>JAJAGP010000271.1:0-420857 GCA_025084515.1 Ancistrus triradiatus | reverse complement strand
AACTGCTAATCCTAGAGGTTTACATACATTTGCCACTCACTAACATGTAATATTGGATCATTTTGTTCAATAAATAAATGGCCAAGTATAATGGTTTTGTCTCATTTGTTTAACTGGGTTCTCTTTATCTACTTTTAGGACTTGTGTGAAAATCTGATGATGATTTAGGTCATATTTATGCAGAAATATAGACAATTCTAAAGGGTTCACAAACTTTCAAGCACCACTGTATGGCATGGTAAAAGTAAGTACAACATAAAGTCAGATTTATTTCTATTGTGCTTTTTTACAATGGAGAATTGTCTCAAAGCATCTTTACAATTTTAGATTATCTTCTAATATCTAAACCCAATCCCAAATTGAGCAAACCTAGGGCAACAGTGGTTATAAGGAATAAGTTATAAGGAAGAAATCTTGGGAGGACCGAGACTGAAACAGGGACCCAACCTAATGACTAAACAAGAAGTGGTCTCCAATATTGACCAGTGGTGATAATGATAATGAGATCAATATTATTTCATGTAATAAATTGACATATTTCTACATCCTACGGTATGTACTCTGTTTGTATATTTATTTTATTATTTAATCCCAGTAATTTACACTGTTTAATTATCTTACCTCCAGTGATATATTCTTGACTATAGTGTGAATCCCAGATGGATTCCTCTGCATTACATATATAATATAATAATAAGAATATGATCAACGTGAAATGGGGCAACTCCGGTCTGCTTATGCTACCAATAATCAAGAACAGTACTCAGAACATTCTGGAAGACGTTTTGGAACCTGGTGGTGAGGAGACCCTAGCACTAGATCCCAACTCTGGCCCTTTTTGGTTTGACTAAGTTTCATAGTTCCAGCAGATCATGGTGGCTTGGTCTGCGGTAGAGCACGCAGAACAGAGGTACTCCCAGATGACACTATGTAGTACATTGTAACAGAATAATGGCAGAGGCAGGTCAAGGACAGTCCAGGTTCAACACACATGGAGACGAGCGAGCAAGGCGAGAGTCGAGAACGGTGAAGAGATGAACGCTCAGAATCTTAAACTAAAGAGCGTTTGAGAGTTTGCCTAGTGTGTATGTATATACATAGAGAATGAACATGACCTGAAAAATATAATGAAAAATGGAAAAATCAGCAGTTACCATAGTACACTAATATGAATGACTGCAATGCAAATACTTACCTTAATGTGAGACCTGTGACCTCATCATCTGCCTGTCTGCTCAGCTGCTTCTTCCAGCTCACATAACATCCATTAACACGACACAAAGTGCTTTAAAAGCACTATTTTCGACTGCCCTTTCAGATTCATGTGCGCAAACAGAACTTGGGGCAAGAGCGTGAGAGCTTTTGACTTTTGTCTGTCAGTCTTGTCTTTCATTTTGTCTGGACACTCATGAATATTTAGGGTGCATTGGTGTGTCTACATAGCTTAAACTGCTTGGACGATGAATGCTAATCAGTAAACTGTGGGAAAGGAGACTGGGAGGCGCCTGATTCCTGAAAATACAGACAGTAGTTGTTCTCTGGCAGCATCTGTTTTGCTTCATTTATGCATAAATCTGGAATTTGTGGAGTTTGCTTTACTCTGATGTTCTAGATTTAGCTGACAGAGTGATGTTGAACAACCTATAAGCCAGTGGGTTTGGACTGCCCATGTCTCTTTCAGTGCTATGCCATTGTTGTATCATTACTGAATATTAATATCTGATTCACATGGTCTGATTAGACAGTGGTCTAAGATCCTGATATGTCTTCATCTGGACCTACCTGTTGCAATGAATTATCTCACCTGGGCATCCAGAGAATTCCCATGATCTGATGGAAGGACTCCAAACTGCTTAAACGGATTAAGACTCTTAATCACAATGTGCTATACAATACTGGTCTTTTTTCTTTATATATAAAGATAGGAGTTTTAAAGACTTCATCCTATTGTCCAGTCTCACCCAGATTAAGGTTTCTCATAGGTTCATGTGTCTGGAGTATTTTTCTTCCCGCTGTCGCCTCGGAGGGCTTATTTCGGGTCTAATTTCAAAAGTGTTACACAAATAACACTGAACGGGATTTAACTTATGCATACCAGATAATAGAAATGTTGAGAACCAAAGGCTGTAGGCCAAAGGACTCTGGCCACAAGATGGAGTCATTGTTGTAACAAAGAACAGCATTGACCATTACAGTAGCCCATCTTGCAATAGTTGTTGTATCAGGTTTATGAAAGATTCGTGCTGCAGCATTAATTGACCTTTAAGGTTATGTTAACTAATCTAGCTATTAGGCTTAGGATTTTCTGAAAACATTCATTTAGCACTTAATTTGGTCTTTAGTGTTGTTTGACTTTCACTCTCCATGAATTGCTTCAGTTCAACTAAAATATGATGTCCTGGCTCATCCAGTGGAAGATGGGTCCCTATGTGTCCAGAGGTTTACCTTTGCCACTGTTGCCTCTGGCTGCTCATGTTGTGTCTAGACTTGGCTTATTGTATTAAATACAAATGAAGTCACATGATTTGAAAATTAAGACACCACTGCAAAATGATCCGTTTCTCTGGTTTTGCTTTTTGTAGTCATTGTATGTGTTTGAGTGAAATGGACCAATTTTGTTGTATTTCTATAAATTAATGACAAATTACAAATAAAACTATTTTTTGCAGCAATGACAAGAGCACATATTCACTGTAAATGACAACTGGTCAACAAAACAAATTTTTAACAAAACAATGCTGGTGTTATAACATGGAGAAGTTCAGAAATCAATATTTAAATTACAGTTTTCATGCGTCTTGTACTTTTCCTCAATAAATTTGGAAAACCATAGATTTGATTCAGGTGATCATCTAATCAGTACCTCGTTAAGTAGAATGAGGTGAGCCATACATGTAGACATGTTGATTTTAAGAAAATCTGGAGAGGTCTCTTAATTTTTTTCAGAGCAGCATATGCACTCGCTGGCTACTTTATGGGTACACCTATTCAACCACTTGTTAACAAAATATCTAAGCAGCCAATCACACGGCAGCTACATGCATTTAGACATGTAGACATGGTCAAGCTGACCCGCTGAAGTTCAAATCGAGCATCAGAATGGGAAAGAAAGGTGATTTAAGTGACTTTGAATGTGGCATGGTTGTTGGTGCTTGATGGGCTGGTCGGAGTATTTCAGAAACTTGACACACAGCCATATCTAGGGTTTACAGAGAATGGTCCGAAAGAGAGAAAATAACTAAAATAACTACACGCTACACCTGAGGTATACAAAAGAGCATCTTTGAATGCACAACATGTCAAACCTTGAAGCAGATAGGCTAAATGGGGCATTGAATACCTTAAAGCTGGTACCCTAGACACAGACCTGGACTATGAACTCTTGCCCAGTGGAGCAGTACAGCCTTGACCTTAAACAAGGGAATGCCACGCACTCTGCAGAACCAGGATGCATATGATCCAGGGTGGTTTAGTTAGTAGAGTACTATTTCCCAATGCAGACTCTCTCTGGATTGTATCCCACCTCTGTCAAAGTGAGGTTTGTCTGTCAGTTTTAAGCAACGCAGTGAGACCCCTCCTGGGGGCACGAGGGCAGCATGCCTCTTTGTGGTTGCCTGTGTGGGCCCCCTTTGTGATGACCAGAGGGCGTGAGCCCACTTTGTCATCAGCTTTCCCTGAATCTGGGTTCCATCATTGGTCTTTGTTGTCTGTCTTCATCTCGATAAGGGATTCCCACTTCCTTTAAGCCTCTGGAGGACTCACAGATGCAATATAATAAATCAGTAAAAAACAAATTTTAAAACCAAACCAAATCCACATGACAGAAGCCTCCCTGCCTGGATTGCCTCTGAAATAGCCCTCATCTCCAGCAGCTTCCTTGTGGTCCCACAGCAAAGCATGAATGATATAACAATTTTGCAGTATAAACAATATAGACAAATCTACATCAAATAGATGTAGAGATTTCTCAAATGGCACATTGGACTTTGGTGGCAAAGCAGTCGATGTACTAGACTGTAAACCTAAAGGTCCAGGGTCCAAATTCCACCTCTGCCAAGCTGCTAGCACTGGGTCCTTGAGCAGGGCAGTTAACCCTCAATTACTTGTATTATAAGACTGTATCGGTTGTAAGTCGTTCTGGATAGGGGCACCTACTAAATGACTAAATGAAAATGCAAATATATACCACCTAGCACCCAGCCCTAGCTGTGCGATGTCAGTGTGGAAAGGAGTGTTGCCAGATATGTAACTAAATGTTGTTTTGGAGACTGTCATATTAGTATGGAGAAAGCAACCCATGAGAACAGTGTTACGAAATGCTTTGAGCTTAAAAAAACAACTATTTCATCAAAATCTCAGGCTACATGTTTTTAGAAACAGTTCTAAAACCCAGTTTATTACGAAGGACCGTGCATTGTTTTCGTGGCGCTACGTTCTTTCCCAACTGTGGGATGATAATTGAGTGTGCAGGTCTCTGCAGGAGGTGCAGAAATACCTAATCCTCTAAAGAGTTCACACGCTCTGGGCCTCGTCCTACCCCTACCGAGGCTCGTCCTGCACCCACCTCAGAGCTAACGAGACACGGCAGCTTCACACAGCACCACTGCACAAAAGCGCCCCTCGTTTCACCCACAGAACACCAACAATGGGATGAGTGGGAAATCTTGGGGGCTGATTTAAATTCGTGCAAACAAACACTTATGTGCACATTTTCAATATTTGCTTTCCTGTTTTGGGGAAAAGCTCGCAGATTTGACCTCAAACCAATTATATGAATAGGAAATACATTGTTGCTGCAATTACACATACGTTTTTGCGTAATCTAGTGTTTTCTGTTTGCAGGTCTCAAACACTATAATTAAACTGTGGTTTATGGTTGAAGTCCTATAGAAAACAGCAGGAAGTGTTTGGGGAAAGTTGTATTTTGGCGATGATTCGTTTTCTGTTTTCAGCGCTGCACCCAGACATGCACTGACTTTCTCAGGAAGCCACATGTAGGTGGTGTATGATGTCATCTTTCCCTACAGGTTGTAGCTGCCCAGCTGTTAGTCCATCAAGATTCAGTTTTCCATTGCTTAAAAATGATTGCGGATACCATACAGAACATTTTATGAATATTTTATTGACGGTTCCAAAGTCTTGGTTACCAGCCATGCAGTGTGACGTGTTGAAGGAGACAGGGTGTCTCAGGGGTCCACAAAGGAGGTGTGGTGCATCCTGAAAGCACCATTTCCTGAAACAGAGTGAAGGGATGGAACGGCTGTGCTACCATTAGCTCCAGTGGACTTTTGTTTTTCAGCTGAGGTGTTTCCTGCAATGTGCTGCCAGTGTACGTGAGAGACTTGCAACGTGTGTGTTATTATGACCCCTCCTCTCTATGACTAAGCAGCACAGAGGTGCTTCAGAACAGTGTGTTCTGATAGCGATACTATTTATATGCTTTTCTTTCTCTGGACATTTGAAGTAAGCCCAACACCGAGCCACACCAGGCCAGTAATTACATTGGTCTATTTTTACAGCTAGCGATAAGTCATCGGACATTTGTCTGTTGAGGTAATCAAGCAAAACATAAACGAAAGATCCAAACACGTTCCAGCTTCAACACATAACCATGTGTTTCTCCATGTTTAGTCTCTGCCAAATCTTACTACAATATCTAGGTCTCTAAATATTCAGACTTTCATAGATCTGTTATTTTCGCCCCCACACTGTTTGCCAAGAAAGAT
The DNA here is from genome assembly GCA_025084515.1 of Ancistrus triradiatus. Taxonomy (NCBI): domain Eukaryota; kingdom Metazoa; phylum Chordata; class Actinopteri; order Siluriformes; family Loricariidae; genus Ancistrus; species Ancistrus triradiatus. The sequence continues at coordinate 415,131 of JAJAGP010000271.1, read as the reverse complement.
GTTAGTAATGAATCATCTTACATGAACACTCAGAGACTTTGAGTTCATTGCAGGGACTTTCAACTGTCATATTTAAACTAAACCTGGTTTAACCTCCGTAAGATTATTACGCACATCTTGGTACATTGGCTTGTAACAACTTAATTGTGTTTTCCACTGTCACCCAGAGAAAGAAGAGTTTTCCATTTGAGCCTGGTTCCTCTCAAGGTTTCTTCCTTTTGCGTGTCAGGGATCTTTCCTTGCCTCTGGCAACTTATTTGATGTCTGTGTTCTGGATTATAGAAAGCTAGGGATAATGTCTGTTGTTAACAGTGCTGTGCAAATGCATTGAACTTGAACTGTAGCTATACAGTGGGGGCCAAAAGTCTGAGACCCTTTTGCTGTAATGAGAGAGTGCACCTGCGCTTCCATGGACTGCACAGGTTTGTGTAAAGCCTGATGATCCATGTTATCCACAATGATTTCATACCTGGTTTAATTTCCCTATATTATTATTTGGAGGGGGGTGTCTAAAATATTATTTTATTAATATTATTTTCTACAAAAGGGGGTCACTGCAAAAAAAACTTTGGGAACCACTGCCTTAGAAAATTGACATGATGCCAGTCAGACATATGGAGAACTAAACACCTTCTAGCTTAAACACAGAAACATGTGTTACTCCAAGTTTAGTCTCTGGCAAATCTTACTGCAATATCCCGGTCTCTACATACTCCGAGGCGTCACTGACTTTCATAGAGCTGTAATTTTGGCCCCCACGCTGTTTGCCAAGAACGATATTAGCAAGGAATCATCTTACATGGACACTCAGAGACTTTCATTTCATTGCAGAGACTTCAAACTGTTAAAGTTACTAAACCTGGTTTAATTTCCCTAAGATTGTTATCCAAAATGATTTCACAGTATTGCAAAAAGCATCACGTACCTGTATGCTTGGTCTTCAAGTGCCCCCGTAAATGCTCGATGAGGTTGGGAGGCTCTAAAATATTCTTACCTACAAAAGGGGGTCACTGCAGAAAAACTTTGGGAATCACTGCCTTAGAAACACAATTTAACATAATGCCAGTCAGACATGTGGAGAACATGCAAATTCCAAACAGTTGGAATATGGACTGGTAAAAGTGGAGCTATACATAAATCTGCCACTGATGGACCCTTAATCCCAACTGCTTAGAGTATCCGATTGTTTCAGTGGTTGATCTGTTTGGATCAAAGCATTTTCTAAATGATCGCTGTATGTATTATTTACACAGTGCTGGCCCAGTGGTTAAGGTTCTAGATTTCTAAATGGAGTTCAAATCCTGGCTCTGACAAGCTGCCACTGTTGGGCCTTTGAACAAGGCCCTTAATCCTGAACTGTTCAGCTCAGTTGTAATTTGCTGTGGGTGAGGGCATCTGCTAAATGGCTGTAATGACTTTGGCATACACTGACACTGATAGACTGACTGTGCTGTAATCTAAGAGCATGGTTTTGCCCTGAAGGCAGCAGCGTGGTGTGAGCGGTTTGTCTGGCAGCGGCTGTGGGTACAGTTGTGGTTAGGAGGAGGGAACTTGTGCTCAAAGCCCTGTGGCAGCCTGATGGCTGAATAACTGGATGAATACCACACAGGCGGTGCTTAATGTGCTTAAAGCACCCCCCTATACAGCTCAATATGGACCCAGGACGTGTATTCTGTGCTGAAGGGAGAGGTATGCTCTTGTCTTTAGAACCACCAAACTCACCAGGTCTACAGCAGTGTATATATCATTACTGGGTAGGGGAGTAACGATACACTCTGCTCATGATTAGATTTGATTCACGATACCGAGTTCATGATTCTATTTTCATATGAAACAGTGCAGAACAATGCACATTTTCTTGAATAAGTGTTTAAAACCTTTAGCCCCCTGTGATTAAAAGAAATGAGTAGAAACAGAAGTTTAAAATTGTCAATAAAATGTTCAATATTTGTAGTAAATAACCAAGAGAAAACATTCCTTTTTATTTCTGAAGAACAACAGTTCAAAATAGTGTATCCTTCTTGTATAAAAATGTAAACAAACAACAAACATAATCTTGTGTCCGCTGCAATTCAAATAAATTAGGAGTTTTAAATAATGCTACAGCAAAAATGTGCTATTGTAAGAGTTTCACCAAATTTAAACAACTAAGTGCTATGTTCAATTGAAGATTAAACTAAACAAACAAGCTCACTGAGCCTTTAAAAATCCGCAATTTCAAATTCGACTTTACTGTAACGAGTTTACTTCTAATCTTTGTGCAGTGTTTTGCCTGGAGTTGTGGATTGACAGTAAAGTGGAACCTTGGAAACATTATTGGCTCTGGAGGTCTGTTCGAAGTCGGAATCCATGATTTTAGACACACCCTGAGGCTGGGTCATACACGTCCAGGTTCTACCGACGTTGAAAATTGGAATTTGTGTTCGATTTTGGAGGCAAAAAATAAAAAAATCAAGACAGACTGTTCGATGTCTGAATTGGTCAAATAAAGAAGCATGTGGTAGCCTAGCGGTTAAGGTACTGACCTTTGGACCAGAAGGTCCAGGGTTCAAATCCCACCTCTGCCAAGCTGCCACTGTTGGGTCCTTGAGCAAGGCCCTTAACCCACATTGTAAGATTGTAAGATTGTATCAATTGTAAGTCGCTCTGGATAAGGGCGTCTGCTAAATGCTGTAAATGTAAATTCCATTTCCGAGATTCAGGGTGTATATCTATAATTTCACCACCCAGTATCCAAGGAATACCGTGGCTGTGGAGCATCTGTACGTGGAGCATCTATATAATGAGAATGGCTTGTTTGTGACAGGAATATATAGTCAAATTAAATAACTGGTTTATAGGATGCAGAAGATAGAAAAAGATATTCAGCATAAAACACCTCCATTCAGAGGTTAGGGTGAGTTTATGAGACCTTCTCTGGACCCATTTATAGATCTGAACCCCTGCTTGTGTTTGACTAATGAAGTTCGTCGCCTTGACCTTTCAGAGACATGAATGCTGTTCTTATGAACACCTAGTAAATCACTAAGCCTTCTGCTCATGCAATATCACAGCCAGTGGGCCAGACACAGTCTGGATGTGGTGCTTTGAAACCTCTGTCAATGATCAACATGGAAGTTAAAACTCTAGACTGCAGCCCATAGGGAGACACTGGTTAAATTTTGACCTGGAGAAAAGAAATGAGCGCTCAATGTATATTACACATTGCCTTCTAGAAGCATTCCAGAGAAGAGTGTGTGTGTGCACCAGTGTGTGTGTGTGTGTGTGTGTGTGTGTGTTTCCTTTTCACGGCTAACAATGCAACTCAGGAAATATGTCAGGACAAAGCCCAGACAGCCAGGCTCTTGCTCTCCATGTGTTCTCTCTTGGACAGAGAGGGACACTACTGCGGCTTTGTCTGCGTAAGTGGACCTGACTGAAACCCAGGACCGCTTCAGATCAAGGCGTGCATCTGATAGGAGACGAAGGGTCAGCAGGAGCGCTGGACTGGGTAGTGCGATGTCCGTTTGGCTGGTGAGTTTTCTGCTAACTAGAGGGATGTAACTGAGGCTGATGCGATACAACCGGCAGCTATACATCTACTTTCCAGATGCAGATTGAGAATGAGAAATTTGGGCTTGCTTAGCCACTGGAGGGTTTACCTTAGATGTTTATTGAAGCCAGCATTAGCCTGAGAGTACTAGGTAACATATGGAGCACTTTAGGAAATGACATCCTGATAATGATATACCGATGTACAACATGTCATCTGTAAAAGGTTTAGAGCCAGAGGCATCGCTTTTACCTCGACAGAAATTTCACGTGACTGAAAACAAAAGTGTTGTCAAATCCCACCAAGCCCTGACTTGTTGTTGATGAGCTTTTCCTCAGAATGCCTCTTCTGTGAAGGTCTCGCTGGTGTAGAAATGCTTGTTTACGGAGTTGGCCAATCAAAGGCATACTTTGAAAAAAAGAAACCTCCTTCACAGCTTCTTTCATGGTGGGAAAGCTTAACTTGTGAAGAGCTTTGGGAGGAGGCAGAAACTCATTCAATTTTTTCATGAAGTAAAGGCAGTTTTCCCATTACAAAGATGATTCTGGATATTGTTGTCATGCATCCTGAGGGGAATTGGATGTTACTTTGGATTTGCTACTCATGATTAGTAGATGAAAGAGATTTTCCATGTCCTAGAGGCTAGAGAAACATGACATACTGGTTTGTTATATAATAAATAATGTGGCTGTTTTGTACAGAGTGACTTTATGCATTTAAACCTGTAACTTTTATATATTGCTCTTATCATCGATAGACTTATCTGATGTCTGACTTCGGCACTATAGCTAGAAGAATTTAGTGTGCAGTTTGAAATCTTGCTGTTTCATTGTTCATAGTTTGGAAAGGAAAAGCTCAATGAAGGCCAAACGTCTAAGTCCACTAATGGATCTGTTTGGCATTTTTCTCAAGTTTACTAATGTTTTTTCATTACAAAACGACATAACAATTTGGGTGGAAAAATAAAAATAATATTTTGACACCTTTTAGAATGTATTTGTATTTGATATGTTCCCTATGCTGTGATGACAGAATGCATTCAAGCTGGCAACAACGTTTGTGTAAAACCTGATGATCCATGTTATCCAGCATGATTTCACAATATTCTAAATTACTTCTTGTTATGTTTACTAAATACTTGGCTTCCTCTGTTTTTAAGTGCTCCCATAAATGCTCGTTGGGGTTCAGGTCAGTTGACTATGGAGGTCAGTTGTCCATGACAGTCAGCAATCCTTGACCTTCTTTTTGTCTTTGAGTAGTTGTTGCAAAGTATTGAGATGTGCTTTGGGATATTATCCTGTGCAAGTTCTCCTACTTAGACAGATGAGAGAGGTCTGTAATCTTTATCATAGGTACACTTCAACTATGAAAGACAAAATGAGAAAAAAAAATCCAGGAAAATCACATTGTAGGATTTTTAAAGAATTTATTGTAAATCATGGTGGAAAATAAGTATTTGGTCACTCACAAACAAGCAAGATTTCTGGCTCTCATAGACCTATAACTTCTTCTTTAGGAAGCTCTTCTGTCCTCTCGTTACCTGTATTAATGGCACCTGTTTGAAGAAAATTGTAGACCTGCAGCAGTCTGGGAAGAGTGAATCTACAATAGGCAAGCAGGTGTGTGTGTGAATAAATCAACTGTGGGAGCAACTGTAAGACATACAAGACCATTGATAATCTTCCTTGGTCTGGGGCCCCATGCAAGATCTCATCCCATGGGGTCAAAATCATGAGAACAGTGAGCAAAAATCCCAGAACTACACGGAGAGACCTGATGAATGACCTGCAGAGAGCTGGGACCAACGTAACAAAGGCTACAATCAGTACCACACTACGCCGAGAGGGACTTCGATCCTGCAGTGGCAGGTGTGCCCCCCTGCTTAAGCCAGTACATGTCCAGGCCCATCTGAAGTTTGCCAGAGAGCATATGAATGATCCAGAAGAGGATTGGGAGAATATCATGTGATCAGATGAAACCAAAATAGAACTTTTTGGTAAAAACTCAACTCGTCATGTTTGAATGCTGAGTTGCATCCCAAGAACACCATGCCTACTGTGAAGCATAGTGGTGGAAACATCATTCTTTGGGGCTGTTTTTCTGCAGAGGGGACAGGACGATTGATTCGTGTTAAGGGAAGAATGAACAGGGCCATGCATTGTGAGATTTTAGGTTAAAACCTCCTTCCATCAGTCAGAGCATTGAAGATGGAACGTGACTGGGTCTTCTAGCATGACAATGATCCCAAACACACCGCACAGGCAACAAAGGAGTGGCTTTGTAAAAAACATTTCAAGGTCCTGGAGTGTCCTAGTGAGTCTGCAGATCTCAACCCCATAGAAAATTTGTGGAAGGACCTGAAAGTCCGTATTGCCCAGCGTCAGAACATCACTGAACATCACCAAAACATCAATGCTCTAGAGGAGATCTGCATGGAGGAATGGGCCAAAATACCAGCTACAGTGTGTGCCAACCTGGTGAAGACTTACAGGAAACCTTTGACCTCTGTCATTGCTAACAAAGGTTATGTTACAAAGTATTAAGTTCAACTTTTATTATTGACCAAATATTTCTTTTCCACCATAATTTACAATTAAATTCTTTAAAAATCCTACAATGTGATTTCCTGATTTTTTTTCTTCTCATTTTGTCTTTCATAGTTGAAGTGTACCTATGATGAAAATTGCAGACATCTCCCATCTTTCTAAGTAGGAGAACTTGCACAATCAGTGGCTGACTAATTACTTTTTTGCCCCACTGTATGAATCCCTCTCAACAAAGACCCAAACAAGCATTTTCACTAGTTCACTAGTGCGCTCAGACTTTTGGCATCCACTGTATTTACTTACAAATCAATGTTAATCTCTGTTGTCTGTGGAGATCCATTATAGCATGAGGTTCTAGAGATGAATGGGGTGTTTGTACAAGTTATTATCAGAGTTAACTTAGAAAGAAGAAGTTAATGAATTGCTTGATTCAGTTTGGAGTTGTGTGTCTGAAGCTATATATGGTTTGAGTTTCCTTTTTACATATTAAAACACAAATACACAAAGAGACAAAGACTGTGATTACATTATTAATGGTTTTAGTTTACTTGGTAAAACAGTCATCCTAAAACAGTAAAATGTCTGATGAAGCATGAAAAGGTTTGAAGAGTTTGATAACCTTAGCTAATTTTGGCCAAACCGTTCTGAGGTGGCTTTGTTTTGTGAATGCTCTGAATTCTTGGCTACTCAAGGAGTCCATTTAGTTTTCAAATTGTCTTCATGCATGGTTCCAGCTATAGGGGAGCACAAGTGAAGCATGGCTGCACAACGTTTGCACAGATGGATTTGAACCCATGTTCTGTCACTTAACACTGGGGAGTTGGAGGAGTGGATTGGGGATCAAAATAACAAGAGGTCCTGCATGGTCACTGGATGCTATTGCAGAGCAACTGACCAAAACAGTGACCTCTGGAATGGTTTCTGGGTGGGAGAATGCTGTCTGTTTCCTCTGTTGTCAGGGCTTTCCGGCTTCTCCCTGTCCCAAAAGACAGTTGACAACAGTCATAAGAATGTTTGTACATCTGGTATTACTTTTTCACTCTGTGGTACTGTAAATCCTTTTTTTTTTATTCTACTGGATGTTTCGAAAAAAAACTCACCTATTGTATCAGCATTTTCATTATAGGTGAAGTGTACTCTAAGCTGTTCTTGTCCAATGACACAACGGTGATGCTGATTCTCCTCAGGTAGCCATTGTCTTCTCCTCCTTGTGTAGCTGCAGATAAAAGCATCTCTTTGGCAGTTTGGCATTGGTCTGTTCCAGTTATGAGCTTATTTGATTATCCATTTCTTACAGCATGCTGCCCTGGCAACTACAAAGAGCAGCTATTCTCTTCAGATAGAAGCACAGTATAAGAATAAAGTAAGATGTAATCCTCTAAGGCCGTGTTCACAATAGGTTTGTAGTTAATGTAGCTCTTTCCATTTGGATGGTGGTAAGTGAGGGTATGCGATATTGACAAAAAATGATATCTCGATATTTTTTGATAAAGATAATTAGACGCTATTTGGGCAGTGTATATCTTATTTTTAAAGTATTCATTAGTTGGGTCCATCACTCTCAACCACCTGAACTGGCACCATGTCTTCCCTTCAGTCTGTTGCTTTTCTTGTCATAAGACACTTTTATTGAAGAATGATTCTGCTAAAGTTTTTTCTGCTTGGCTGGTTGAAGCCTGTCATAGACAGCTAACTCTCAGTTATAATCTTGTCTAATCTTGTCATATAAGTTGTCATCATCTTCATATTCTACACGGTGTTTAGTTCGCAGATGGTGCAATAAGTTCGCTGTCAAGCTGTCTGACAGTTTTTGAGCAACATCCATCTTTTCAAAGCCAAGCCACGTCTAGCAATGAAATCTAACGACATTGACTGTGATGTCTGTATTTTGTCTCCTGCTCAGTTTGTTCACTCATTTTTAACTTCATATATAACATTTCTGTAAGGAGTCCAGGGACCAAGTAGAGGCAAGATGACATCTGCTAAGGCCAATACACAGTCACTTGGCACAGAATATGATTTGCAAACTTAGAGTAACAGAACTTTGTGTTATTAACTTGTGGTGTGGATGCTGTTAAATTCAGCAACAGAATCGATTTAAGTTTGAGTTTCTGTTAGTTGATGTATTTCCATTTATTCTATCTTTAATTATATGCTAAAAATATAGGTTAAGATGCTGGAGCTGATGAGATACTTTGTGCTTGTCTTACATGTTGACGTGCCAGGGGATGATCCCTCAATGACTTCCCCTTCCTTAGACTCAGTCCTGGGGTGAGCTAGCGTATTGGACTGCCATACATATTGGAAAGCCTAACATTTATTCTTATTGTATATTCTTATTTTATTTTGTCTAATATATATTCTTATTTTATTAGCATAATATTACTTATATATAATACAAAAACTGTCTTCATGCCATAACTCCCCCTCTAATGGTCAGGGTCACAGGCTCTGGAATCCATCACCAGAGACCACAGGGTGCAAGCGTAAGCATGCCGTGGATGGGATGCCAGTCCACTGCAGGTTTGAGCAGGGATCACTGTTGCACTGATGGGTGATGATCCCTCAGCCAGCCTCTCCTCCCTCAGACACAGCCAATTGTGTCTGCATGTGATGCCCAACCCGGACAGGAAGGCACCACTGGGACTTGAATCCAGGTTCCTGTAATGGGCAAGAGTCAAGATTGACAGATTGCTGTGCCAACCAAGTGCCCCACACTCTAATTTTCCACCGAGAATGAATAATCTAAAAATGAAAATGAAGTTTGTGTCTATTGCTCTGATTATTTTTATTATAAATTGGTGTCCTCAGTCTTTCTCTAAGCATATATGGCCAAGACGCTGTTGTCTGCCTTAATCTCTGTTTACTGTTGGTTTTAATTGGACTTTGTTCAGATAGTTGAAGGATGGACCCTCAGAAGGCCGTGCTTTTTCCTCTCTCCCATGCTTTGTAGGAGCTCCTGAAAGGCCACACAGGATTGTCAAATTTGGGGACAAAAGAGGCCCAATTAAAATGTCCTTCAGTAGCCAGTGGAGTCTCAACAACCTGGGTTAATCCCTCTTCTCTGCCTGTGGCTCTTCCTCTTCTATAGAGTCTGCTTCCTCCATCTTTTTCTTGAATAAGACCCTTGTTTTATTTATTACCATTATATTCTGGTCCTTTGCCATTAATGATGAACAGTATGTAAAACGTTTTATGGGTGTGCTGTAAAATCATGCATATATTTGAAGCAAGGTCGTCTGTGTTGTTAGGAATAGAGAATACTTCCTTTCATTAAGCTGTCGGTGTACACATTTATTTGCATTTGATTTCCTAAAATGGCTCCAGGGATCAATAGCAAGAGGGCAAAGTTTAAATGGACATTAATCACCCACCGCTTCCATTCGAGTCCTTATATGTAATTAAGTGAACACCTTAGCATTGAGTTGCGCTTATGGCTAGTTAGCAAATGTCAGCTACTTCTTATGCATTCATTTTGTACCAAGATTTATCTGTGAGTCATCCTTGGCTTTTTACAGATCTAGGACTAAAATATACCTTGCATGCCAAGCCCCCGGGGGGTCTCTAACCAGATTATGTGTGCACATTTATAGCACTTCATTTTGATTGCTACGGCAGCATGTATACTATAATTGGGTCGATACAGAGAGGATTAGCATAGCAAGGTTGCTAAAGCAAATCCATGAAGCCCTCACGTTCATTGCGCAAATGCAGCACATGATGTCATCGGAACCACAAATGAGCATGGTAGAAAAGTCTTCATGAGCGCATAGTAACCGTGCCTAGCAGCGCTAGCATCCGTAGACTATCTATTCAATTTATTAGATTGGATTGCTCTCAAAACAGGGCTTATATGTGGCATGTCAGTCTTTACAGGAAAAACTGTATTAAACTGTATTAGACATGGGCATTCACTCGGGAGAAATCTCGTTTCAGTAAGCACAGACACACCCCTGCATTATCTCATTTAGCAGACTGCAGTTCTGCTGATTTAGCTTAACCACACATCCCTTACCTTGGGTCTAAGTGGATGAGATATTAATTAAATGAAATGATAAATTAGGTTGGTAATTATAAGGTTTTACTCAACCTCAGTATTGCTAAGTAATGCCATCTGATTCTGGCCAAACAGGAGCCAGATTATATTATAGGAGCTTTGTTATAGGGGGTTAAATTGGACTTTGGTGTATTTTAAATCTAGTTTATTCTGATTTAGTATGTACTTATTGTTGCTTTTATCTTACTGTAATGTTTTTTTCTACGTCACATACAAAACGCTGACCCAAACAGGAGCCAACATTAATCCAACGTTAATTTGAGTTCTAATCACACCTGGCGCCAGAACTATGGAATGAGTGGGGCATTGGAAAGCCACAGGGGGGCAGTGTGGGCAGGGGCAACAGGGTGCAGGGGGGTCTAGATCGAGAACCCACGATAGGTGGGTTTTTGGGGGTAAAGGTGGGTTTTCCCCACTAAATGACCCTGTGACACCAGGCCTGGTTCTAGATCATTTCCATCAATTTGAGAGAACGCTGAAACAATCATAGTGTATGGTTCTAGTCTAATTTGGGCACCTGTGGTTTAATTACGTTTTGTTGATTTCTAAATAAAAGGAACCTCCATAGCTCACATTTGGGCATCTTTTTTGATGTTTTTGACCCCTAGTTGGGGTCGTTAGAGCCCAACAGTTCTAAAGCAAGCAATGGAAGTCACCAGTTGTGCTTCAAAACTGTTCCATACATTATTAAATTACCACCTTACAAAATAACTAAATATGTCATGTAACCAGGCGTGCCCAAATATTTGATTAAAATGCTAACTTTAACAGTCCAATTCCAATAATTCTGGTATTGGAAAAAACAGCTCAACATAATTGGTACCATAAATATAATTGGTACTGTTGAAATTGGACCAGTGGCCAATAGAAAAAGTATAGTTCCAGGTTTATAGTGACATTAGTTCCATTAGTGCAGAAATAGTCAGAAATATCAGTAGCTATCATGAAATGTCTAGACGTGAACGTGCTGAATTGTGAGTGCTGAACTCCGCTTGACTTTCTGTCTTCCAGTAAAGTCCAGAGCTACTGGTCTGACTCACAGAGCAGCTGTAGCCTCTGTTCTTGGATGCTTCTCAAAACATCAGCATCCTTCTTCCTCTTATTATCCTCCACACAATGACTCTGAAACAATGTTGCCTTGCTATTTTGTGCCAGATCGACATGTTCCTAAACATCTTCTCTAAAATAAATTTTTTTATTTGTGTGCTTTCGGAGCAGGGATGGTACGCCTCCCACACCCTAAAGTTGAATCAGATGTCATGTGAATAGATGTTGATCATTTAGTGCTGAGAGACGCTGCATGGTGTTGACATGCTGACTTTCATGAATTCTCCGTCACGTTCTGTCAGGCGACACATCATTTTCCAGCCCACATTTTTCCTCTCTCCATGTAAAGTGAAGTGTGCAGTTTCCTGGATGCCGAGTGAGGCTGAGAAAACAGGATAGAGAGGAGAACTCCACCCAGGTCAGGGATCACACGTTTTACCGCACAGTGTACTTTCAGTTCCCTTTAGAGCAGAAAGTGCTGTGGCTTCTATGATTTTATGACTGATCAAAGCGATGTTATTGATGACGCCCCATAGGCTACTCCAGTCTATTTATTGAGCAGCTTTTTGTGTGGAACCAACTCAGCATACAGCACAACAAACACTAGGCATAATCATCTGAGGCTCTATTCTGTACTGTTAATGGCATTTTTTTAGCCAGCACAGATATGTCCAGCTTCTGAGCTTCTTGTGACCTTTTCTCTTTCCATATCTATCCATTTGCTGCAGTACGTCGATTGTTCATGGTTTTGCTGATGATGGCGCTGTTGCTGGCACTGACCCAGAGCTTTACTATCTCCTCCAGCCACTCCTGCTGAATTGGTCACACCCCTTTACGAATCTCTCCAACAAGCTGTCTCTCAGCTATTGTTTAAGGCTGACTGAAGCTGTAGCATGTTAGAGCAGACCCAAAGCAGTCTACTGCCAGCCTTAATCGCTTCACCCCCACCAACACCCCACCACTTTAAACGTCACGGCAACGGCGCTTTATCCTGCCCTTTATTCCCAAGTCTATCAAACAGGCACTTGTGCGCAAGATAAATGCTGTCTGATTTCAGACACATGTCATCTCTCTGAGCAGCCGTGTAATATGTGCATGTGACAGTCTAGAGATGAGATTATTTGGCCTTAGGGCTGTGATTCACTGAGGTTTAAAACAGAAACTGATTTTTACATTTTTCATGTTGGCTAGATATTGTATTTCGATACTACCAAGCATTTTATGATACGCAGTACCCCAGCAGGTAATGTTGGTGTCACACAGTTACAGAGACCAAGGTCTGATTCTTGTCCCCATGTACAGTGGTGCTTGAAGGGTTGTGAACCCTTTAGAATTTTCTATATTTCAACATAAATATGACCTAAAACATCATCAGATTTTCACACAAGTCCTAAAGGTAGATAAAGAGAACGCAGTTAAACAAATGAGACAAAAATATTATACTTGGTCATTTATTTATTGAGGAAAATTATCCAATATTACATATTAGTGAGTGGCAAAAGTATGTGAACCTCTAATATTAGCAGGTATTACCATTGTTACCCTTCCCAATAGTGGTCGACCAACAAAGATCACTTCAAGAGCAAGACATGTAATAGTTGGCAAGGTCACAAAAGACCCCAGGGTAACTTATAAGCAACTCAAGGCCTCTCTCACATTGGAACTTTTTGGTTTAAAAGAAAAGTGTTATGTTTGAAAAAAGGAAAACACTGCATTCCAACATAAGAACCTTATCCCATTGGTGAAACATGGTGGGTGGTAGTATCATGGTTTTTTGGGCCTGTTTGGCCTGCTCGGGCCAGGACGGCTTGCCCATCATTGATGGAACATGAATTCCTGAATGATTCAGAGACTTCTAAAAGGAAAATGTCAGGACATCTGTCCATGAACTGAATCTCAAGAGAAGGTGGGTCATGCAGCAAGACAACGACCCTAAGCACACAAGTCGTTCTACCAAAGAATGGTTAAAGAAGAATAAAGTTCATGTTTTGGAATGGCCAAGTCAAAGTCCTGACCTTAATCCAATGGAAATGTTGTGGAAGGACCTGAAGTGAGCAGTCAATGTGAGGAAACCCACCAACATCCCAGAGCTGAAGCTGTTCTGTACGGAGGAATGGGCTAAAATTCCTCCAAGCCGGACTGATCAACAGTTACAGGAACATTTATCTGCAGTTATTGCTGCTCAGGGGGGTCACAGCAGATACTGAAAGCAAAGGTTCACATACATTTGCCACTCATTACTATGTAATAGTGGATCATTTACCTCAGTAAATAAATGACCAAGTATAATATTTTTGTCTCATTTGTTTAACTGGGTTCTCTTTATCTACGTTTAGGACTTGATTATGTTTTAGGTCATATTTATGCAGAAATATAGAAAATTCTAAAGGGTTCACAAACTTTCAAGCACCACTGTATTTTGCTTGTTCTCTGAATACTTGTTACTCAGAACCATGTTAGAAGTTGGATTTGCTACCAATATTTTTTCCTAGATGTGAGTAAATGGATGATGTTGTAAAAATATAACACATTTGTATGTTGTAAAATCTAAAACAAGTTAAACTTATCATCCTATGCTAATAAATTATTCAGAAATCAGACCAGGAGGCTTCAACATCCTGTGAGATTTAGTATTCCAGTCAGTTCTCTCTAAGCCACTTTCTTTCTCGAGGATAAGCAATAACAGCTCTCTGCTGGTCAATAACGTTCGGCAGTGATTATGTAGTCTGTTAGCTTAATCAAAGCTTTTACTTAGACTGAAAGAGGGCTCTCTGGGGAACCAGGACAAGCAGTAAATATAACCTTCATCTTAATCACAGTATGTTTAGCTTATTTGCCCGGGAAAGACTGTGTTGTGGGGTTTTGGACAAAATAACGTATTTATTAGAGACCTAATGAAGTGTAATGTGAACCTATGAATGTAACGTAACCATATTCCCAAAATTTATTAAAAAAATTCCAAAAAAAGATATGCCTCTTTGAAACGTGTATGTTAAATGAGCATGACTGCCAATGGTCAGTGTATTGAAATACACTCTCAGTTTTGTAGGCTACTGGTCTTATAGTCTTATACTTACCAGTCTTATACTACAGACAATCTAGGTTGGCAGTCTTACTTTTGACATATCATACACTACACAGTACATATTAATTAGTCTCAACAGTTTGGGAATTGTGGCAAACCATTTCATGCCATAAGCCCATCAGAATGACGTCTGTGATTGGATATGTACACATCTGTTATGGCCGAAGCCGGTAGATGGGAAGCAGGAAACAAACGCGAGCTTACTGGCAGGTGAGGTGGTTTATTTTCACACGAAACAGACAGGGAGGTGAGACAGGGTAGGTACATCGTGAATCCACAAGGAGTGAGAACAGAGTGAGGGTTAAATAGTGAGGGAAATGACGAGGGAAACGAAGAACAGGTGCGCGTGATCAAGAGGTGCAGCGAGCCGGGCGGCCGGTGGGCGTGACAACATCCATACCAAAGGGCATACAATTCATTTAAGTGTTGGGGAGGGGTAATACGCAGTAAAATTTCTCAACTACCAAAGGCACTGTTGTATTAAATGTATGTATAAGCTACAAGTTTTAGTATGTTCAATTGGTATTACCAAGAATTGTCTGTAGATGGCACACTATACAGGGGCGTAGTTTTCCAAACTCATCTCCTCTAACAGAATCTTAATTGAGAACCATCATAGCTTTACAAAACATATGTAGATCTTTCAGTACAGTTATGAAGAAATATTTCAATGAATAGCCAAATGAAATCGAACCAAATATTCTTCAGAAAAATGTACTTACTGCAGTCATTTTTAAAAACAAGCAATGGAATGAATTATGCCACTAAATACAGGGCAACATACATATGTAAATTACCTTATAATTTACATAATTTACCTTAAATAAGTTCAGGTTATGGCAGGCAGTGGATCAAGCCACTGTGAGGCACATGAAAAGGAGAGTGCAATCTTTGACTTTCATGACATTGTTTTGGCACCTATAATTAGCACAAGTTCTTTCAGCTATTTAAATGATATAGTTGTGTTAACTGTGATTATATTTAGGGGGACAACTCTCTGTTTCCCCCACCCACCGCCCTGTCAACCCTTGGATTTCCATAGTGATAAAACTCTTGCATCCATATGGTAGTAAAATTTCCTCAGTACAAGTGAGTTTCTAGTGGATTGTTTTCTCTAAGAACCCAGATGTTTGCATTATGCCTAACTGACTGATACACTGGTCTATTTCTAGATTGGGAAAAACATAAGTACGTATTTAAGTATGAAGTAATGCTTTATACCTGTAGCTGCCATTACATAGATGGCAGTATCTAGCTTTTTATTCTTTCTACTCCTCTCATTTCTTTCTGACTGATGAGAGAATAAAAACGGAAAGTTCCCACTCTGTGCCCACTTGTCTTAGGACAGGATCCTATCCTATCCAGTGAATCTTATCCGAATTCACTGGGTGCAGACAGAGATGCAAGGCCCAGTCTAGGGCTTGAACTTAGGTCCCCATAATCTGCTGATTCCAACAGCTAGCTCTCAATTTCAATCCAAAGAAGCTGTCGAGTTCCCAACATGCAGTGACTCTTTTAAATGGTTTATGCGCACAGTACTTGTAAAATTTAATTGAATTCCTTACCTGCAAAAAGTAAAAACACAGCAATGAACAGAACGTGTGTCACTATACTAGTTAACTTGCTTTACCAGAAAGACAAGTAAGACCATGTGAGTTAACCAGCTAAACCAGCACTAGACCAGCACTGACAAGCTTAAGCCAACTTGCACGAATGTGAAACATAGAATTTAGTGATTTTATTTTCTGCACTTTATTAGCAGGGTTTAAAGTGTTCTAATGTTAGCTTGCGTTTTGAGTAGTTTTACACAAGAATAACATCCTATGTTACGACACTTGCTAGCCAGTTTAGTTCCTCAAATGTATCCACAAACAACTTACTTCTGTAGCCAGACCTAAACCTAAAAACACTGGGAATGTTGTACTAATGCCCAGCTTAGCCATCATCCAGTCTCAATAAAGATGTGATGGCCTGCCTTTGTTTGTGGCTTAACCATATTCTGTAAGGTACCATCTTGGCTGTCCCTGCCCCCTTCATTACTCTCTCTTATTTTCTCCCTCATCTTCCTCTTTCCCCTCCCTCCCGTGGTGCTTCTTGTGCTGCAGTAGCCAGTGGCTGAGACCCTGTTCGGGATACTTACAGCTGCAGTGGGGGGTTTAATGGACCTAAGTCACACTTGTGCCTCTGTCAGTAGCTTCCTACTCTGAGGAGAAGCACAGTGGCCCTTCTTACAGATGCAGGACCTCTAAGATCTCAAGCGGTAGTGGAGTGGTTAAGGGCTACGTGTTTGGATTCCAGGGCTGAAAGACAAAGTCAGTGCAGCCATGGCCCGTCTGAGCTGGTGCTTGACTACACTTTTCAACTGGTGGAAGTTTCTCTTCTTCTGTTTTTTTCCTTTGAGGGTGTCCAAAAATGAGACGGTAAGTCCGATCCTGTTCCTAACACATCATGGTACCCTATGGGCAGAAACTACTTTTGCTAGCTACAGATTTTTTGGCAGAAATGAATAAACATGGGTTAACAACCGTTAATGGAAACAGGTCTTCACAGATGTTGACCTGTGCGTATAGTTCATTGTGCAGCAGCGATAAGACTTCTATGAAGCTTGATGAGAATATAGAACAAGGAACCTGAGACTCTCCTCAACTGGTCCTTGGTTCTTTCTTTTAACCTCTCCATTTGAATTCATTTCCAATTTTCACTGGGTTTAGGTCAGAGCACTGGGCACACGGCTTGTGTGAAAGCTTGATTTCTTTCTTCACCAAACCATATTTGTGTGGATTAGGATGCATGTTTTGGCTCACTGCAATGCTGGAAGCTCCAACCACAATCCAACTGAAGCATCATTTAAAATGATACGGTTCTTCATAAAGAAACCCAAGACATTTGGAGAAAATACAGACTAAACACCTCAGATCCTCTACCCTACAATGGGGATTAGGTTCTTGTCTGTATAACCATCCCACTTTCTACACTAAACCCACCCTGAATGTTTGTTGCCCATAAGCACAAATTTAGGCTCATTTGTCCACAGGAATCTAGATTTCTTTTAGTATTTTTTCTTGTAGTTTGTTGTCATGGATGTGGTGTGTCATAGGAAATTTGGATATTGGATGACCCCAAAATGCTTCCATTTTCTGCAAATCTCCAACTGTGAAGGATCCCTGAAGAACCCCGGACATTTTTATAGCCATTGCATCCTCTGTGAACATTTAATGTGTCTAGTTTTGCTATGTTTGTGAATGACTAAGTGAATTTGGCCTCTACACAAGGGAGGAAAATGTTACAGGAAATGGGCAACATTTCAAAATTTCAGTACCTGACTAGTGATTTAGGCTATGATTTATCGTATTTACATCTACATCTAGGCATTTAGCAGACACCACTCTCCAGAGTGACTTACAACTGGTTCAATCTTAGCAAGTACAAGTAGCTGTGAGTTAAGGGTCATGCTCATTGGCCCAACAGTGGCAGTTTGGCGGAGGTGGAATTTGAACCCTAGTCCTTCTGGTCCTTAACCATTTACCATTTACATTTAGTCATTGGAAGCTGCTTTTATCCAGAGCAACTTGTAAATCTTAGAATCTTCCAGTACAGTCCAAGCAATTGTAAGTTTGCCTTGCCTTGGGTGACATCTTGGTAGTGCTGGGACATACTGACGTATCTTATTATTGACTGTATCTTAAACGCTGAAGTTGCAATATACAGTATTTAAGAATTTATATAGACAGTATACAATAATATGATGCACAGTATCTACTCAGTGTAAACGTAGCCACAAGCAGGTCAGAATGTTTTCACTCTCTGTTTAGTGATGTTTAGGAGCAAATCCATCAGGACTGTCTTCATGGACATCATAACACTGCTGACCAGGCCATATGTTCTCTTTACTAATGGCTGTTTGGGTGAATACAAAATCATCAGCCTACACTCAGATGTATAAACTTACAAGGACAAGGAGATAACTGATATCTCTTTCTAGAATGTGTAAGTTTATACATCTGGTATTGGTTAAGGGGAATAAATGGATTATTATGACCATTTCCCTGATTTATTACTCTGATACAGATGCTAACACCACTGACACAGTGAGAAATGGCTAGTTTTTCTCAAACTATAAAGCTGAATGTTTAGCTATATTAGGGGCAATGCAATGCATTATTATTATGGTTTTAATTATTATAGTTTGATAAACAAGCCAATGATTTAGTTTTAGTTATTACTGAATTTAGACTGTGGTGAATGTATTATGTCTTACCATTATTAGCGTACCATCACCATTATTAGCATTACTTTTGTGGACAGTGTGATACAGTGGTTTAAGTGCTTGACTGTTGACCTCAGGGTTTGTGTCCCAGCACTGAAAAGCTTTGTGTTTATCAACAAGGTCCTTAACCCTCAGTTGTAATTGTGAGATTATATCAGTTATCATGATAAGGATGCCTGCTAAATGCTGTATCTGTGATCAGTTTTTTTGTTTGGTCATTGTTTTTGCACCTCATTTGCAACTTAACACTTGCATCTTCTTCCTGGCAGGTTCAATACGTATGTGTTTGTTTCCTAATAATCATTGACATACTTTGACCATTTTTCTACTAAGAAGTTTTCATTCATGTATTCTCCAGATGTCCCCATGTTGACGAATGCCTAAGGGAATTTGGCATGTGTGTCACCTGATATTCAACCAGGTTTGTTTTCAGGCAACCAAACTGTATTTATAGCGTCTCGCCTTTATGGCGTTATAGACAATGAACTGTTAGCGTAGATTTATTTTTCCTTTAGTTATTCACTCCAGGTTTATTTCCGTTACTATTTGGTCACTGCTTTTGCGCCTCATTTGCATCTTGAGCTCTTAATGCCTCTTCCATGGATGACATTATAGTGGAGCCTGCTCGTCCACTTGACACACTAGCTGTCCCATCAAGGCTAATGGCCAACCATATGCTTATCATGGTCGGAACACACAGTAATGGGTTGCCGTGCATATGGTGAACCTGGCAATGAGCCAAACTGCAGATTAGCGTCCTATTATGATCCGCACACTGGATGTGCTTGAGCAGCTCCGTGGAACACTGAGTGTGTGGGTTTCATGGTATTATGGTACTAATCGACCATACCAACACAAAGATGGCAGACTTTTTTTTAGATACTCTTAAAGTGCAGAGTATGCTTCAGCGTTTGTTAGTACATGTCTGTGTAAAAAATGTGTAATAATGATTTCATCCTGTTCCACGTCTAAGTTGCACACTCAATTTGCTAAATCTTTACAATGTTGCACACTCAGCAGTTTAAATTCACATATTCATGTCTCTCTGTTGATAAGTAATCATCGGTTTTGTCTGCATTGTGCATGAGGAACTCCAGATGCAAAGTAGGGTGGGAACAAACTACATGTATCGAGCGGGACGGACGGAAGAGATGTGTGCAGATTCCAGTGAAAAAAGAGTTTATTAACAAAATAACAAAAAGGGTTAACAAAAACGAAACAGAACAAACCAGAATGTAAACTGCAAAGCAAAACAGGATCAATTCCCGGGGAAACGCGAAGACGGGTGAGCGCTGGAACACTCGGAAGTATCGCGGAAAACAATACGGAGGACGGATAGCAAAACAAGGAAGAAAACATGGAAACCACGAGAAATCCAGACTGCTCGGTATGCTCAGGCGCGACCGAGACAATACTTCACAAAGAGAGTCTCAAACAACCGAGTTTATAAAGAGTGTAGCCCAGGTGTTGTATATAAACAATCCAGACCCTGTGGTCTGGGAAGGGCTCCCGGATTGGTCGGCGACAGTCACGTGATCCACCGGAGGATTGTGGGCGATGTAGTGCAGATCACCACATTGGTTAAATTCATCCATTCCAGACCCCCACAAAATCTACACTCTATAAGGCATTGTATGCATTAAACAAGTTGTATTGTACAGGTGCTCCCTGATTTATGATGGAGAAATGTTCTGACAAATCCATCATAATTTAAATGCATCATGAACTGAGGAGTTTCATGTAGTCTAGTACTATATCATATCAGAGCCGATTACACATTAACATTTACATTAACCCTTACGTTAACCTACAGTAATTTAGTGAGCAATGGACAAAGTGAAAAGTGAGAGCAAAACACTTACTCTATCGGTGAACTCAGGGTGCTAGCATAGCTGTAAAGCTAACTGCAGCCTGTGTTCAGGAGAATTCAGTTCCTATAAGTATATATTTTCTATGCATACAATACATTGTATTTACGTTTTGTGGAGTGGGCTCACCTGCAAATGTGAGTGTCCTCTGGTAGGATTCAAATGCAAAAAACGCTCACATGCAGTTCACTTTTATGTACGTCAGGATTTTTTGTTCTGTCAGGATTCTGACCAAAAATAATGAAAGCAAATAGAATTGTAAAACTTTTAGACCATCTTAAACTGTTTCTCTGACAGCACATGATGTTACAGTGTTTGTTGGGCCATTGTATCCATGTTGTCATTCCTATTGTGTTTCTCCAAGTGCCATTTATAAGCCTATGAAAGTGATACATGTCAGATAAGCAATGAAGATATGCAAATCAGACATGTTTATGAGTCTTCATACAACATAACAGGATATTACCAGCTATTGCTAGTACCAGGACTCAGTACAGGGCAGGTGGGATGTGTGTGCGAATCGTACTCACACTGATGTGCAAAGGCTAGGTCGTTATCTATGCTTGGATGCTGATCATACACATAAACTCATTGTTGTAAAATGGAGGTAATCCGAATCTGTTTTCTGTTCATGTCACCTCATGTTTAATTTCGAAGTTGTATTTGCTTTCTTTACCAACAGCATTCATAGGGTGCTGTAAGAACGTAGGTCATTATTCATTATTAAGAAGGCTGGCATTTCATGCGAGGGCATGCATCAGAAAATCCCTCCTGATTTACCCTCCAACCATGCACTTAATGCTGATGGAATTTTAATGGGATGTTGCTATGAAACATTGTGTTATATTATGTTCTTTTCCAAAATGTTTTGTAGTTGTTGCCAGACTGTATGCGTGCATTTGAAGAGCTCTTGTTTGAAGTCAAAGGATCACAGTAGAATTGTTAAAAAAAAGCAGACAGTAGTGGTGCAGGTCAAGAGACTGGTCTGGAGACCAAAAAACTAGCAGTCTATAATAATAGTGAATAATAATATACATATGATGAAATTATACAGCGGTGCTTGAAAGTTTGTGAACCCTTTAGAATTTTCTATATTTCTGCATAAATGTGACCTAAAACATCATCAGAGTAAGATGTTTTCAATCAATGGGATGACAGTCAGGTGTGAGTGAGCACCCTGTTTGATTTAAAGAACAGGGATATATCAAAGTCTGCTCTTCACAACATGTTTGTGGAAGTGTATCATGGCACAAACAAAGGAGATTTCTGAGGACCTCAGAAAAAGAGTTGTTGATGCTCATCAAGCTGGAAAAGGTTACAAAACCATCTCTAAAGAGTTTGAACTCCACCAATCTACAGTCAGACAGATTGTGTACAAATGGAGGAAATTCAAGACCATTGTTACCCTCTCCAGGAGCAAGGCGTGTAATAGTTGGCGAGGTCACAAAGGACCCCAGGGTAACTTCCAAGCAACTGAAGGCCTCACTCACATTTGATATAATGTTTAATGTTCATGAGTCCATCATCAGAAAAGAACACTGAACAACAATGGTGTGCATGGCAGGGTCACAAGGAGAAAGCCACTGCTCTCCAAAAAGAATATTGCTGCTTTCTGCAGTCTGCAGTTTGCTAAAGATCATGTGGATAAGCCAGAAGGCTATTGGAAGAATGTTTTGTGGACGGATGAGACCAAAATAGAACTTTTTGGTTTAAAAGGAAAGTGTTATTTTTGGAGAAAAAAAACAAAAACATTGCATTCCAGCATAAGAACCTTATCCCATCCATGAACTGAATCTCAAGAGAAGGTGGGTCATGCAGCAAGAGAAACGACCCTAAGCACACAAGTCGTTCTACCAAAGAATGGTTACAGAAGAATAAAATTCATATTTTGGAATGGCCAAGTCAAAGTCCTAGTAGAAAAAGATTAATAGAAAGGAAGAGACTAACAAAGAGGTCGAAAAGACTGCACTTTCAGTAATTAAACAGCTCAAGTTCTTCCTGTTCATTCTTGGCAATCTACATGGTGCAGAAGGACAGCACTCAGTAGGACCACAGCAAGCAATTTTCTTTAAGAGTCAGCTCAATCTTGGTATATTGGCTTTTAAAAAGTACAAGCTGTGCCATTTTCTGCACTGTGATTATCACCGAGGATGACAAAAAAAAAACCTGAATCACATTCAGAAATTAGATAAGAGAGGGAGTGAAGCAAAAGGGCAAATGTACGTCCATGAATTTGGTAATTTCTGTTGCTTCAGTGTGTTTTGCAATAATAATAGGACTAAAGATTTAAAATTAATCTAAAGATCTTTCAATCTTCCATTATGCACCTGAAGCTTCATGCAATGGTTACGTCTACACAGTGCTTCATTTGTAAATGCTGATGTGTCACAGCTTAACTAATAACAGTGATGTTAATAATTGCGGGATCTAACACATGTTAAAACTTTAATATAAATAAAAGTGGATATGTGTGTGTGCTCATGTATGTGCATCATTTTTATAGTTAAGTACATATTCCAGCATTTTTTTTAATTAAAAGAGTAGTCTTTTTAGTTAGAACTTTTCAGCTAGTCAAATTTAAACACACACAAGTACTTGTTATGTCACTCTAAAATATGAGTGGCTTTATGGTTAAGCTGAAATGGCTTCCTGTTTCATTTATATTGCTCCATGGAGGGTTTAAATACCATTATTCCTAGCTGCATATTGCAATAGATAGTGAGTAGAGGTACATTTTAGATTCAGCCTTATTCTGCTTTATCCTTTGGTTATTGGAGGTGCCGGAACTCAGACAGCAGGTGTCAACGTGTGGTTTACCCAGGCTCTCAAAATAAGCCCTGTATCTCCATTAAAAAAAGAAGAAATTCCATGTTGGCTGTACAGTATCACTGCTTCTCAAGTTTTATGACAGAGGTCTGCATGTTTTTCTTGAGAAACTTTCTTGAGGATAACAATATACGGTAATCCATGTTTGAACTACAACATCAAACTACTATGTAAATTAGTGGACAAAAAGGAGTTTGTCCTTCTTTTCCTGTACGTCCATTCGTAGGTTGCACGAGTAATCCCAGCTATTTTGGTGAGTATCAAAGGGGAAAAATAGTAAAACTACACTTTTTATTCCATTAATATGGCAAATAGATTGAAATTCTGCACATAAGCATAGGACCCAAGTTGATTTAAGTCTGTTGCCATATTGGTTGGACAGATTGATAGATGGATGCCTAAATTGATCAATCGATCAATTAACACATAGATAGATAGACAGAAGGATAAATGTTTTATGAAATGACAGATGGATGGATAGACAGGCTGAAGGATAGATGGATGGAGGGATGGGTGCTTACATGGATGAGTGGATGTATGGATGGATGAATAGATAGATGGATGGACCATCACAGTATGTAAACCTTGATAATTGTAGCACATGAAGGTCATGATTTAATGCTACACATAAACATCTATACTAATATATTAATTATTCATATTGACAGTCAAGGTTGAATAAAGTATATAATTCAGTGAGGTTGCGACCAAATTTTCACTTGGAGTGTAGGACAGAATGGGTGAAGGCAATCTCAGACGAAAAGCTGTGAACTGCAGTAGGAAAGAACTACACACTCGTCTCTAATTATAGTGTATTATAAACTGGTTAACTGTGGGATCAGAGTAGTTGCTTGAGCTTAATCTTTCTGCTGTTTTAAAGCATTTATGGATGATTCCGAGGGATTTACTGTTCTTCAAAGCAGTCTTACTCTCGCCTGACTTTGGCTATTTGTTTATTATACCTTTGGTAACTGGATTTCCTCAGCCCATGACATCACAGCTTAGCCATTAGCAGTAATATTGAGTATTAGTTTTCCTTGGTGCTTAATGTTGTTGCAATGATTGTGTTACAGTGATCTCCAAACCCAAATGTGTTTGAACACAGCTGCATTACGTACTCTAAACAACGTCAGGCCTTTGGCACTGAAAGTCATTACTTAACTGAAAACTGTAAGTACATGTGGAATTATGTAAGATATCTGAGAATCCACCCACCTCTCTTTCTGTCTTATGTTGGCTTAGGAACTGTATTTGGAAAGTTCATTTACAGCATTTAGCAAACCCCATTATCTGAAGTGACTTGAGCTCACCATTTGAAGGTTAAGGGCCTTGCTCAACGGAACCGTGCTCACAACGTTCTGAACAGTAGTCCAGAGCCTTAACTGGTAAGTCACCAGTGATCTGAAATTCTTTTTTCCATTGTTTACGTTACAAGCAGAATTACAACATTTACACTATTATTCAGAGCAGTTTATAATTAAGATGAACCATTAACAGTTAGCACAGTGGCAAAGACAAAAAATATGACTGGATAATCTGTAAATCAAAACTTTAGTGTGATTCTTTGAAATAGACATGAATATAATGACCCAATATGATAAAACCTGAATATAGTGACATAATTGTTCTGAAAAATCTTAGGAATTCTCTGAAGGTCTGGAAGGTCCCGAGGCTTTTCGTTGGTATGTTGTATCTGACAGTGTAAACTTACCCAAAATGTCTCGTTCTATCAGTAATCCTTCAGTTTAATTGACACACTCTTCCTGATTTCCCTCCAAGCATTTTCCTTTCTTTTCTTATACGTTTTGATCAGTCCCTTGTTTCATGCTCAGTGACATTTGACCCAGTCTCCTGCATGAGATTACACCATGCCTTTTTTCAGATTCTGCGTTTATTTTTCCATTAAATGAAGATAGCGCTGAAGGGGTGATAATCAGTCATACTGAAGTCTTACTGGATTTGATCAGGGCTGGTTTGAAAAAAAATCTGCCTGTTTTTCACAGACAATGCCTCTGGCTTTCCAGAGCAGACTGTATCCTTAACCCTTCTTGTGGCACTCTGCCTAGAGCCTGATTTCTGTCTCTGTCACTGCTGACTAGAACTTTATTATGAAAATTGTGAAAGGCTCTTTTATCAGTGTTTATGAAGTAAAGAAACAAATCTTCCACAAGTTTTATCCAGTGCAGCTGTTTTTGTGTAAGAAAAGCATAAAGAAAACCAGTTACAGAGATTGTATTCAGTTTCTCAGGCTGTGTCCAACATGGGGATGTGTGTCCATATTTGATGTAGTTTTGTGTTGATACAGTGTGTGTAGAAATATGAGGCAAAAGTCATCAACACAAAAGCAGTGCATATGATACAGAAAGGCAGAGTTTGTAAAATGTAGTGAGGTGAGAGACCACTAGGTGTTGCCATAGTCAGTCTCAGAGGAGCTCGCTAGATATTTTTTTCTAGTGAAAGAGTGCATATCATTGTGATTTTAAAATAACTGAAGGAAACACGCAGATGAACAGATATTTATGGGGATTTATTGAATATTTCAACCAATTAAAATCCTTCGTGATTTAGTAGGTTGTGGCATCGTTTTGTCCTTTCCATCTTCTTGAATCTTTTTCATATTGTGTAGCATTTGAAAACACACAGTGGGGAATGTATTGAGAGAATATTACGTAAAAGTATTATGTAACATAATAAAAAAGACAAAATAGAAATAATGGGCAAGATTACGTTGATTAATGGTTCTGAATGTTGGTTTCGATTAATTTTCAATTCATTGCCCAGACCTAGTCACAGGTGATTAAAATTAACTAAAAGAATTGTTCAGTTGCTTAGAAGTTACCCTGGGGTCCTTTGTGACCTCGCCAACTATTACACACCTTGCTCTTGGAGTGATCTTTGTTGGTCGACCACTGCTGAGGAGGGTAACAATGGTCTTGAATTTCCTCCATTTTCCTCCATAGTATACAGAATGTTCTCCTTCACACTAGGGCTGTCAAAGTTAGCGTTAATAAATTAATAGTATTAATAATATTTTAATTCAGATAATATTTTATTGCTGGCTAATTACATTTTTGCTGCATGACCAGACTAGGCACCCATGTTTATGGGGATGTTTCCAAGTTGGTCCCCTGTTCTCTATTTTCTATAGGGAACAGAGTTGACCAGGGTCGTAAACAATTTGAGAGACTCTCCTACATGTTGGCCATTGCACTGATTCAGCAGATGCCAAGTGTCAATGCCAATAAGTTAAGTGAAGTTTATTTATTTAGCACTTTTTACTGCTTGTAGCATTGTGTCAAAGCAGCTTCATGAATACCTAGTAAACATTATAAGGAAGAAGCCTTGGGAGGACACAACCTCCATAAAGCTTAGATAATATTACATACATACATACAGTGGTGCTTGAAAGTTTGTAAGTTTGTGAACCAACCCTTTAGAATTTTCTATATTCTGCATAAATTAGAGTCAGGTGTTTTCCATCAATGGGATGACAATCAGGTCAAAGGAGAACAAAGGAGAATTCTGAGGACCTCATAAAAAGAGTTGTTGATGCTCATCAGGCTGGAAAAGTTTACAAAACCATCTCTAAAAACCATTGTTACCCTCCTCAGGAGTGGTCGACCAACAAAGATCACTCCAAGAGCAAGGTGTGTAATAGTTGAAGCGTTATATGCCGGTGTGTAGGACTGATCAATAGTTACAGGAAACGTTTAGATGCAGTTATTGCTGCACAGGGGGGTCACACCAGATACTGAAAGGTGCACATACTTTTTGCCACTCACTAATATGTAATTTTGGATCATTTTCCTCAATAAATAAATGACCAAGTATAATATTTTTATCTCATTTGTTTAACTGGGTTCTCTTTATCTACTTTTAGGACTTTAGGTTTTAGGTCATATTTATGCAGAAATATAGAAAATTCTAAAGGGTTCACAAACTTTCAAGCACCACTGTATAACATGAATATGAGAGAGTTTCAGTATTAGTAAGTCTAGTAAACAGAGTCACTGTAGGTTCTCATGTCCTCAGCGGGAAAGTTTTGATGGCATGGCATGCTCAATCAACCGGAGGAGGGGAGGGGGTGTTGTTGCTCTCTGATGCATCACATAACACACCAACACAGCTGGCTCACGAGACAACTGCACTGACTCAAAAAAATAAAGTAATCACCTTTGTGTTTTGTGTTTATTATTTTTAAAAAAGCGTACATTGCCCACTGATATGGCTGTGTACTGCTTTTTAAAGAAAATGTTTCTGTTGCGCAAGAAACCGTTGAAAACATTTTCAAAATGCGATTATTGTGATTAAATATTCAGATATATAGATATTCACCTATTAATCTAATGATCGATCAGGCATCATCAACACAAATCAGGGATGAGCTGAATTTTCTGTAGTGCCATTCTATAAAATCAGTGCAATCAGTGTTAGTCACCATTTTTAACCATTGTTTGATATGACTCTCTACAGTGTCCTTAAAGCTCTGTCCTGTTCCTGGTCCTGCTCACTTTCTTCATCCAGATGGATGTCATGTTTTTAGGGAATTTCAAAGTGCAGAACTATAGGCGCTTTCGTACCAAACAGTTCTAGGGAAGAGTTTTTGAGGAACTATCTCTTGCAGAGCTCTTAGATGACTTAAAGTCACATTGTACCTTCTGCATTGAATATAGGCTCAGTAAAGCCTGATCTTCAGCTTGATCCATTTGTCTGTGTTTTTTTTTCATTTTAATTGTGAAGATTTGTTGTGTTTATGCTACTGGTGTATATCTATATTTAAAAATGGCACTTGCCCTCAACACAGGTGCTTGCATCTGGATCAGTTACTGTACACTTGCATCACGACATCCAATCAGTGCATACTTACGTTAACGTAATCTACACATAATAAAATCCAGTATAAAAAAAGATATGTTTTTATTCAACTGTTGTTGCAGGGATAATCAGTTGTGTTTGGGGCCCAGCAGTCATTAATGATTGTACTCTTCATTTCCGCCCAGAGGCATTCAACAATTGTGACCAGTGAGTCAGTGAGTCTTTACACTGAGCAAATCAGGCATGGTAGAACTGTATGGCCATGGAAACAAACTGTAGCCCTTTAGAGGTAAAATTCTCTGCACGAGTTAATTACCATGTTTACTTGGTGGGTAGCAGGAAACCAACAGTCTTGGTGACCACAGTGCAATCTGAAAATAAGCTTTTATTGCAGCAAAGATCTGGACATGGACTCAGAGGTCCTGGGAAATATAAGTGGGCCTACAAGCAAGTTGAGTGTGCAGCATTTGAGCAATAGGTCTGGCTGCAGCTTGAAAATCAACAAAAACAATGCTCTTTTCACACATAGCATTGAGGGTGGCCAGATTGTTTCAAGATGATGATTCTGGCTTTAATTTACATTTGGTGAGTCATCGTGCATGAGAAATTGTAAACACTCCTGCTTTCAGCTTTACCTTGAAAATCAACATTGGTAATGAAAACAGGCATTCGTCATAGAGAGGTTTCTACTTTCGACTGAGCACAAATAAGTTTGAAATGTGATCAAAGACCTTTGCTACATACACATGGGACATCTAGATATGAGCCGGAGTGAATGTGTTTAATATTTGCTTTGAGAAGGTAGAATAGTACTTGAATAAAAGTGACAGTGCCTTTCTGAAACGGTGAGTGAAGTATGTTTGGCATGACTTGTTAACGTAGTAATCAGTATAGGCATGGCAAAAGACCTGACTATCATTATTAGGAACGAAAAGTGCTTACCTCTATGTTTTTGGAGGTTTGTCGGCGAGTTCAATAAGTCAGGATTTGAGTTGGGTAGATATAGATGACATTTCAACAGTACAATAAATCTTTTCCTCCTTGAAGGTAAAATGCTTCGGTGATCATCATTTACAGTGGTGCTTGAATGTTTGTGAACTTTTTAGAATGTTCTATATTTCTGCATAAATATGACCCAAAACATCATCAGATTTTCACACAAGTCCTAAAAGTAGATAACGAAAACCCAGTTAAACAAATGAGACATAAATATTATACATGGTCATTTATTTAATGAGGAAAATGATCCAATATTACATATTAGTGTGTTGCAAAAGTATGTGAACCTCTAGGATTAGCAGTCAATTTGAAGGTGAACTTAGGGTCAGGTGTTTTCAATCAATGGAATGACAATCAGGTGTGAGTGGATACCCTGCTTTATTTAAAGAACAGGGATCTATCAAAGTTTGCTCTTCACAACACGTTTGTGGAAGTGTATCATGGCACGAACAAAGGAGATTTCTGAGGACATCAGAAAAAGAGTTGTTGATGCTCATCAGGCTGGAAAAGGTTACAAAACCATCCCTAAAGAGTTTGGACTCCACCAATCCACAGTCAGACAGATTGTGTACAAATGGAGGAAATTCAAGACCTGCTACCCCCCCCAGGAGTGGTCAACCAACAAAGATCCTATCACTCCAAGAGCAAGGTGTGTAATAGTTGGCGAGTTCACTAAGGACTCCAGGGTAACTGCTTAAGCAACTGAAGGCCTCTCTCACATTGGCTAATATTCATGTCAATGAGTCCACCATCAGAAGAACGCTGAACAACAATGGTGTGCATGGCAGGGTTGCAAGGAGAAAAGCCACTGCTCTCCAAAAAGAAACATTGCTGTTCGTCTGCAAGTTTGGCTAAAGATCACGTGGACGAGCCAGAAGGACTACTGGAAGAATGTTTTGGTGGACGGATGAGACCAAAATAGAACTTTTTGGTTTAAAAGAAAAGTTATGTTATGTTTGGAGAAAGGAAAACACACTGCATTCCAGCATAAGAACCTTATCCCATCTGTGAAACATGGTGGTGGTTAGTATCATGGTTTGGGCCTGTTTTTCTGCATCTGGGTAGGGTATTGATAGAACAATGAATTCTGAATTATATCAGAGAATTCTAAAGGAAAATGTCAGGACATGCAGCAAGACAACGACCCTAAGCACACAAGCCGTTCTACCAAAGAATGGTTAAAGAAGAATAAAGTTAATATTAATGTTTGGAATGGCCAAGTCAAAGTCCTGACCTTAATCCAATCGAAATGTTGTGGAAGGACCTGAAGTGAGCAGTTAATGTGAGGAAATCCACCAACATCCCAGAGCTGAAGCTGTTCTGTATGGAGGAATGGGCTAAAATTCCTCCAAGCCGGTGTGCAGGACTGATCCACAGTTACAGGAAACATTTAGTTGCAGTTATTGCTGCCCAGGGGGGTCACACCAGAAATTGAAAGCAAAGGTTCACATTCTTTTGCCACTCACTAATATGTAACATTGGATCATTTTTAGAAAATTCTAAAGGGTTCACAAACTTTCAAGCACCATTGTACATTTTTGTCATTTAGCAGGTGCCCTTATCCAGTGCGACTTCCTATTGATACAGTCTTACAATCAAAGCAGTTGTGGGTTAAGGGTCTTGTTCAAGAACATAACATTGGCAGAAGTGGGATTTGAACCCTGGACCTTCTGGTCCATATTCCAGTACCTTAATCACTAGACTACCATAGTTCCACTGATAATGTTGGTGGATGTTTTACTTCTGCAGTGACAGCAAAAGTGGATGGCCGACCTGCAGAATAAAGGAGAAGAATTGACACAAATGCCCTGGAAGCCTGTGCATAGGCTTGTTTTCCATAACCACAGTAAGCTAGTTGTGTGAGACGATGGGCAGCTAGTGACTGGTTTCTCAGCTTAGTCTCAAGTGTTTCTTTTGGGGGGACCAAGAAGGAACGGAAGGGTCTAGGGTTAGGATAAGACAAGATTAGAGAGCACAAAAATGAAACTACACTTTAGAAACAAGCCCCAAAAACCTGCAACCTGCATCTACCTATATTTGTAAGTGACTTCAGAGAAAAATAAACTCAAAGTCACTTAGAATAAGCAGACCTGGCTACTGTGACATGAATGATGGTCTTCTGCTCTTAAACTGGCGTCTCTGCTTGTGGATTGTGCAACATTGATTGGCTGTTGAACAAATTCAGAACAAATATGACATTTACATTTGTGTAATTTTAGCAGATGCCCTTATCCAGAGCGACTTGCAGCTGATGTAGTCTTACAATGCTAGCAATTGTAGGTTAAGGGCCGTGCTCAAGGAGCAAACAGTGGCAACTTAGCAGAGGTTGAATTTGAACCCTGGACTGAACTATAGTCTATAGTCTATAGTCCAGTACCTTAACCGCTAGGCTACCACAGTCCCACTGTTGAGGCGACCACATTTTTATTTCCTATTATAATGTATTCTAATTGTTAAGCCCTTGGTTGTTAAAGTGCACGGACATTGACCGGGTGCTCAACATTGTTACTGTACATCACAGCTAATTAGGAGGTTCTGTGTTTAAATCCCTTCTTTGCCAAGCTGTAGGCTCTCATGCAAGACCATAAGCCTCCTATTTCTCAGTTGTAAACTGCTAAATTCTGTAAATGTAGAAAAAGAATCAACATACTTGTAAATATCTTGAGTAACATGGACCAAAAAGAATAAATATTTTAAAAGAATAAATATTTAGGCATCTAAATGGCACACCAGGACTTTCATCAAAACAGGATTTGAATAGCTTTAATGCTATGTTCAGAGATTGTAGTGTCTCTAGTAAACATCGCCCGTCACAACACCATCAAGTTTTAAACTGGTGTGAGGCAGCACTGCAGGACCAAGTCTGTGTTTGTTATATTATATTGCCTCTCATCTGATTCTGTACCTCAAAATAGCATTCACTGAAAGCACATCTGACACACTGTGTGTATATTTAGCACGTTTGTCAAACAGAGTGTCGCTCCTGAAAGGATTTATTAGGATTGCCAGACAAAAACAGCTGTTAAAGCTACCATCATGGCACCCCTGGCATTATAGGATAGATTGGGTCAAATCAAGGCTACAACTGATTATTTCCTGCCATTCTCTTCTCAGTACTGTCTCAATTGTACATGCTAGAATAGAATTCTCTTCCTGTGACCCACAGTTGATATTATTTGGTCATACTGTCCATGATAAATATAGTATATGTGGTAGATGCTGAAATTTGAGCAGTGAAGCATCATGTATGATATACACTATTTTAATCAAGGTTCATTCCCAGACATGATGCTATTGATAAATATTCATAGCATATGTGAGCATGCTTGGCACAGCTGGGATCTGAACTTACAACTATCTGAGTCGTAGCGAAGCACTTTAATTGCTGAACCATTCCCACTACTGGGAGTGATTTAAGATCACCAGATACACAGCTTGTCATTTTGCATTCCTTGGCCTGGTTAGATTTTACCACGAGAATTGGCAGTATGTAAACAGAAAAATCATCTCTGCCATGTTTCTCAGACTTTCACGGACACGCCATCTGGTTAACAGGATACGACCGCCCATACGAAAAGAAACGAGATCTTCTCAATATCTCTGCAGACAAAAGTGAGACTGAATGAAAACAAAACGAGACGTTTACTTAAGTCTCAGGTTTTCTCTTGAGCAAAACAACCCCAGTAGTCTCATGTATGCCCCTTGATTTTTGGCAGAGATCTCAAGAAAGACTCGCATTGTGCTTGTCTGTCCACATCATGATTCTCAGGATTATCTACTGTTGAGAAAAATACGTGCTCTCAAAATGAACTCATATTTCTCACCCATACCAACAGTTTCTTTGGTTTAATGTATAGTAGTTTTGTAATAACCACGGCCATGCTGTCCATTATTTTATGGCTCTGCACCCAACAGTGTGTTTCCCCCTAAAATAATCTCT
Organism: Ancistrus triradiatus; assembly: GCA_025084515.1. Classification (NCBI taxonomy): domain Eukaryota; kingdom Metazoa; phylum Chordata; class Actinopteri; order Siluriformes; family Loricariidae; genus Ancistrus; species Ancistrus triradiatus. Next base: position 382,149 of record JAJAGP010000271.1, on the reverse strand, counting down.
TGAGATGTTTGAATAGTCTAACTCACCACCAGAGTGACCCAGGTCCAAAACCTGGCAGTGCCTTTTGGTTGGGTCTGCTGACACATGTAGACACTGTTGGCTGTACCTGAGAGAACAGAGGTCAGGCAAGGGAGCCCTATGTTGGACTGGCATCCAGGAGTGCAGACCAGAAGTGTTCTCAAGATATAGGTGCAGTATTTTTATAAATTTGGTAAACAATGATTTGGCAGTTGAATACTTAACATGTAAGGTACCTTATGGCTTCAAGGTAAGATCCTGTTTTGACTTCTTTAATCTCAGTTGTATTTGTATCTCCTTTATGTCTTATTGTGTTTCTCCTAATGAATTGTAGAAGAAATATCTGTGATGACATTTATATAATTAGCATCCAATTAATGCCATTTTGAGATAATTGGCATCGGCCAGTGTATGCGGCCAGTGTTGCCAGGAGGCTGGTTGTCGTGGAGATCAGTCATGAGGTCCCCCCTCAGTTCTTGTGAACCTAGATCACCGGATTAGGACAGAATCTAAAACGAGAGTCATTCCACCGAATGGCTGCCATTTGCTTGTTGGAACTCTTAACATTTTCTATAGTTTTTTAACGCTGAATGTACAGTGGGGCAAAAAAGTATTTAGTCAACCACTTATTGTGCAAGTTCTCCTACTTAAAAACATGAGAGATGTCTGTAATTTACATCATAGGTACACTTCAGCTATGAGAGACAAAATGAGAAAAAAAAATCCAGGAAATCACATTCAAGATTTTTAAAATAATTTAATTGTAAATTATGGTGGAAAATAAGTATTTGGTCAATAGCAAAATCTCAACTCAATACTTTGTAACATAACCTTTGTTGGCAATGACAGAGGTCAAACGTTTCCTGTAAGTCTTCACCAGGTTGGCACACACTGTAGCTGGTATTTTGGCCCATTCCTCCATGCAGGTAACAAGTGGAGGACAGAAGAGCTTCCTAAAGAAGAAGTTACAGGTCTGTAAGGGCCAAAAATCTGGTTTGTTTGTGGTTGAGGTCTGGAGACTTGCTAGGCCACTCCAGGACCTTGAAATGCTTTTTACGGAGCCATTCCTTCGTTGCCCGAGCGAAGCGGTGTGTGTTTGGGATCATTGTCATGCTGGAAGACCCAGCCACGTTCCATCTTTAATGGTCTCACTGAAGGAAGGAGGTTTTGGCTTAAAAATCTCACGATACATGGCCCCGTTCATTCTTCCCTTAACATGGATCAGTCGTCTTGTCCCCTTTGGCAGAAAAACAGCCCCAAAGCATGATGTTTCACCGCCATGCTTCAGAGTAGGTATGGTTTTCTTGGGATGCAACTCAGCATTCTTCTTCCTCCAAACACGACGAGTTGAGTTTTTACCAAAAAGTTCTATTTCGGTTTCATCTGACCACTTGATATTCTCCCAATCCTCTTGTGGATCATCCATATGCTCTCTGGCAAACTTCAGTCGGGCGTGGACATGCACTGGCTTAAGCAGGAGGACACGCCTGCAGGATCTGAGTCCTTCTCGGAGTAGTGTGTTGCTGATGGTAGCCTTTGTTAGATTATTGAGACTATTGATAGATTGTTGAGATTATCAGTGGTCTTGCATGTCTTCCATTTTCTTACAATTTCTACAATTTTGATTTATTCACACCAAATTGCTTGCCTATTGTAGATTCACTCTCCCCAGCCTGGTACAGGTCTACAGTTGTTACCTGGTAAGCTGATCATTATTGTATGCATTAACATCAATGGTTCACATGCGACTATTTTTTTGCCGGGAATTCTGCGTCACGTCCAGATGGAGCAACCTGGAATACAGTCTTGGTTACTGAATGCACTCTCAGATGAATGAAATGAATTAAAAGGCATCAGGGTTTAGAGGAGGAAATACCATAGCATTAAAGAGAAAGAGTGACTACGAGAGCACACCATCCGCCGGTTTAAGGTTGATGGATGGAGAGCCTAATGAAGTCATTCTCTTTTACAGCTCTTTTCTCGTGTCTGTTTGCTGCTGGGGTCTGGATGGGCTTTTGATGCGTGGGGGTGAGGGGCTGGAACCCTAAAAACATCACATTGTGGCTAAAGGTGAAGCCAGGGCTGTAGAGGATGTTTGCAGATGTTTGAGAGTTTGAGAGAGAGGCATGCAATATGAGGGCAGAGGAACAGGGCCGATGATGATGAGGAAAATGAAAATTAAAGTGACACGAGCACAAACCTGCACAGAGGACAGCTCCGATCTGGAGAAGTACAAGACAGAGGCAGGGGGTAGAACTGGTGAATGAAGGTGGGAATGAAGAGATGAGTGTGGAAGAAAGCAAGATAGAGAAAGAGAAGTTCGAGGAGGGGCTAAGAGGGGTTTATGGGGAGGGGAGGGATAAATAAAGGGCCGTGCAGCCACCTCCCCCTTGCTCCTGTGGAGCTGAGTTGCATGACCCCAAAAAGCTTTGTGAGTTTCACTGAAGGGAGTAAGAGAGTGAGAGAAACTGAGCGAGGGAGGGAGGAAAAGAGGAAGGCTCTCAGATTGAATAAGAAAGTGAGACTCGGAGGGATGAAAGAAGAGACGGAGGTTGAGAGAGGCAGGAGCACATGATCTGAGCTCTCCAAGGCGTGTCATGGATTTGTGGAGCACAACTGCAGCAGTGTGTGGGCTAGTCTGGAATTCTGCACCTGGGCCGGTGGAATAAACTGGGCGTCTTGGCCAGTCCAGTGGGATAATCTGGAAATTTGGACCGGTCCAGTGGAGTAATCTGTTGCTGAATTGTGAAACGGTCTGGAAGTTTGTGCTGGTCCAGTGGAACTGTCTGGACCTGCTCCTGGTTGACGTGGTTTGATGATGCCTTCTGTGTCCCTCAGCATGCCACCCGCAATGGCTGGGCGTTCTCGCACATGGGTCTGCCTGTCCTGCATGTTCTGGGTAAGCCAGATGATGTTGGTAGGGGGGTCGAGACAGGTTTTTATTGTCCAATGTAGTTGATGCTCTCAGTGTAACGCTGCACAGACTTGACTTGAATGACAAGTGAGCCTGATTTCTAAAAAAAATAACAAATTTGAAGATATGGTGTGATTTTTGTCTGCTTTATTACTGTACAAGTGAAGCAAAAAAGGTACACACAATCTTTTCAGATGTACTGAGCCTTGAATTTCCAATCATGAGATCACTGGTACAATAACTGTTGTGGTTGTCAGACAGAATAAGTATGTTTACAGGCCAGAGAAAAGACTGGGACTCAGTTCAAATGAGGCAACAGCATGGCTTAATGGTGCTCTCTGGTCAGTCATTGCTCATTAGGTCTGGCTTTATGCTAAACACTATTTTTATTCTGTTTTATTCTACGTGAACCTCTGTCAATCTGGCAGAGTCTCACTCTCTCACTCTCTCTTTTGCTCTCTGTCTGTTTTTCTTTCTCTGTCGTTGGTCAGTGGCCTGATCTCTCCTGACCTCTATTCTTTTAATTAGCATTCTCCTTTAGACAGCACACTTCAGAAGAACCTCAAATCCCATCTAAAGCTCAGTGTCCAGACATAATTGACTGGATAAAGAAGCCGGGTGGTTTCAGCCTTACTTTGGGACTGCGATTAAGGGCCTGCTGCCTCCAACACTGCTGGAATCCTACGTAACAGGATGACTGAGGGACGAGAGGAACTGTGCCCACAACTGCACATATAATCACACAGAAACAAGGAAGGTGTAGGAACCTTAAATGAAACAGATGATCCATGTGCTTTCATGGTCTAGGAAATGTCTGTTCTGGAGACCGGATGTTTTTAATTACTTTCCAATTACTTGTTCAGGATAGGTGACATTTGGAAGGGCAGGCCTATTACCTGAGAAAGACAGGAAGAGTAAGATGATGATGAAATATTTAGAAAGGCAATACGGAATATGCTGTATATATAGAGTAGATAAATTTGAGATTATGCTTCCATAAAACATGCTGAATTATAAATGAACCACCTGAGCCCACTGGGTGAGAAAGTCAGGAAAGCAGGAGGAGCTGGAACAAATCTGTAGGTTAGAAGAATATACAGGTAAAAGATGAAAGGTGAGGAGTTTTGCACATAAATTGGTTATGTAGATCAGACAGATTGATGCAAGTTGTGTATACACTGGATTTGCGATTTGTTTATAAAACCTGCAGTACTGTCCTTGCACAAAGACCTCTGAGACAAGGCGTTACAGGCTTTTTGCCACTCACCCAAATTAATATTGACCCTTAGTCAAAAGCATCAAAGGACTTAATGGGACGATCAATGTCCATTACCAGTGATGAATCAATATTGAGCATACATGAAGGCTCAGGTCAGTTTAGCACCGCTTTACTTAGGGTTGTGGTCTGGGGCCACCCAGCCATGGCTGTGTGGAAGTTTGAATTAACTTGTGGAGTGATTGGCTTGTATAAGATCAGCACTCAGTCATACTTGGATTAGAGATTGGCATATGCAAACTGTTTTTATTGCCATGCATTTAATTCTTTGTTTAATAATTAATGAATGGTGTAATGTGCAGATATAAGCCATATTTAACTGGAAACATGAGAAACTCTGTTGTTCCCTGAAGCATCATCAAATAACCCATATAACAAAAAATCAAATGGGTGCTCGGAGACCCATAATGATGTCTTGGTGGAGGGGTCGTGCATGCAGCACGGGCATGCTTTAATACTGGGCAGACCAACTCTGGGAGACAAAACATCACATTTTCTGCATAATTCCCAAACTGCTGTTTCAGGGCACTTGACTGTCCCACCATTAAAGTTTTGATATTCTTTTGGTATAGACACTGCGTGCCATTCTTGAAAATGGAAATGTAAACATTTCAATACACAAGACATCATTTATTATTAGATAAGCACTAATATAAAACACAAGTTCACAGTTACATCCAAAAGTATGTAATATATAAGTGAAAAGAGGGCAGATACATTGTGGGGCTGCTTTTGGAGGTTACAGTGTTTAAAGCTTAGAAATAAAGGCAGTTAAAAGGCTAAAAATGTTTTTATTTAAAAAAAAAAAAAAATCAATTAATAAAATAGTTAATGTGACTAACTGAATAGTGCTCACTAATAGAGGAGAAGGAAGTAGAAGTCAATGGTAAAGTGTTCCAATGGTTTATAGTAATCAAGTACGACTAGTTTCTGTACTCATGGAGATTTTAAAAATATTTCAGATGGCACTGAGTCCAGAACCGTCATTCATCAATATTTATTATAACCACATGGGCACGGGTTTACTTCAGTAAACCTTTATCAAGCGCTGCAATACAGAATTATTTAATTATTAATGATTTAAATACACCATTGCCACTTAAAACGTTACTGTGTAAAAAAGAAGCCTTATGTTAACCATGCCCAGAAATGGCGTCGACTTCTCTGCACTTGGAGGCATCTGGGATGGACCATCACACAGTGGAAATGTATATTATGATCAGATGGATCAGATCAGGATTCATCTGACCACAATATACATGTTTTTTTTATAAGAACTGGACACCGTGTGCTCTGGACCAAATAAAAAAAAGGAACTTCCAGTCTATTATCAGCAACAAGTCCAAAAGCCAGGCCAGCCAGGGATGGGGTTGGGTCAGTGCCCTTGGTAAATGTCAAATGAGTGTTTAAAAGTCAAAAGGTACTGCGAAATCTACAGGAGCAGAAATTGTAGTTTACAACCCATTTAAAAAGTATTTTTTCTACCTTTAAAAACAATCGATATTTTGAACTGAAAATCAGTTTAGTATATCACGGAAATAAATATTGCTGAAAGTTGCGTAACACTGGCGTCCCATAGTTACTGTTGCCTTCAAAATGGCTGAACCTGTTATGACCTAGCTCATACTAAGCTCAAGTGTAGAACGTTTTTACTGAAAGAGAGAAACAATGTATGATGGGCTGTTGAAATGCTAATTCCTGAGTGTAGCATCTGGATGGCATAGCTAACAAAGCCACCATAGCTATGCCTGCAACTGTGTAGTATGTTTATGCAAGTATGTATGGATGTATGGATGTCGCCCAAGGAGGTTGGGTCCCTTTTTGAGTCTTGGTTCTCCCAAGGTTTCTTCCTCATAACACTTAGGCAGTTTTTCCTTGCCACTGTCGCCCTAGGCTTGCTCAATTTTGGGTTGGACGTAGATATTAGGAGATAATCTAAACTTTGAGACAATGCTCCATTGTAAAAAGCGCTATATAAATAAATCTGACCTGACTTGACTTGACTTGACTTGACTTGACTTGTTTATGGATGCCTGTCTAACCCTACGCTGTTGCATCAGTTTGTACTGTGAAAAATGAAACTCTGAGTGGCAGTCCAGTGATCTTTACCACAGCTCTGCCTACATGAAACGCTGTATCTACGTGACTTACAGGGGTCATGTGATTTACGATTCTTGTCCTGCTTCTGCCGCCACTACATGCTTGACTGAGCACTGCAGCTATCTGGCTCACCACTGGCTCTAGAGCCATGTTTAAGATCCCATTTCAAATTACCCTCTTCTACATGGGATCTCTTTTTGCCGTGTCAGTTCCTCTCAAACTGGCCTACTTTCTCTGCAACACCTTTGACTGTAACATATATAATGAATTTGGCAGCAGACTGCATGCATCCCTCTATCTTTCCAGTATCACCTCATGTGAGCATTTGTCTTGTTCAGTGTGCAGCACCCTTGCCTCCAGCACTGATACAACCCTCATGTTTTTGGCTCTAGTCAGCCAGAAGCCATGAGGTGCATCTGACGCTTGTCCGAGGCAGCCCCTGTCACTCATCAGAAGTTCATTAAAGTGTTGGCAGTTGTTCCAGGGAGCTAATACAGGGTGCCTGCATGTGCACCATATGGTTCCCATCATTTCTGAACCTTGGTTGATTATTCTTCGCTGATTGCTTGTTTTCTTTTCGCTGGAGGTGTCATTTGATGTCGGTTCAGCAATGGAGACATGAGGAACATGAGTGTTTGAAGACCAGGAACTTGCCATTTCAGAACAGCTTCCTTAATCAGCTAACTCAACCCTTTTTCTTGTCCTCTTTGCTTGTTTATACTGCAGTAGGATACTTTCGGCAGTTTGAATAGACATTTCAGTGTTCTAGTTCCGTATTTTTATCATGTCTTATCCCCGTTTGCCTTGTTCAGGGGTAATGGAGCCTATCCCCAGAGAATATAGGATGCAGTTTTAAGTGTGCCCAGTTCTAAGTTTAGAATTGAGGAGTAGAATCCACACCTTTGCCTGTTGCAGAGGTGGCAAAGACCTGGGGGATGGAACCGGCCTGTGAGGTGGTCTAAAATGGCCCACGTAGGAAGAATTAAAGCTGAACATTTGACTTGCAGAGGACTTGTAATGGATTTGTATGAAAAAAAGAATGAAGAATGTAGTCCTGCTGGTCGGTGGCTACTTATGACTGGTCTAATATATACCACAGTCACTTAATGTCCAGGCGTGGCCTCCTGCTGTCAGCCTGGTGACTGGTGGTATGCCATCAGTAATCCGTACAAAAGGTTGTGATGTTACTACTGGTATACTTATGTTGATTCCTTTGCAATGACTACTTGCATAAGTAGGAGCAACAGTTTAAAGTGTTCTTAGGTGATACTGCATTGACTGTTCTGGAAATGAGTGTTTCTTGAAGTGGACTCATTACCTCTTGGTTGTGTGCATCCAACGAGGTATGTTTATTTATATTTATATTCTACCATTCTACCAGACTATGGTAATGTCCGGTCAATGACCATGTTGATCAAATATCTATTTCACAGAACGTTGATGAACAGCATACCTGTACATGTAAACAGCAAGTCAATGAAAGTGTTGTGTAGTTACATCACTGAACATGAACAATGCAATGCGTGTTGCTATTAAAATGGTAATTAAATGAAAATGAAGTTCAACACATTCTGTTACTGTCAGTAGGTCATTGTTAGTAGTCAGAATCCAGACACGGCTGTGCTCAGATGATGCCCTTTACGGTGATCAGATTGTTCTGGCAGACAGATGCCCACCTCTGATGGCGCCATAACCTTAAATCCCAGGTGTTCCACCCTGACCACTCTGATCCTTATTCAGAGAATGAAAGAGGTGCTGCAACCTGGTTGTAATTAAATTTCAAAACTCCGGGTACCCGGGCCCAAGTGGGACCTCCAATGTGGTCTTCTCTGAGAAAGGGCCCCTTGTAAGAGCTCTCTTTGTTCTTTTAGTAAACACTGACATGGATATGTAGCATTGAAGGGAACTGACATGATGTAATGTTTAATTTGGTATAGGATTGTGCAGCCTTCCTATTTATCGGTGTAGAGTAAGATAAGGTAAACAGCATTTCTTGTTTTGGGTTGATATTGAAAGGTGTAAGGTATCAGGCTTATCCAGGCCCTATTCCATATATGGTCATGTTGTGTGGGTGCTGTAATAACACATAGATAGACATAACCCTAGGCTGCTTTGCCAGTAGAAGCTGGGACTTGTTTTTCTGTGAGATTTACGTCTATATTCGGTTACGTAAGTGTAAGTACGTCGGAGAATAGATAAATGCGAAGGAGATTTGGATTGTGTGATTATGTCTAGACTCAGTTGTAATCAGTTTGTGGACTTTGGCATCAAGTCGCTGATCAATAATATGACTGCGTTCACCTCTCAATCAGTCAGATCTGGCAACGTCTTTGAAAGAACTAAAAGCTGACCAGAGCTGCCCAGTCTTTCGTGAACAGCTCCGTTCTCTCTAAATTAGAAGCAGCTGTTCAGGTGCGGTGATCTGAATCGGTGTTTATGTACTTCTTGTACGATTGAGTCTTTGCGGTCGTTTGTTTGCGCACGTGCAGCATTTGCCACATAAAACTGACATCAAACTAACCGCCTAAATTCGTTTCTCTTCCAGGAACCCTTAAATATAGTTTTTACTCCCATTGGGATAAATAGTTACACTTGATGAAGTCATCACGCCTCTGAACGTCTTTCACCAAGTACTGCTTTGGTACACTGAACCCTGCACGTTCCAGAATGATTGGATACTTAGTTCCTTGATAACAAATGTTTATGGCACTTAGGCAAACAATGCTTGTTGCGACACCTAATCACCGAGAACGTGCAGAACCTTTTCCCAGACACTTTTGTTTATAGCCGTGCCTTAATTGCTGTGCTTTGTGCAGCATATGCTATTTATTTTCATGAGCCTGCTTGTCATCGGAGCGGGTGAAACAGAACTGTATTTGGGTTTGATAAACCTCTTTTTTGATTGAGACTGAAAAGCAAGTGGCGTAGCCAAGATGTGTGCATCTCGACTTTAATGAACTGCCTTACATGGCAATGATTACAGCTCGGGATGCTTTACCTCTAATCCGCGCTCGTGCCGTGAAATACCATCATTATAGCGTAATAATTCTGGAAGCCTATCCACTCATGACCTCGTTGTCTTGTGAAGTTCTGCTATAAAGTTTGCCTTTTATTGCTCTTTTGGCAAGAGGTTGTTTATCTAAAGTGTGAAATTACGCCACAGTACAGATATGTACAGAGTTAGGGCGTCTAACTGCTGGCAGGCATTCGTGTTACATGGGCTAATGATAGTCCTTAGTTGGAGATTACCTCTAGTGTAGCTCTTATGTCTTTTACTAATGAGTTACTTTCTCGTTTAGGATACAAAGAGGGAATAATAATGGCCAATCCCTTTATCCTGGTTTCACTCTGCGAAGTACAGGTGAAACGAGAATGGCTGGCAGTGTTACTTTTAGTCATGGGAGTGGGAAAGCAAATAAAGTGTGTTTATCGCCGTGGCTCTAATTCTCTTACATCTTCGAATATCTCACTCAGAGCTCTTAACTGATCTGAGAACATGTGCAGCTCAGGGACTGGTTTACCCGCCAAATCTTCTCATTATTACTACTGACAGACTTTGAAAGGAGGCAGGTTTTTGGCAAACTGACTCATTTCCTCCCAGGGATGTAGCGAGCCTGAAGCCAAAAGCATCTCTGACTCAAATGGGATCACAAAAAGAGAGAGAGACGGAAAGAACGGAGAATTGTAATGGGGCTTTTCTTTTACTAAATGAAAAGCACATGAGCATGTAGATGAAGGGGTCACATTCCATTCCTCCCTCCCTCCCTTGGTTAGAGGGCACACGGAACGATCATAGACCCAGATGGATCCCCTCTATCCTCCTTCATCTCCCCACTATTTGAATTATGAAGCGGTTCCGCTGACCCATAGCACCGCAGCCTTAGGGTAGACCGCTACAGTTACGGCAAGACATGTGAAGTGGTAACGTTTCATACTTTACTCCAGCAGAGAAACCAGAGTATTGATGTCACAATCACCTCTGTTTATATTTTGTATATACACTCATTGACAAAAAAATAACTCACCAAGAACTTGTTGGAATTGATTGAAACTTTATAGGAATGAAATGCTGATTGTGTAAGTGATTACAATATTACAGCAAAAGTTAGGGGAAAACTGTGCAGTAGAGAGGAGGCTCTAGTCAGGATACAAGATGAGATGCTTTTGGGCATTGGAGGCCTGGATTTTTTGCTAATGACAATACGGTTCCAGTTCATAGCAGTCCAGGTATCTCGTTTATGACATCACTGCAAACGAAGGTGAGGTAGCTAGCTGTCAATGGCAGGACAATGGTCTCACTACCCAAAAGCAAGAGGTACACTACCCAAAAGCAGATTCAGAGGGGAAGCACTTTTACGCCCTCTTGTGGCAAGACCCTAATCAGAACACACCTGTAATCGTTTACTGCCTGAGACATACCTGCATGCTGAGCTTTGCAGCAATCCGACGGTTCTATCTAGGTTACTATTGTTTTTCTCAATGATTATGTTATTATAAACATATTGTTATATTCCCATACAACTTATTTATTACTCTTGCCCTGTTCTGCTTGTTTGCACAATGCTACTATTTACACTTCTGACACTAACACTATTTCATTGCCTTGTACTTGTACTGAGCAATGACAATAAACTGGAATCTATCTATCTCTCTGTGATGCTGCCCTGACAGTTTTGTCAGAAACACGTTCCGTGGGATTTAACAGGATAAGGTATTCTGTCTGGGAATCGAGCCTAGTGCCTTTTTCCAGTGATTTAACTTTAACACTGACACATTCCCAGAGTTAAGGTTGTTTTTTCCCCCATTTCTCAACCTTGGCCTGCTGCTCTCATCCCTGTAAATGTCTGTAGTCTTGTGTACAAATCGTACTTTTTCTTAACCTTGGCAAGAGCAGCCATTCTCAGTTGGACGTGGGCTTTGTAGCTGCTCTGCTCTTCTTACTTGGCTGGATGTTTGAGGAAGGATTTATACTCGACCTGCTGCTCCGTTGTGTAGCACTCTGCTCGACGAAGGATTTAGGAGCGAGCAGGATGCCGTACGGTGAAGAAGACGCATTGCTGAACCGTGGGAGCTATGGAGTAGGATGGTTTGCAGTATTGGAACCACGTTGAGTCTGAAGTGGTTTGCAGGGGATTTGTGTACAACCCAGCTGTGTTCATTCACTTTAGAATCATTTTACATAGTCGTAGATATTATGATTGATTGATTCCTGTTACGTCCTCCACAACGTTAGTCTATCTGTTGTGGGTTTTTTTTTTTAAGTCAGATATTGGCATGCCTCTTGAAAGACAGTATTGTATTATGATGTGCATTAGAAGCCAGTATATATTTTTTGTGAGAAAGATCAATAAACATATCCAGTGTTTCGTCTGTCAAAACTCATTTGACTCACTTTTCACTTGGCCTTCATATTTTGTCTGTATATATTTTTAATGATTCATTTTCCTCACATTGAATGCAATGGTTTTCATTATACATCATCTAATCAGCATAGCAATCTGAGTCAAAAGTTGAAACTTTGAACAGAAATCATACATATCAGCATTGATTAATATTTGGTATGTTCCTACTCCTTGAGCTGACATGGACTCTAGAAGTTTGTGGAAAACCTGATCATCCATGTTCTCCCAGCATGATTTAAAAAAAAATCCAATGAACATATTGTGATGTTACTGAATTCTTGGCATTCTCTGTCTTCAAGTACCCCCATAAATGCTCGATGGGGTTTAGGTCAGGTGACTGTGGAGGAAAGTCCATGACAAGTAATATTCACTGAAATGGGTGCGCCGGTTATATGATTTGTAATGAGAAACTTTGTGTTAAATTAAAGACAAATGTAAAATAGAAGCATTTTCACTAGTTTGCCCTCCATTTCAGTTTACATTTTCATTAAGTTGTTATCCAGAGCAAATTACAGCTCATACAGTACTGCAAAGTACAATCCAAGCAATTATTGAGTTAAGTGTCTTGTGCAAGGTGTCATGTGTCAAAAGTGGCAGACTGGTTTGAACCAAGTACCAGTCCAGTACCTTAACTTTTATAGCTACAGTTCTGGAAAAACTTAAGAGACCACTGCAAAATGATCTGTTTCTCTGGTTTTACTATTTGTACTGTATGTGTTTGAGCGAAATTGAACATTTTTGTTTTATTCTATAAATTACTGACAAATTCCGAAAACAAGAGAGAATTTATTCACTGTAAATGACAACTGAAGATGCAGTGTTTTCAGTCGATTAATAATACAAATAGTAATACAAAGAAAACAAGTTTATGCTTTAACTTGAGAAAATCCAGAACTCAATATTCAATCACAGCCTTCATGTGTCTTGTACATTTACTCAATAAATAAGCTTTGATTCAGATGATCACCTAATCAGTAGCTCATTCAATGGAATCAGGTGTGTCTGTGTTGGAATTCATCAGATACTGAAATGGAAAGGCTGCCATACATGTAAATATGTTGATTTTAAGAAAATTTGGAAAGGTCTTTTCATTTGTCCAGATTTGTATACAGATTTGCACAAGTCAGCACAGTTGTGTACACAAGCTGCAACTTTAAGCTGGTTTTACAACAGTTAAACCAACAGTGGTTTGGCACCACCAGTCTAATTAAATTCACTGCTGCCCATGAACAGAACATACTGTGTACAGCCCTGGATGAAAATCCCCACATAGTAATATTGAAGAAGACCCTAGGTTTATAATTGGGCATCTAACACGCTAGAGACATGCTTCCAGTTGCACACTTGGGAACTGCTGGCAGCCTATGCTGTGATAATGAAGGAGCATCATGGAAATCTAAGGCAGGACTTGTGGGTCTGGATTATTGGAGTTTGAAGCTATTTTGATAGAGCCGGTTTGTTAGGCTTTGAGGCTGTGGTGATGGAGTAGACTTGTTGGGATTTGCACCTGGGATAATGCAGTGGGATTGAGGGACTTTGTGGCTGGGGTGATCAATGAGGAGTGCAAAGTTTGAGACTTGGGTCAATAAGTAGGTTGATAGGGACGTTTTCTGAGGGGTGATGGAAGCTTTGAGGCTGAGGTAAGGGTTTTGGTGTGCGGTGATGGCATAGATTTGTGAGAATTTAGGGGTGCGGTTGTGACTTGAGATTGTGGGGATTGTCAGGATTATATATTGTCATGGGACTTTAGTGCTAGAGTGAGAGAGTAGGATTGTGCATGGTGTCTGGAGTGATGAGCAGATTTGATGAAGCAGGGTTGTGAGGATCTAGAACTGTGTGATGGAATAGGTTCATGTGATATTGAGGCAGGAATGTGGAGGATTTGGGAATGGGGAAATTGTTGGTCAGGATGGATTTAGGGTAGGTGTAACTGACTGAGGTTGCAGCAGTGCTGGCTGGTAGTTTTTAAAATAGCCGAAGCATACAGTATAGGCTTGTTTATTTGTATACAGTACTGTGCAAAAGTCGTAGGCCGCCATTATATTTGATATAGCATTGTTTTAGCAATTGTATTATGACCATACATAATTATTTCTCAATCTCTTTAGTAGACTACAACCAGAAAATACAGAGAATGTGTATGCAGTATTAAAAACTGAAGAAACCTGGGGAAAAAACACTTCTATAGGTTACAATGGCACATGTTTAGTGTTACTTCCCCTTACACTTGAGCAATAGCATCATCTCGCAGCTTCATTGGGATGCCAAGTTGAACCTTTTTCAGTCTAAAGAAGCTTGATCAAGAATGGTCTATTTTGGAAGATTAGCAGCCAAGAAACCACTTTTTCAGAAGGGGAACAGGGTAAAAAGGCTAAGATACACTAAAGCTCACATAAATTGGCATGAAAATCAGTGGAAAAGTGTATTATGGAGTGACAAATCCAAGTTGGACATTTTTGTGTTATATATGGTCATTATACCTTTGCTAAGACAGCAAATCTCTTGTTGGCCTAAGACTTTTGCACAGTACTATAAATCTTTTTTTCCTCTGTAAATTGTAAACATTGTAAACAAACTGTCTTAAATCCTCATTTATTGAAGTTTAAGAAGTCAACATGCTTCCAATTTATTGATTGACACCTTGCTACGAGGCTTCCACCACTTTGAGAGGTTAATCATCATAAAGAGAATCCACACATCCACTGTGCAAAAGCGACTGAGATGTTTTCCCCTGCGTTCACTGTCATTGAAGGTCTACCCATGACAAAATGTCCAATAAGCATTAATCTTTGATTCCATGGAAACAGCGAGTACATTAGGGTGCCAGTGAGATGGCTGTGTTCCATATAACAAACTCTAACACCAGTAAAGTAATCATCAGGATATCTTCTGTCTAAAAGATGGCTCAGTGTCACATTTAACACTCTGGAATATGTATCTGTTGGTAAAGGTCTCACAGCAGCTTACTTATTAAGCTAATAAGAGTTTGATTTTCTTAATACTTTTTCCTGTTTCATAGATTGCGAATGTATAAGGATCTTATGCCACATAAGCAGCTGCACCACTTTCAGTACTTTGTATTGAATTTTACCATCAAACACCAAAAAACTCTTTGTTGCTCTGGGTATAAACCAAGAATTCCTTCTCCTAAAACCCAGTACATTGAGCATTGGGTGGTGCAGTTGGTTAGCACTTCATCTCACAGCTCCAGAGATCCCCCAGTTTGGACTCCACTGGTGTCTAATTTGCATATTGTTCTCTGGGTACTATGGTTTCTTCCCACATGTACTAGTGTGTTTGACTATTACATTTATACTCTTGTTCTTGTCACGAATATAGCCATTAATGCTGGATTGATGTTAAGTAAATAAATAAATAACATTGAGAGTCACTGGACTGGGTGTTGCAATTATTGAGACATTCAATGCAATATTCAGTGCATTCAGAGCAGCCAAGAAGAATAGAAGCAATTTATCCTTCATGGTGTGGAAAAACATCAAGACTTTCCAAACATGGATAAAGCTACCACAGTAGAAAAAACTGAAATTACATCAAGTGTCATCACATTTATGGCTGCGGGAATTCACAAGCATTTTATTTCGCATCTATTCAATTGACTCATTTTTGTGGTGATTTATGTAACGAGTGAAAAGTATTGTTCTGCAGTAACATTTTCTGTATATTAACTTTACACTAACATTTTCACTGGCACCCTAGAGTACACAAATGCACAACAGACACCCAGAGATTCATAGGCTTAAGTGAGTATCTATTATGAGAAATTTGCTCAACTGATTGAAAATTGAATATCACCCGTTGAATAATACAGACACTTTATTATTACATTACATTGTGGCATATTAATGAAACAGTGGGGGAAGCCAGGCTTCCCGTGTAGTTTTAAAGCAGTTGCTTGTGTGTTGTAGGATCGTTATGATCTGGGACTGAGGTGATGGATCAATATTGTAAGAAACTGTAAGGCTGGATTGATTGATGTTTAGGAATTGGGATGATACAGAAGGTTTGTTTAAGGCTGGGACGATGATCAGAATTGTAAGAAGTGTCAATGTGGGTACAATTGAGGGTGAAGGATTGTGGGGCACCTTGACTAGGCTGATTGGGCAGAATTGTGAACTTGGCGTAGGGTATCGGATAAAAATGTGCTGACTTATGAGACTGGGGTGATGCAGCAAGATCATGAAGATTTGGCACTGTGATTGTGTAGTGTTGTATTACATGTGCAAGGTCTGGAATGATGGGACAGAGGTGAAGGAGCTTGGTTTATATTTTACGTTTACATTTAGTAATTTGACAAATGTTCTCATACAGAGCAACTTACAACTGGCACAATCTTACAACTGATACAGTCTTAGAAACTACAATACAAGCAATTGAGGGTTAAGAGCTTTGGTCAAGTGCCCAACAATGGTACGTGACTCATCTTGAACCTGGAACCTTCTGGTCAGCAGTCCAGTACTGTAACTGCTGCACCACATCACATGATTATGGGGAACTCTGAGACTCAGATGGTTTTTGGACTGGAGTGATATAGCAAGATTTGGGGTCTTTAAGTCTGTGATGATGGATCAGGATTGTGAGGATTTTGGGTGAGTGTGATTATAGTAGGATTGTGGTGCTTTGTTGGGGGTGAAGGGTCATGCCCTGGCAGAAATGTGGAACTTTGTGTCTGGGTGGTCAAAATTCTGGGGAATTGTGCACCCTGTGAAGACTTTGGGACTGGGTTGACACACCAGTATAGTAGGGCTTTGAAGCTGGAATAATGGTGTGTGGTTGTGGGGATTTGGGGCCGGGGTGAAGGAACAGTGGTCTACAGGGTGTCTACGCTAAGTAAACACATTTATTATAAGAAATTGCCTGTATCATTTTCTTTCCTTGCCTAATGAAAACCTAAACATTCAGGCCACTTTGAGGTCTGTTTGGACGGGGCCAGCATGTGTGTAATTAGATTCAGATAGAGGGTGGGCTGTTGAACGACCTTCATTGGCTTTTGTTTAAAATGCTGAATGAGTGTTAAATGTTTGACAAGGGTTAAGTGTTATTGTGTGGAACAAAGGGGCTCCAGTTCATTGGCTGGTTTTAACAGTGGAGGTGCTTGATTAGAACATCTGTGCGGGGTCGCTTTGTTTTTCTGTCTGTACGAGTATGTGTTGCTGCTGGGGTGTAGTGTTGCAGTTTTTTTTTTTTTTTGCATGTGATGTGATTGCATTTTCTTGGCCCTATGAGACAGGATATGTATCTGAGCATACTGTAGAAGCAGCTTTCTATTGCAGGTCCAACACAGAAATGCATAACACGTTGGAAAATCTGCGATGGCTTTGCATTTTTTGATCTTTTGTGAACTTAACATTGATTAGACTGAATACGCTTTATGGTGGTTGCCATAACCCTTTCTCTAAAACATCTCATTATTTTCTTCTTTACATTTTAACCCTGTTTTTTCCTGGGTTTGTCTGGGTCATGGTGGCACCAGTGCCTATTCTGGGGAGAACAGGATGCAGGTGCCCAAAATGGGAACAAATTCATTTCAGGGCTGGATAAGAGTCCCTGTTGCAGTTCTGGGCCATCTCCTGATGGGTCACCCCTAGCCTGTCTGCACGTGCTATGACACCTGAGAGGGCATTGCCACGACTCCCTGGCCCTGGCCTAGCGTGTAAGACCGCTGTACCACCTAAGCACCACATCTACCTTGGTATAGGACCAATCTGGGTTAGATCAGGCACATTTAAGCAAAAGCGAGGCAGCGTGGGTGGATCTCTCTCTCAATGGAATCATTTCACTAAGTTTTCCCACAGTCGATCAATTGATTATCACCCCTGAGTGCTTCCTGATGAGGCACCCCTCACCCTGAATCCCCCCTTGAGTTTGGAAGCCAGGATCCAATATCAGGACATGTGGGGGACTCTTGCTCACCAGAGAGAGAAAGAAGAAGAGGCAAGAACGGTGGGAGAAAAAGGGGAAAAAAGAGGTCAGACGTCTTTAGTGTGTCCGAGTGGATGTGGGGTCGTAGAGGTTGGAAGGAGCGGAATGATGGGGTCAGAGTTCAGGTACCCCTGCTGGGTAACGTTTTGTGGATGGAAGAATAGTAGCGTTGTGAAAGAAAACAGAGTGGCTTAGGGGGGTTGTTTTCTGAAGCTCTCAGGCTGTGCTGAGGTGCAGGGAGTTGGAGGTTATTTGCTGACTGGGTGTGCATGTCTTTGAGACCTCTACGCATTATGCACAGAGGTTGGGTGGCTAGGAAATGGGGGTAGGTACGTGCCTAACCCAAGCCCAAAGCGGGATCAAAGCGGGATAAGTGTCTCACTAGCAGATTCCTACAATATGGAGCACCATCTGTGAAGTGGTCCTCACTGCTAGTCTTGGGGAGCAGTGTAACTTTCTGTTCATGAGTCAAGTTTGTAAGAAGCACTTATAAATGTCTATTAATCTGCTCAATAAAAATATCTGTTTGCCAGACTATAACTTTTTACAAGCTGCGAACGGCTCTTCCGTATCAGCCCTCCATTATTGAGTGGGTTTTGCCTGTGGGTGGTACTTTTACTAGAGCTATTTCAGATGTTGAGATTGGAAGACGTGTGTATTCATGCTGTAGGGTTGGAGATTTATGAGCGGTATTTGCGTTACATAAGTTAACCTCAATACATTTTCACAGTGAAGCTTCTCCTGATTATCTCAGTAGCCTGAGCTCAGATCTTTAAGGCTACGTTTACATTATCAGGCTGAAGTGGCAAAAATCTGATTTTTTTGCCTTAATGTGACACAGTTCTGATTTTTTCAGAACTGTGGGAGCACGCAAATCTGATCTTAACAGTTCTGACCTGAGCCACTTCCATATGTGGTCTTAGATCGGATACACATCTGATACATAGTCATGCAACCGGAGTGGGAACGCAGAGATCGGAAATGATATTACTTTTTCGTCTTTAGAACTCGTCATGCAGAAATGCACGCTGACGAGTAGGGAAAATGACAGCAGTGAGCATGGGTGATTCTAGGATCAGAGATTTAGGGGTGCTGAGCACCCAGAGACCACTCCCCCCTTGGTTTTTTTAACAAAAAAAACTACATTTTATTTTAATTTTGGACGATCATAACCACATTTATGAAGGAGAGAGAAAGTGGATCATACCATTTGCGAGGCAAGGGGAGATGGCTGTATTTTTTTTTGCTAATATAATATAATATAATATAATATGATATAATATAATATAATATAATATGTTTAAACAAATACTGTGGTTTTAACATTTTTCATCTTATCAGAGACAAACATCAAAAAGACAATATTATATTTAAACCATATACTTTATGTGGTTTTGACATTTTTCCATCTTGTATAGATAAACTTCAATTTAAAATAAACAACAACAAAAAAACACACACTTTTTACTCTTATATTATCTTATTATTATGGGTGATGGGACTCAGTTTAATGATGCTTGAGCTCCCCTAAAAAGGAGCTAGATAAATCTATGGCAGTGAGGGAGGTTTGCAGTGGTGTTATAGTGAAATAAAGGACCAGGGTGATGTCTCTGTGCAAACACAATTAGAAGGCACGTATTGCAGCCACTCTGTGTTTGAGGAAATTCCTAAAGAAATGGCTAAATGTGGCCAAAGGAGGACATGACTGCAGTTAAAGCAAAATTAATGAAGCAAAAAAACAAGAACGCAAACCAAAGAAATGACCATGACCGAATAATGTGCCCTTTTGAACACAACCATTAAAGTAGTGCCTGTTACTGTTGACTCCACTTTTATTCTTTACCTCTGGATGAGTGTGTTATGTGAAGCATTGTTTTTTTGCACATGCATGCCAGTTTAGGGATGTGAACTGTTATACTAAACAGATAGTGTGAACAGCCTAAAAATAAAATTGGATTTGGTGAGAAAAGGGGATTTGGGCCACTTTCCCTGCTGGGTAAACATAGTCTAAATGCATGATTGAACGAATATGGTGTAACTCAGCAGCCTGAGCTTAGATCTCCATAATTTATCCATTCAATGCAGGAACTTGTTTGCCGGAGGGAAGAATTTGTGGTTATGTGGTTTACCAACACAAGTCCAGTTTCCCAAAAGCACACAATAGTCAATGTGATGCTTAAGCCACCATTAATGAAGATCAATATGATACCATGTTTTATAGAAACTCATGGTCAACAGCCAGCTGGATATTGCAGCACTCAAGGGAAAGTGTAAGTGTGTGTTTTTGTGAAGTTCTAGGCACCCCTGGGCAAAATGACTTTGATTTTACTTCTGTTTCTCTCAGTACAAAGGAATGTGATTTTTTCAACCTTATATGCTACAGATGTGCTGGATGGAAGTTTGAAAATCAATGACATATTCCTTAAAGGCTATACAGCCCTTTAGAGAGACTGCCCATCTGATCCTCCACTCTTTTCTTTTTCATTCTTTCCGCTCTCTTGGCAGAAGGTAAACAGCTTGAGTAGAAGGAATGTGGGTGAAAGCTGGAGAAACAGGCCACACTAGGGGCCTCACCTACTGTCATAGAAAACCTGCAGAAATATTGTCAGGGTAGTACTGCCTAGTTCAGCCCTCTTCTTGGCCACTCTGGGTGCCATCTGTATTTCTTTCAAATAAGCCTTACTGGTTTCTGATGATGGTAGATTTAGCAGAGACCCTTATTGAGGGAGCTGAGCTAAGCCGTGGGGGGTTGAAGGATTTTGCTCATGGGCCCAGCAGTGGCAGCTTGGTAAAGCTGGGGTTTGGTCTAACAACCTTCTGATTAGTGTTATAGAGCCTTAACTGTTAAGACCACCAGTCATTGGGTTTGGATATTCAGAATTCTTCCATCCATATGTGCAATGTACTTTAGGCTAGGGGTGGTGTTCTAGTGAAAATATTGCAGTCTATCGCTTTAGGCTGGATCATGATCAATGATACTATCACAGTTTTATTCATGTTGGTTTTCATTTTAATTTGCAGCTGAACACAACAAGCAAACTAATTTCTCTACTGATAAAAATAACGGTGGATATCAGTAGTTTCTCCACAAAAGAGGCTAGTAAGGCAATATTTGTTTAATAAACTACTCTTCCTAACAAAATGCAAATGATTTTAAAAAGTAAATACAGGCATGCACCATTTAACATCTGTTCACTTTTATAGACAGGTTTTTTCCCTAAAATTATAATAGGAAATAAAAATCTGCCTTATATGCATCTAATTCACGTCTGAATGCCAGAAAACCTATATGAGCGAACCTTTGAGACGCCTGCTGACAGAAATAGAGAATCGCAGTCTTGAAACACCACAAAAAAAACATGGTTTTGTTCTACTTGTTTTTTTAATAAGTGTTTCAAGTCTTACAAAAATTGGAATTAGAATTACTTCATTGAACTCTACAGTACTGTACAAAATGTTGTTTTATTTAATATTATCGTTCAAAATAAATAAATACTTTGCACATAAAACACTATGTGCAAGGTATGTAGTATGTATTTGTGTACATCAAAGAAACTGCAAGTTTAGAAAAATATTTGTGACTTGTTAAGTATTAATGAGGATCAGCTATTATTTGAAGTCGCTTAAATACCTCGTTTCTGACAGTTTTGTTGGATGTCCTATCTTTGTCCAGGTAAAATGTTATATAGTGATACTTCAAACACCTTCAAACACCTTATTGCTTGATTTTTGGCTGTTGCACTTTCTGACTTTCAGTGTACTCTTTGGTGCACTTTCTTTTTAGGTGTTTGAGCAGTTTCATTGTCTTTCGATCGGATCTTGTCTTTTAGTAAAAAACACCTTTTGTTTGCGTCATGGCTGTTGTGTAAATCCAAACCAGTTCGCTGTAACTGATCAAAATTGTTTTAGTCACCAGCTTCTTTGTGCTACTGTGTTGCCACATAAATGAATTCTAAAGATGTGTCTAATCTGGACTGTTATTGGTTCATTTGTGTATCTGTTAGGGAAAATGCAAGCTAGACTAGCAAATAGAGACTAGTTGTTAAAACACTATGGGTTGCCATGTCAGCAGTTTCAGAGCAAGCAATTAAATGTGTTTATGATGGCTATTCTCAGGATCTCTGTTAATTCAGGTCACAGACACATTTGAATCATACTTCAGGCCAGCAAGTGCTGTCAGTTACCTCATCTTTTTTAGTTCTAGAGACATCACAGACATTTTGTTGCATACTTAACAGTCTTGCCTAAGTAATTAATTTGTAAGGATTTGTAAAAGGGAAGCAGAGCTGGTTTACCTTCTGATGTGATGCGTAGACATCACGTCAGAGCACATGGCCTGGCTTTATGCAATCTGTTGGCACTCTGTTGCTGGATGGGGGTTTGGATGAGTGCTGCTTTTGACCAATGAACATTTTCAGGCTCTGAGACACACCCCTCCCCTTTGTCTCTGCTCATGTATGAGCCCTCACTGCCCACTTCTTCTTTCTCCTCCATATGTGTGAGTGCTCTTGGCTTGATGCCCAGCAAGACTCAATGCAAGGCCAGGATGGATGGAGGAGAAGTGTTCCTGGAAAGAGCAGCCTTCACTTTGAGTATGTGTGTGAGAGAGAGAGAGAGAGAGAGAGAGAGAGAGAGAGAGAGAGAGAGACTGAGACTGGTATGCAAGGTTTTCATCATCTAAATGGACCCAAATAACCAATGAAACTAAATAACCCAGCGTTGGAAGGCAATTAAGTAAATCAGGTGGTTCAAGGTGTAATGTAAATTCTCTACTCCACAAAGATGATGAGTGTGGCTTTACAGTTCTTGGGACTAATTTGGGAGGAAATGTCCCCCCGATAACTACATTCGTTCCAGGGCCTGTTTTGGTTTGTATTCACACCACCTGTAGAGACGCTGTGTGATGCTGAATTTCACTTAGAAGACCCAAAAATGGGTTGTCCCTCCATTTTATATAGGCTCAGTAAAGTCTGAACTTCACTCTCGGTCCATTTGTCTGTGTTTATTTCCATTCTAAGCACGAAGATCTGTTGTTTATAAGGCTACCGGTGTACAAGTATATTTAAAAATGACAGTTGGTCACAACACAAGCGCTTGTGTCAGGACTTATCACTATACACTTGCATCACTACCTTACTGTCTAGAGGACCATGACAAGAGTTCACGAAATTAGGTTCCAAAAAAAACAGTTCAGTTATGCTACAAAGTAAGGAAGGAGTTCGGATTTGTTTGAAGTCGGAATTAAATTAATTTCAGACACACCATGAGGCTGGGTCATTTTTGTTTGAATCTGGAGGCAAAATATTTCAAACATACCGGTTGATATCTGAATTGGTCGACTCAAGAAGTGTTTGAATTAAAAAGGTTCCATTGTACAGTGGTACCTCGGTTCTCATCGTTATTTCATTCCAGAAGGCTTGTCGAGAACCGAAAACGAGTATCGAGCACATTATTCTCATAAGCCAATTGTCAATTGAATGAATCTGTTCCAGACCCACAGAAAATCCACATTGTATAAGACATTTTATGCATTAATGGAGTTGTATTGTATTGTTTTGGACAGGTGCTCCCTGAGTTATGACAGGGATATGTTCCAACAAATCCATCATAAGTTAAATCTATATTAATCTGTAGTTAAGTCTATATTGTATAATAACAGAGCCTATGATAGGTAAGTGAATGTTTAAAACACTTACATTACCTTACAGCTGGCCAAAATCATTAACACAAAGCTTATTTATAATAAAGTGTTGAAAAAGCTCATATAACTTAGTGAGTAATGGATTGAAAGTGAAAAATAAAAGCAAAGCACTTACTCTATTGATGAACTCGGGGCACTAGCTGCTAAGCATTCATTTCCTGTTTTGCTTTCGGTTTGGTCTTATAAACTAACCTTTTAGGACCAATGGAGACATATTTACACTAAGAATACAGTACTGTAGATGTAAAAATGCAAGAAAAAGATCTCTGAGGAACCGTTGTGAATCAGAACCACTGAATCACTGTGTACTGAATCGTGAATCATGAATCGTGAATCAAGTTTCGAGTTTCGGCTGAAATCAGTTGTGCGGCTCGACTTATAATACAACTTTAAGCATGCAGAGGACAGAGCAAACGACGAGATAAATTTTTCTAGTCAAAAATTCGTCGGTAACCAAATTTGACAAGTTCCGAGGTGGTCAAGAACTGAGGTACCACTGTAGGCTCTGGACTACCAATCAGAAGGTTGTGAGTTCAATTGGCCAGTGCCAAGCTGTTAGTTGGCCCTTGCAGGACTTCAAATCCTGTGTAGTGTTTTCCCATTCTCATGAGGTCTGAGCTAGTCTTCTTGTTAATGCCAGTGGGCTCTATGCCTGGTCTCTCTTTTATGGAGCAAGAGGCTACTTTGTGTTGACAGTGAGCCTGAAGGAGTCAGCACCATTCCTGAGTGTGGAGATGTGTATATGTAGAGCTTTGTGTACCCTTTATATTCCACAGGGGTTTCTATGAGCCCTGCATTGAGAGCTGCAAGGAGATCCCTTGAATGGCTGTAGCAGCCTAAACCGAATTGAGCAAGGGCAAAAACACTACCTGTGTGATTATGCAGATTCAAGGTTTGGCCGAGTTTCAGACTGCATTTTTTTTTTACAATTACAGGCAAATGGGCCGAGTGCCTGCATTGTCTTGCTTGGTTCCTGGAAATGATTAGAGTACAGGAAGAAATCAGCTGCTTTGTTTTGTTTACGTGATTGCATATGCATATGCATATGAGAAGAAACTCATAAAAAAATCCAGTCTTTAAACATCTAATATTGTGACATGTTATGTTTGTGTGATTTTCAAAATGACTATTATAACCTCTTAGCCATGCTGGGAATAATGAGAGCTTGAATATGTAACACACTGCAGAGGAATCCAATCAGCCATTCTGAGCCCGTTCAGTCTGGATTTCTTTCCCTTCTTTCAGAGTCCAGTCTGTTGTGTCTGTGTGAAAGAAGGAACACAAGGGGTCTGTTCTAGGGGCCTGTGTAACTGACAGGAGACGCTGATGCTATTGCTCGGCTTAGCAGATTAAAGAGAGATTGAGATGTATTTCGGTCTGCTCACTTAACATTCGATTCGTACACGTCATTTCTCAAACAACCTCAGTTGAGCAGTGGAAGGCTAAGGGTCTTGCTCATAAGGCCAGATGGTGGCAGAGCTGGGATTTGATCTCACAACCTTCCTTAACCACTGAGCCAGTCCTTCTTTCTGCATTCCCAAGAGCAAACATGCACACTCCCACCCAGTGGCAGGTTACGGGCAGGCAGAAATTCATGGACTGAGCAGCAGTGTAATCAGTGAGATCGATGGCAGTCTGGCCACATCTCCGGTCACCAGCCTCGTGGAACAGCATTAATTCCTTTAGGCTGTCTCTATCAGGCTAATCGGATTAGATAGGGGTGGAGCCAGTGCCTGGGGACTCGCTGAAAAGGGAGGACAGTGGCACTGCTGCCACAAAACTGTCAAAGTCACACGCAAGGCTGAAGTGAGGCGAAGAGTGGTGATGTCAGTCTCTTTGCCTGTCTTTCTTTATTATTCCCCACATGCACTCAAAAGGCTAATGCTGAATTTGTAGCATTAACATTTATTTAGAATGTATTCACACTATGCCCAACCTTGCCAGAGCATGATTATCCCCACTCCCCTGCTGGC
This sequence comes from Ancistrus triradiatus, assembly GCA_025084515.1. Lineage (NCBI taxonomy): Eukaryota > Metazoa > Chordata > Actinopteri > Siluriformes > Loricariidae > Ancistrus > Ancistrus triradiatus. The sequence goes on along the minus strand of JAJAGP010000271.1, from coordinate 356,825 downwards.
CTGTGCTCACATTGCGGTTGAATGCTCTGGACCGGAGTGTGCTTATGTCATCATGATATTAATTTTTGTGGTGGAAGATGCGGGGTGGCGCAGCGGTTAATGCTGGTGCCTCACAACTACAGTGTCCTCCGGGTCAATTCTGACCTCAGACTCTGCCTGTGTGGGTTTCCTCCTGGTGCTCCGGTTTCCTTCGAATCCTGAGTAAGGTCTGTCTCTGTAATGCTCAGACCGTTCCTGCTTCTTTTTAGGGCATGTTCACATGCCCATTTGTCTTGTACTGTGCTAGAGCATGATAGTCCCCCCTCCCCACTGCCCCGCTGGCCTGCACTAACACAGTGCTTTGTACTTTCTGGACCCTGGCATGCTGGCACACAGCCCTAGTACGCCTTATAGATCATTGATTATGCAATGCAGCCATTTTCAGCATGGTTAGCGATCACACTGCATGCATACTGTGCTCAAGTCCAACTGAACTGCGCCTCTTCAAGCAGCCTGAGTGTGGTTCAGTGTACCAAATGCTTTGGGGGTGTGCATTACAGTACATTACACTACATTACTGAGTCTATGGAGTTCCACAAGTTGTGGGGGGCTGGGTTGTAGTAGCGGACATCTGACCTTTACCCTGCTACATATGTGATGAATGAATCAGACATTCACATCTCAGTAAGCTAATATTTGATTGCACTTTTAAGGATCTGTATGATAAAAGTTCACACACACACAGCGCTATGAAGTTCAGGTTCTGGTAAATGCGTCAGACTTGTGTGAGAGTGTCTCAGTCCTGCTGCTCTGGAGTTTCCACATGCTGCGATGAGTAGATTCTAAGCTGCAGTGATGTGCCAGGTCCCCCAGTGCCCTGAGAAAATCCTTGTCCTTTTCCATGCTGCGTGCCAGACTGTCTGTGTGTGTCAGGGACAGGACATGTCATTCCTGTCTAGCATGTCCTTCCTGTCTCCAGAGCCTTGGAGAATGGTCATGATTATGAGTGTAGCTTCTGTGATGATCATTTATTATGGACACAGCCAGACCGCATTCTTCAGATGAATAATGAGCTCATAGGACTGTTTATAAGGAGTGCTCGATGCCTGGGTCATGTGACAGTCAGGGGTCTATAGGTGTGTCCTAATTTTTCCCTATTTCCTATAGTGTGCACTATTTAAGGTGTCAGACTTTTGTAGTGCTGTCTCACTGGACGATCGTACACTCACTCAGTTTTCACACATAAATGCTTTATCCAGTTTAGAGGGTTTTAAAATTGCAGGTTACACCTAACAGCACAAAAAAAACATTTAAATTAAACCATTGTTTTGGTGTTGAAAAAAGTTTGAAGATCAAAAGAAAGCAATATTAGTGATAGGAAGGTATGGGCTTTTCTAGGCTACTTATACTGGGGCACACAATTTAGAGGGGCACAACTGCGAATTGAAGAACAAATAAACCGTAAAGAACTTTTATTAGTTGCATTCACTAAACATAGAGCTATGAGGTATCATTACTGTGTCTGCAGCGTGTGCAGACTTTCTTTTAAATATTTGCCGATATCCATACTCCATGAGAAAAACCTAAAGAAACTGGGTCTGACTGAAAGCTTTAGCTGCTCAAGCTTTTGGACTGATGCTGGGGCATTATGGGAAATGTAGTGCCTTTAGAGAATGTGTGACTGTCTGGCATGTCCTGTAGTTCCATTCAGCAATCCAGAATCAAATGTACTTTTTACCCTCGTAGTTTTAGTGGGGCACAGCCATATTTTACTGGGCCACGTGGATCAGTAAAGTGGATCTGGAAGGCGTTGTAAAGAGTATATATACACAATAAGGACACCATTTTATTGAACAAAGTTTTACTAACTATCTGAGTTTCTGCAATGAAATGCTCTTCAATTCCTTCAGAACAAATCATGTTCTGTACTGTTCTAGTCCAAATGTGTAATTCACTGCCTTCCTTGCCTTTGTTGTGCTAGTGGGCGGAGTGGATTTGGAGCCTTGGCAGAAGTTTCCTACATGAGGCCATAATCAAAATTGAAAACATTTGAGCAAAGACTCAGAGGAAGCGATGTCACCGTGCCTGAGTCACCATGGGCCTTTCTCAGTTTACCTGTGAGACGAATTGAGCACAAAGGCAGTAAATGGTTCTCATTTCCTAAAGGCTAACACCAACCAGATATGCAGTTTCTTGACAGAACAGAAATAAGGAGAAGTTAGATCGGATGAAATAAGCTGTGAATCAAAGGGAAGTAAATGTGGAAGTTTTGATTGAACAGCAAGACTTCCTGATAAAGGCCTCAACCTTTTAAGTCCCACCTTTGACCCTGGTGGTTAATTGTGTCCCTCGGACTCATGATTCACAGAAAACAGACTCCAAATGAGCAGCCAAAGGTGACGGTGGCAAAGGAAAACTTGCGATGCAAGTTTGGTAAGGAAGAAGCTTTTTTGGGGGGCTCGTATGGGAGTCAGTACTCCTCTGAGTGAGGCCATAGAGCTAGATTATGTTCTTAAGAAACCTTTCAAGCAAACTTGACAGTGCCAAAGTCACTGTCCCAAATTAGCCATGTAACTTGGGAGGCCCAGTTCCCAAAGAGGTACATGAACAAGAGAGGCTCAGCAGCTATAGCCAGGGCTCGACTAACTGAGCCACTCTGTTTTGAGATCTGTTGGCGTCGGAGCTGGGTTCCCCAGATCTGATGCACAGGATAAATCAAGGCCAAGAAGGGGTCTATGTGAGAATAGGGGCCGGGACGACATGAAAGGGGCACGGCACCCCATTTCACATTAATATAATTAGAATTGAATCAGGACAGTCTGAGGATTTGGCATGTAGGGAGAGACAAAGGAATGAGTTCCTGCATCCTGCTACACCAGGGCCTCCTAAGTTACAGGGCCCCACTCCAGGACCTTCCATGTCCTTCAGGTGCCTGAGGGGTATACAGTACAAACCAGACAGACTCAGCATGAGGAAGCAGTGTTCTAGCAACTGAGACTCTCTGGTTTCGTATACCACCTGTCAAGGTGAGAGTTACAGAGGTCGAATAGAAAGTGTCCTGATGTCTGATAGCACAGAAAAAGGAGCAGGTCTTTTGCAACATAAACAGGATTTGGCATGCAGTGTCCTGAGTTATAGGACCCATTCAGGGATGGGGCAGGCCAGGGGTGTCACTGTCACAGTCCCATATGACAATTGCTTATTGACTTAAGAGCTTTATCTAGTTGTGAGGTCTCACCCAGAAGAGCACTAGAGCCTGGAATCCCTCACAGGTTCTGCCTTATGCATCCTCAGTAGGGTTTTTCCTTGCCACTGTCATCTATGGGATCTTTACTTTGGTTTTTGTGAAGTTGCTTTGCAACCAAGTGTATTATTAAGAGCAAGACAAATACAACTGACTTGATTTGAACCAATAAAGCAATCCCTGGGTCCACACTTCTGAACATCTTGCAATAATGTGGTCCTCTGCTGCTCCTATTCGACATGTGTGTGTGCGCAAAGTTCAGTCCAGTGTTTCACCAGCTAAACCTCGTGGCACAGAGCCCAGTCCGGACTGTCTGATGAAATTTCAGCGCATCTGGATTGATGGAAATGACTGACTCTGTCTGAGTGGTTCCAGGACCAATTGCTGCAGCTGTGCAGAATGATGAAAGTGAACAGTTTGTGTGCATCTTACATCATGTCAAGAGCTTGCGGCCTGCATTGTCAGCTTGTCTGCATTCGACTGGGATCACTTGCTGGGGGTGTATTAAAAACAGCTGTAATGTTCAATTGTACTGTTTATTCAGTTGTATGACAATGCCATTTATATAAATATTTAGTAGTATTTGACAATAACACTTTTTACGTCTTCCACAGTGAATATTCAAACTCTCTCTCTCTCTCTCTCTCTCTCTCTCTCTCTCTCTCTCTCTCTCTCTCTCTCTCTCTCTCTCTCTCTCTCTCTCTCTCTCTCTCTCTCTCTCTCTATATATATATATATATATAACTCTCTATATATCTATAATAATCTGCATGGGACCAAATTATTATATACTAAAATATTAAATCAAACATTTTCCACATGTATTTACACATTATGCCATCAACCATCAAAGTGCAAATCAAGACATCAATTGTAGTGCTTTTATTTCTTCTGTATATATCCAGATGTTCCTTGAGTAACACAAAAATTCACCGGGATTAGAAAGATGCTTTCAAAAGGGCTTCAGGATAAAGTTGTGAGAAGGGAAAAGTCAGGAGAAGGATGGGAAGAATGCAAAAAGAATTCTGAGAGGTCCAAGAGGTCACAGGCAACTTTGGATAACTTACAAATCTTCATGGCTGAGACTGATTACTCTGTGCGTGTGACAACAATGTCACAGGATTTGCATAATCCGGACTTATATGGCAGGGTGGCAAGAAGGAAACCTCTTCTAAAAGAGTGACACGCTGACTCTTGTTTATTCTTCTGAAGCAAGATTTTATGGTGGTTGTGGTGGTTTCATGGTATTACATTTGTATTTTTTCTTTACATGTATTTATTTATTTTATTTATGATTTTGGCCATGACTGGGCCTTTATATTGTGACTTATTCTTTTTTTAGGTTTGTGGCTTATTGTTAGGAGTACATAGAAAGAAAAAAAAATTAAGGGCCTTCTCAAGTGGCTGCAATGTGGCACTGGGCATTGAACCCTGGACATTTTGGACCATAGTCCAGTACCTTAACTGCTGCACTCACAACCACAGCTGCCACATGTTTAAAAAGCAGATGTTTCTTGCTATGAAATTGCTTAAAACAGAGTGAAATGTCTCTCAGTGTGTTTCTTTAGTGCTACAGTGTAACTAAGCATTAGTTGGTAATTAACCAAAAAATAACCGGTAATATAAATATTTTATATAATATCACCGGCTGCTATTATTATGATGTTCTTACTTATGCCATTCCTCACCTACTTACTGTATATACACTCATTTGCACTACTAGACCAATTTTTTATTTCCATTTTCTTTTTGACATACATTATAGCAGGAGCTAGTGGTACAACTAGCATGGAGTATTAAAAATGCCCCATATGTTATTTATTAAAGCATTAAAATATGTAGTGCTTGTCATAGATAATTAGCATTCTTACCTTTAACACACTAAGCGGTAAGGTATTCTTAATATTACGAAGAATGTAGTAGTCAAATGTGAGCCTGGTTGAGAACCCTGTTGGTTTTAACACAACATACTAGGTACTTATCAAAATGTAAAATGATGGTTTACCAAACACTTTGTAAGCTAGATTAAATGAATTTTGAGAAAGTCCTCTGAGAATTCCTCTCTTGTGTTCATTTCATAGCCGGAGGACTTTGAGGCCACCCACTCCCACACGTTCCGGGTGAAGACGTTCAAGAAGAGCAAGCACTGCGGTGTGTGCAAGCAGACGCTCAGCAAGGAGGGGCTCATCTGCAGAGGTCAGTAATGGACGAGGGCCTGAGGGAAGGGTCAAATGTATAGCTGGGAAATTGTGAGTGATTATTGAACAAGGTCTGGGGGAACTGTTTGTGTGAAAGTAATGCTGATGGTCCATTGTTGCTGAAAGGCGTGCTCTTATCTCAAAGGACAAGAATGTGACATTTACATTTACGTCATTTAGCAGACGCCCTTATCCAGAGAGACTTACAATTGATACAATCTTATTATCCAAGCAATTTGGGGTTATCAGTATTGCTCAAGGACTCAACAGTGTCAGTTTGGCAGAGGTGGGATTTGAACCCTGCACCTTCTGGTCCATAGTCCAGTACCTTAACCACTAGACCACACATTGCAAAGGACAGCATATAGCACAAAAAGGACAGGCTAAGTGAGTGTGGTGCCTCTGAGATGTAATAAGATCTGGTGTGAGAATAGGGCTGTGATTAATTGGTGGTGCCCGTGGGAGGGGAGGCTGGACGAGAGAATCGTCCCCAAGTGCTGGAACAGCTAGCCCTATTGGCCATGTGATGGACTGCCATTGCATCAGGTGCATGCTTACACCTATTCCCTGTGTTCTCCAGATTGGCACGGAACACCCCATATGTAGTACATAGTACTTTTTATTATTATATTCTTAATATCAGACCATGTTTTTAATATTAACATAATTTGAGCTTCTCTGGTGGCAGAGTGACAGTTCACTAGCCCATGACTGCAAATACCTGGCAGTGGCTTTTGACCATGAGTGAAGGGAGGCCAAATGGGGGATGGATAATCCCATGGCACTCCAACAGTAACCCTTACCCAGCCCTGGGATGGACTGGCGCCCATTCAGGGTACATGCTTTTGAATACTGTTCTTGTCATGAGATATCCACACATTAATTAATTAGCAGATTCAAAATGATGCAAAGCATCCTGTGTCACCCCCACTTATCCTGGTCAGGGACAGAATTCCACCCAACCTTCATGTTTCCTGTCAAACCAGATATTCAGACCTCAGGAACCATATCAAGCAGCTGGCTATTACCATCAATCGGACAGAGCTGCTGGTAATTACTACTGCACAATTAAGAAGAACAAAAAAAATAAAATAAAATACCCAAGGTTAATAATGGTAAATACACTTAAATTATTAATTTTTAAGTATGCATATGTGCACAGATAGTCACCTACACACACTTCAAATGCCTAACTACCTATATTAAACAATTGAAAATAAAAACACATATTTAATAGAAACCTTTCAACTCCTACCAGTTTGGACAGTTGTGGTCCATGGAGGGTTAACACATATTTACTGACTGAGATCCAGCCATGGAAATATCTGTTGCGTTTGATAGGGGCTGTGTGTCCTGTGCATATTTGTTCTGGCCCTGACAGAAAGGAAAAAGCTGGCATATCCCTCCGGTCATGTCATTTTACAAAACATTGTCACCTCTGTGCTCTCAGACTTCACCAAACTCTATCATGCTCAGGGAAACAGACCCTTATTGACCATAAAAGATAGGAAAGGCCAGAGGTTCCTCGATCTGTCCGTATCTTGTTTTTTGGCTCTGGTTGCTATCTCTGTAACTGCTTGTCACTGCTGTTTTATCAGGAATCGCACAGCTGTGCCAAGGCAAACAGTATTGCCAAATGGACACAACGCATGGGCTGACTTTGCCAAGTGTTATAAAACCACTAGAGCTGATGGAGACACGTGAGACGGATCAAGTACCATCTCCTTCAAACACAAACCCTACCCCCGTGACTCGTGGCCCCATAGAGAAACAGCACAGGTTGAGGATGTTATCTGGAGATTAGCACCTTATTATCAACACTCCCTGCACGATCTGAGACAAAAGCAGCAGGTCTAAGGTCCACCTTTCTGTCTCAGGGGCAGGTTGTCTTAAACAAGAGACTTTCCTGCCAGCCTGAGAATTCACTGCAAGGCACCTTTTGTATGGCTGCCGCTCAATGGCCAAAATTTTCTCAGCAATCAGTGAGAGCTAATGCTTTTTTTTGATTAAACCCAAACATCTCTGTGAACAACATCAATACTGACTGAAAGTTTAATGTCAAGCATACTCGTTCTAGCTAACTTTTATGCTGGTTAGCTATTATGCAAGCAGAACAGGCTTATGCAGTTTCCTCCTAACTCGTATTGTAATTGAATTTAGTGGGGGGGGGGGGGGGGGGGGGGGGGGGTGGGGGGGGGGGGGGGGGGGTGGGGGGGGGGGGGGGGGGGGGGGGGAGGGGGGGGGGGGGGGGGGGGGGGGGGGGGGGGGGGGGGGGGGGGGGGGGGGGGGGGGGGGGGGGGGGGGGGGGGGGGGGGGGGGGGGGGGGGGTGGGGGGGGGGGGGGGGGGGGGGGGGAGGGGAGGGGGGGGGGGTGGGGGGGGGGGGGGGGGGGGGGGGGGGGGGGGGGGGGAGGGAGGGAGGGGGGGGGGGGGGGGGGGGGGGGGGGGGGGGGGGGGGGGGGGGGGGGGGGGGGGGGGGGGGGGGGGGGGGGGGGGGGGGGGGGGGGGGGGGGGGGGGGGGGGGGGGGGGGGGGGGGGGGGGGGGGGGGGGGGGGGGGGGGGGGGGGGGGGGGGGGGGGGGGGTGTTGGGGGGGGGGGGGGGGGGGGGGGGGGGGGGGGGGGGGGGGGGGGGGGGGGGGGGGGGGGGGGGGGGGGGGGGGGGGGGGGGGGGGGGGGGGGGGGGGGGGGGGGGGGGGGGGGGGGGGAAAAAAGAAAGAAGAGGGGGGGGGGGGGGGGGGGGGGGGAGGGGGGGGGGGGGGGGGGGGGGGGGGGGGGGGGGGGGGGGGGGGGGGGGGGAGGGGGGGGGGGGGGGGGGGGGGGGGGGGGGGGGGGAGGGGGGGGGGGGAGGGGGGGGGGGGGGGGGGGGGGGGGGGGGGGGGGGGGGGGGGGGGGGGGGGGGGGGGGGGGGGGGGGGGGGGGGGAGGGGGGGGCATACTCTATAGCTAATTTTAGCTGGTTTAGCTTTATTAATGCAAGCAGAACAGGCCTATGCAGTTCTCCTAACTCGGATTGTAAAATGAATTTGTTGGTTGGTGGAAACTGCATATTTATTTCTTACTACATTTTTTTTAAGTACTTCTGTAATATCCGATGTAATTATGTGTGGTGCACATGCTGAAGCCATCATCCACTGCTGTGGTAAATTAGCTTTTGACTCACAAGTTCCTAGGTGCATGACATTTGAGTGAAGGACTTGAGCAGTTGAATATAAGGTCATATGGTGCTTAAGTGAGGACGTGTTGTACAGTCCTCATGCTTTCATCATAGGTCCTGTAAATGGGTGCGTTATATATTTTGTCAGCTCATTCATGGTTTGAGCGTTATAGTAGATAATGAGTTCACTCAAGTGTGAAGGATAATACAGCACACAGAACAGCAGGACACGTTGATGCACTTTGTGTCCGTCTTAATTGTGTGCCATTATACTAATTACTCAGAGGAAGCGAATGATTTTCCATTAGCACCATCCAATCTGTCACTGTCACGCGTCTCTGGAGACCGCGCCTGTTCAGTGTGGCATCGATGACTTTCGGAATCTGAGGTGGTTAGCATTGGAAGAGGATGGAAGTTCAAATCGCAATCAATTATGGCACATATGGTGGACTGCTTCATCATGCTGAAACCTCTCAGGTGACACAGCATGTGTAGGTGGGACAGGGTGAAGGAAGGCAAGAGGTTATGCGGTCTTTGGGGGTTTATATGAGGAGCACTCTCTTAATTAACAGGTTCGATTTGAAAGATTGTGAACCTGTACAAATAGAAGCTTGGACTTTTCAATAGGGGATCTGGTTCAAATCCAGCATGACTGAAATGTACCACAGGCTTAGTAGCTCGTGTAATGCTGTATGTGTTCTGGAGTAGTCTTTAAACTCCCCCTCCACAAGTTTGTGTTGTCTCTGTGCCCAGCCAGACTCTGTCTGGATTATCCCGATTTATGAGACAGGTCCTCTTTATGGAGAGTACAAAGTGAAACAATGGTGGTTCGTTCTGTCTATTGTCAGGAGGTCAGTATTTAGTTGAGCTGGACGGAGGGCAGATTCTGCTTAGGAGATATAGAGTCTGAAATAAATCTATTTACAAGTTCATCATGGTTTTTTAGTGTAAGGCCAAGGATCTTTAGTAATATGTTACTTGGCTCTATCTGTTACAGTGACCTCTGCTGGCCCCTCATGTCTTTCGTCTAGTCACAACTTTGTTTACAAACATTCCAGAGTTCACGTGCATCGCTGTTTTTCCATCACATGTGTGGCCCTCTTGTCAGTGGCAGGATGTGTTGCTATGTTCCAACACAATAGCTGGATGACGTCGTTTGGATGCATAGTCTGGGAGGGCAGTGCCTGGTGTGTGTTTTCTAGGAAGCCTGGTGTGTATGACTGGGATTATACTAAAAGACCCTGAATGTGTTTGGGTTTGTAGGGGGGGGTTGGGGGGGTCAGTATGCTCGGCTGAGGAACAGGGTCCAGAGTGGTTATACAAGAGGTGGTTATACAAGAGGGTTCAGTATTTGTTTGTGAATTAGGGTCAAGAGTGTGTTTGTAGGAGAGGGTCTGTAGGAAAGGATTGTCCTGTTTGGTTATGGGAGATGATCCAGTGTGTGTTTGATTTCCGTTGTGTGTTTGACTGTTGTTGAGGGTCTGATATGTTTGATTGTCAGAGAAAGTTCAGTGTTTAAGATAGAATCTGCTATATGATTGATTGTGGAAGATGTTCTAAACATTTGGTGATAGGAGAGGGTTCAGCAGGGGAGTTTCTTGGCTTTGAGGACATTGGGGGTAGCCCTGACACAAGTAGAGGCGTCCATGGAGGTCCTCCACAGACTTTTTAAGAGACTTAAGCTGATTTTGGATTTTATGTTAAAAAGAATATAGACTTTAATGTAAATATTAGATATAATGTTAGATATAATGGTAAAAATGATATCCGAGGCTATAAACATGAGTATGACCTGGCGATGCCTCTGGGGTCCAGTAGATGTTTGTATGTTTGGCTAATGAAGCTGCTCTCTTGTGTGTGATTGTAGGAGAGAGTCCAGTGTATTTTGATTACAGGAAACAGTCCAGTGTGTTTGGTTGTAGTTGAGGCTCTGGTTTGGTTATGAGTAATGGTCTAGTGTGCTTGGTTGCTGTTGAGGGACTGGTATGTTTGGTGATGAGAAATGGTTCTGTGTTTTGGTTATGGGAGAGAGATCAATGTGTTTGGTTGCAGTAGAGGGTCCAGTGTGTTTTGGGGTTGTTTGGGGGCTGGTATGTTTGGTCTTCAGTCCAGTGTGTTTCTTGTAATGGAGGGTCTAGTTGGTTGGTTGCTTGGTTGTTGTGGAGGATCTGGTTTGATTATGGGAAATGGTCCAGTGTGTTTGGTACTATGAGAGGGTCCAGTGTGTTTGGTTACATGACAAGATCTGGGGTGTGGACCAAGTGGTCTACTATGTGTAGGTGTAAGGGAGTGTCTGGTGCATTGGTGGAACAGTCTAGAATGTATTGGTTGTAGGAGAGGATCCAGTGTGTTGGATAAAAGAGGGTCTGGTGTGTATGATTGTGTGTGAGTCAGGGGCTAGTGTGTGTTTGACAGTACACATTGTGTGATTTCCCCACCACACACCCTGTCCTGAAACATGAGCTCATCTTATTTTCATTCCACTGTAGGGTTCTGCTTTCACTGGCACCTACTGACTTGCCATTACAAATACACAAGTCTGCATGAACAATGTGTGTTGTGAGGCTCCGACTCCTATTAAAATAGGTATAAAAATAACCTGTTGAGTGTTTTTGTCTGATTCAGGGGGGCTGCATGCATTTTTTTACTGAATAAGGAGAACGGCCTTGCAGGAGACGCAGCTCTAGGTTTTCCTTATTCAGTAAGAAATGCACAAGGTCACCTTTGGAAATATGAAACGAGACACGATGTGCCTCGGGGATAGAATTATTAAGTAAGTGTTGGCGTGGGTGAAAGTGGACACGCATGTCACACACGTGAGACACGGTCATTGTCCTTATCTTGCATGCACGCAAACACTGCATAACACGTTATATAAAGGGAACTCCATTTCTCAGAGCTTGTTCGTTGCAGCTGCTCTCTTGAATTGAATTGCATTAGTGGAATGAGAAGGAGATTGATGTTGTCACTTATCATCTCATGCTGCTGAGGGATGCGTTCTGTTCTGACATTAATTTTGTTAGCTTAATCAGCTTAACTGTGCAACTCTCGCGCACAACCATGTCTCCGTTGTTGTTATTCAGGACTGAAGAAAAGTTTCTTATGTTAATAACTGCACGAGTAAGTAAGAGAGCTTGCTGATATCTGAGTTTAGCTCGTATGTATCCTTTTAAATATACTTTCTAGCCTCACGCAGGTCACACAGTCATAAATATTAAAGCGACACTGCCACCTTGTGTACACTTGTGTAATTTACAGACTCGTTTTTTATGTTTTGTGTTTTTTTTTTCCTTTTCCTGGCCAGGGTGCGTTGCTGTTGCAGCGCTGAGGGATTATTTTGATGTAATATATAAATAAAAGAGAGACAGAGAGCGAGAGTATCTTGTCTTGCTATACTTCTGAGGACCAAATGCCTACGATGACTGGAATTTTGACTAGTAAGGACATTTTTCCAGTCCTCAATTCTATAACTGCTTTTTAAAATTTTTAACAAAAGTAGCAACTTTTATTTGAAAAACCAAAACATCCAAAGTACTTGCTTTGTGTTACTGAGGTTAAGGTTCGGGTTACATTTACATTTACATCATTTAGCAGACGCCATTATCCAGAGCGACTTACAATTGGTACAGTCTTACAATCCAAGCAATTGTGGGTTAAGGGTCTTGCTCAAGGACCCAACAGTGGCAGCTTGGCAGAGGTGGGATTTGAACCCTGGACCTTCTGGGCCAGAGTCCAGTACCTTAACTGCTAGGCTACCACAGTCCAGGGTTAAGTCTAGGTGTAGCATTAATTAGCTGCAATAATCCTTCATTGTCATTCAAGTCAATGGAAAGTCCTCACAAGGATAGCAAGACAAATGTGTATGTTTGTGTGTGTAATATGCGATGGATTGGCATTCTATCTAGGGTTGGGTTCCATCTTGTGCCTTGTGCTGCCAGGCCCTGGCTCCATCACCCTGACTTGAAATAAGTGTTTATGTAAACAAATCAAAGAATGCAGAGGGGAGAACGGTCAGGGGATCATCCTTGCAACCCTTCCAATGGACCGCCATGCTTATGTTGGTGCTCTGTGTTCTTTGGGAGAGGTGGCGTCCTCTGGATAAGATCACGCTCTTGGGCAGGACACATCAGTCTGTACGCATTGAAAGCAACAATAATATTAAGGATTATTTTCCAGTGTTTTTCATTAAATGCACAAAGTTTTGTCTTCCCATACTGAGAAAGTAATGGGATTCCTGCTTAGCAGTTCTTGGCTATGGATATTTACACACACACACACACACACACACACACACATATATATATATATATCTATCTATATATATATATATATATATATATATATACACCAGTACCTTAAGCGCTAGGCTACTAAAGTGTGTGTTTGTGTGTGTGTGTATATATATATATATATATATATAGCTCAATAAGACCTTCTCTTATAACTTAAGCAATCCCAAGTCATCTTCAGAGTGCAGTGGCATATAGCTGAACATTCACTTATGGGGTTTAACAGCTGTCCTAAGGATTTATTCATGTTGTGTGGTTTGAGTCGTTGGGTTTTCCATTCTTTTCAGGGTTAAAAAAAAGAACGTGTTGAAATTATTGTCTCACCACATATACACTAGGGACATGGTGGGTAGAGATTAAGCTGAATGCACTGCCGAAAGTCTCCGGGTCAGGCCAGGATCAAGACGAGGCATGGGGAATTCCAGGATTACAAGCTTAAAAACACTGAATTACAGCACTCTGTGAAAGACAGTATTGCTCCTAAATGATATATAAGCCCTTGCATGGAATGGGTACATGTCATGCCATGTTTTATAGTGTTAATACACTGGGAACAAAAGTCTAAGGCCACTATTGTTCACTATAAATCATCAGCAACGGTGCAAGTGAAGCGTTGGATCCTTACATAAAATGGCATGCATCTTAGAACAGATTAGTATTTGGTATGTTCCTCCTTTTGCTATAGCGTGCATGGACTCCACAAGTTTATAGAAAATCTGCATGATTTCACAATACTCCAACTCGTGATGTTACTGTATGCTTGGATTTCCCTGTCTTCAAGTGCCCTATAAATGCTCAATGGAGTTTAGATCAAGTGACTGTGGAGGAAAGTCCAAAATACCCAGCACTCCTTGATTTTTTTTGGTCTTCAAGCAGTTGTTACTACTCTATACATATATTCAGGTTTTTACCCTTCCAAAATACTGATACACTTTTTTTAAAGGTCCAGTCAAGGTTTTACTCAACTAAAATACCAATCCACTTTTTTAAACAACCCAGTTCAGGCTTTTGGCTGTGTCAAATCTGTCATAGACTTACCATAGAGCCATAAATATCTGGAAAGTTAATGATCCTTAGCCATATGTATTTATACAACGAAGGGGCCATTTACCATAAATATCTGGACAGTTAATGACCCTTAGCCATAACTATCTAGATATCGAAATGACCTTTAGAAAAAACTATTGGCACCCCAAAAGAAGCTAGTACATTTCCCTACCACATTCTACATTATATCATACTTTAGTCAAAAGTATTGGCTGTTACCACTCATTATGTTGCGTCCTGTTTAAAAAAACAACAAAAAAACTATAAACACCGTATTTTTCGGACCATAAGGCGCACTTAAAATCCTTTAATTTTCTCAAAAATCGACAGTGCGCCTTTAAATGCGGTGCGTCTAATGTATGAATTAATTCTGGTTGAGCCTTCTGACCTAGAACCGATTGTAGATGGTACACGGCGCTCATAAATCTGTCAAAATGTTTTAGCACGGTCTTTGGTAGGTCACGAAGCTTACGGCCACCGTAGTGCGCAGCATCACGGAGTAATACGGTATGTGCTTCAGCATTACTGTGTGCGCATTCCTTCATTCATTTTCGAAGCGGATTTCAAACACAACGCTATCAGTCACGCAGTACAACATGGACATAGAGCAGCTGTGAGAGAATTCAACATTAACGAATCAATGATACGGAAGTGGAGGAAGCAAGAAGACGCCCTGCGCCAGGTAAAGACCAAACTGAGCTTCCGACGGAACTTAAAGAGTTTTGTTTCATTTCATGCGCCTTATAACCCGGTGCGCTTTATGTATGAAAATATACCCGTTAGCAGTCGATCGTTGAAATTGCGTCTTATAATCCGGTGCGCTTTATGGTCCGGAAAATACGGTACTATACATGAACAAAATATTAAATTAATATTTAATACTTAATATTAAATGTTATACAAAAACTATATATTGACATATATACCCCATCACAGCTATCAACAGCCTAGCAAGCAAGTACCAAACTTGTAGCAACTGCCTAGCAACCATGTGGCATCACATGGCAGCCAGATAGCAACAGCCTAGGAACCACTTAGCAACCATTTAGTAATTATTAACTGGCTTTGACAAGTTATTACATTTTGTTCTCAAACTTTCCTCCAATGTAGTTATATTTAGAGTTCAGTTCTTATTCTCCGAAATGACTATGCTGGCTGTATTAGATTGCTCCACAGACAAAATCTGGACCACAGACACTATGTTTGGTTCCCGGTTCATAATGCCGTCCTTGTGTAATGCGGTTTACACAACACTGTTTTACATCATTTGTTGCGACAAACACACAAATGTGGCAGTGATATTGGGCCCAGTTTTGTAATGTAATGGGAGCCAGTGTGTCTAGGGGCATTTGTAACAGCATGGTATGTAACCGTTTGGCCACCAAACAGGTTAAACCCAACTGTGACAGCTTTGGCACTACAGAGTTTAAACCCACAACCTTCTGATTTGGCAGTACAAAAATTAACCCTTATAGTGTATTTAGTGTAATGGTAGGAGAACATCATCCATAATGTTTCAACCCTGGTAATACTTCCATGACCCACTGGAGGGCAGCATGACAGAGTACGTTAAACTCAGGACTACATTCGTGGGTTCAATGATCTATTGGGACCGGTTAACCACAATGAAGACTGAAACCATGATCGTGACATTCTTGGCATGCTCAGAAACGCCTGCACTGCCTACTGCGCTGCCTATAAATCAGAGTCGACGTAAACATTTTGACGAGCCCTGATGTGCGTCCAGCCGGTCCAGCAGATGCAGTGTGATTTATGCAGCGTTCTCAGAAACCTCAGAATTTGTGCACTATTAGTGTGGAATTAGAGCGAGACACACTGAGCGGTCCTCTGGTAAATCTGCACCAGATGGGCGTCATATAAAAGGCTGTTGGGGTCCAAGATATTCCAGCTTGCCTCTTTCTGATAGGAACAAATCTCAAATGTGTGCTGTAGCTTTATGGCTCAGTTTAGCGCGAACCAGGGCAGAGGCCAGACAGGGTTGGATAAGCTGAAGGGAATACAGAAGTAGTAAATGCACCTAATGGCATGATAATGAGCCTATTGCACAGGCAGTTATGTTTTAATGAGTGATGAGTAAGATTTATGCTGACAAATTGCAATACAAATGAGATATAAACATACTCACAGCACTACGACACTTCTGTCAATATTTACATGTAGTGTGGTGTAAATGCACAGTATATTTTCTCTGCTAGTGTGCAGGTAGAGTGGGATTAATAAATTGACTGCATACATGAGCACACAAATACAATCCTATACAGTCACATTTTGTCCGGAATGCTTATCAGTAAAGACCAGTATTTACTCCTTAGAAGTATGGAGGTGTTTTGGTCGTTTTTGTATACTTTAGGGTTTCTCTATATTGAAAATCTTTACACATAATACACATCCATGTTTGGATATAAGGACTGTGGTAGCCTAGTGGTTAAGGTACTGCACTATGGACCAGAAGGTCCAGAGTTCAAATGCCAAGCTGCCACTGTTGGGAACTTGAGCAAGGCTCTTAACCCACAGTTGTTTGGATTGTAAGAATGTATCAGTTGTAAGTCACTCTGGATAAGGGCGTCTGTGAAATGACATAAATGTAAAAAAAAAAATGTAAATATATGTCCGTGATGAAACATGGTAATGGTACACGTAACAGGGCAGCCTCTGGTGCAAATGTAGAGAAGTGGACACGCTGTGTCAGGATGATCAGCGCTCAGAGATGAGCATAGCATGCAGCCAGATGAACCTGTGTGCAAAGAGATGAACCAGCATGCAGAGAGATGAACCAACAGGCAGTTGGCTGTTGATAAAACACTTGGGATCTGCGATCCGCATTGTGTGGGACGGTTGCATTTACATTTACATTTACATTTATGGCATTTAGCAGACGCCCTTATCCAGAGCGACTTACAATTGATACAGTCTTACAATCCAAGCAGTTGTGGGTTAAGGGCCTTGCTCAAGGACCCAACAGTGGCAGCTTAGCAGTGGTGGGATTTGAACTCTGGACCTTGTGGTCCATAGTCCAGTTCCTTAACCGCTAGGCCACCACAGTCCGATTTGCAAGGTTGCAGATGTGGGGTCCTGTCCAGGGAGACTTTTTTTCCCCACTAAATTCCATTGCAGTGCCCGCACTGCACCCTCAACAAGTCTAAAACCTTAATTCAAAATTAATTTCCATATCCTCTAAAGCCAGTTCAGGGTTGCTGTGGAAGGGGAGTAATCGGAAGCACGATTTGCAAGGCATTAACCAACCCTAGACAGACCAGAGAACATGCCAGGGTTTGGTACTGAACTGAAGACCACATGGTCCCAGCAACTCCAAACTGCCACTGGTTGGGCCTTAACCACCCACTGTTTGGACTCTATCAGCTGTAAGTCATTCATTTTTCCCTGTTGGAGAACACTAAGCACTCTGTGTATCGGCCTGAATACGAGCGCCTGCTGAATGTAACATACAAAGTTTCATAACTATAAGCTGTAGGTCAGCTCAGTGCAAATATAGTAATGCTTTCCTTCATAAGAGCACGTAAGAAACACTTACTCTCTCTGCATACCATTACACAGCTGCCTAGCTGCAGTGTTTATTGTGGCATGCTTGCTGGTTAGAGCTCTGAAGCTTGTGAATCACAATCGAAGTCTTGTTGATGCTAAAGTAGCCAAAGCTCTAAACATTGGTTCGACACTCCGAGATTTAGGGGATATCGTGCATGTGTGGGAAAGTGTACATGGTGTGCTCCTGGTGTAATAAATGTGTGTGAGAGAGAACTCCAGGCTGACTATATGTGTGTGTGAAGAGTTTCCAATATGAGCTTGATTTTAAAGGATATCCCTTTGCCAATCTCTGGGCAGGCCAACCCGACCCAGTCCTCTGAGACCTCGGACCAAATGTTCCAAACGTCCAGCTCGGGAAATGCCTGTTCACCCTTCCCCTTTGGAAACATTCTTTAACCCCTGAATCAGATATGAAGGAGCACTCTGTTTTCCAAACCTCCTTCTTCCCTCTTCAGTTCTTACTTACTCCATCCATGCCCCCCACCCCTTCTCCCCCTGTCATCCCTGTTCCAGCTTGGCTGTGTTTATACACTGAAGACCTGAACTTCCAAACAAGGCAAATGCACACATGGTGCACTTTCACACCCAATATGGAAGTTCTTCTCTCTGCTCCCATGCTCCAGGCCGTGACCTCAGGCCTCACGTGTGAAGGAGAGCAATGCCGCGCGTCTTATGAAGTCACTCCGTAAATCCCTGATGTAACGTGTCTTGTAACAAAAGCCTAGCTAATCATTTCCACCCAGCTTGAGGCTGCTTTAAACCTCAGGTTTACCCGCATTGAATCATAATAACGAATTGCTAGAAGCCATCAAATTTATGGAGAAATGACACAGTCTGGTACGTGTGGATAAATTTCACCGGGAATCACAGCTCTGTTGTCCTCCTAAGGCCTATATTTATCCCGGGGTTTATTATAATTACAAAGAGGCAGCTGGTTGTGTTGCTTGTAGGCACTGGTAATGGTACACGAGCAGATCATAACAGTTTTATGGCGGATTTTGTTCTATGTCATTTTAAGCTTCCACTGAAGTTCCTTTAGGAACAGTGGATCCATTAGCTTTTACTTGGAAACAACACTCTGGATAACAAACAGAGTTGCATCGAACAATAGCTGAGCCGCCTTATTCAGAATCAGTGACTATAGCATTAAACTGAATGAGAAAAGAGATGATCAAAAAGTTGATGACAGCTATTGTTTGGGTTAAATATAATGATTTACTGAAAATCACCATGTCTAGCTATGAGTGATTCAGCAGCATTTATAAAAAAAAATCAAAGTATTTTGCATATTTTGGTTTCTCATGTCTGAAAATGTTTTTTTCTGTTCTTTCTAGCTAAAGATGACAATGTCATTTGTAGGATTTTTGTGGAAGATTCATGTAGTTGAGTTCAAACCATTATGTAGTGACATGGATCTGTACCTATTGCCCTCAATAAAAGACATCCTTTTTCAAATACTGAATTAGAAAGGCTTTTTAAAGAAAAACGTTTTAGTAGTATGTACTTGAGTAAAATATACTCATTGACAAAAAAATTACTCACCAATAAGGAGTTGTTGGGATCGAATGAAACGTTGTGTGTGCAATATTAGAGCAAAAGGATGCGTTCATTGTGGAAAACTGTACAACAGAAAGGAGGCTCTATCAAGCTGTTAGACTGCCTCTAGCCTGGATACAGGATGAGATACAGTTGGGCATGGAGGCAAACAGGTTCCATATGGTATCCTGCATCACACTTGCCCAAAGATGTTGCAGCCCTCACTACAAGGTCTCCATACTCTAACCCGACCATTGTCGGATCCCAAACAGAATCTGGATTTGTCGCTAAAGACGATGCTGTTTCAGTCTGTAGCACTCCAGGTTTCTCGGTTATGATACCACTGCAAACGAAGGCAGCAATCTGACACTTTTATCTGGGTGCATTATTTTTTGGTCAGTGACTGTATATAAGCCGTACTTCAACTTTTACTTTAGTAATTTTGTAATCAGATTAGTACTTTTACTAGAAATTTGTTCAGTGGCCTACAGCAGAAGCTTGATTGTCGTGGAACTTGAACTCATATTCTTCTGTAGACCAGAAACTCAACGACTGAGCCACCACTCTCTTGCTTTCTCTTCATACCTATACATTTTGAGAAATGCCTCCCAGCATTGTGTATTATCAGGTTTCATGTAGCCCTTGAAATTATTATTTAGATGAGAAGTTAGTGATGTACAGGGAGATGCTTGTTGCAGATTCCACAGAAAACTGCACACCAGATCCAGATGAGTGTACTGTTTCACACTGACGCCATGTGTTCTGACTTCAGTGACTGGTATTAAATGGAACTTCAGTGGTGCTGTCAATCAGGCCCTGTTTCTCTGATGAAGAAGTAGGCACGTACCTCAACTGCAAGTCACCACGTACTGCAGACGTGAAGCTTTAATCAGTCCATACCGTCTCACATCTGCTGCAATCCCAGCTCAACAGGAGACTCGTATGCTAATTAAAATATCTTTAAAAGTATGCAGGATACCTGCCAAAACCTGCATTCCTTTCAGATCTGCTCCCATAAGCATGGAAATCTTACCCTAAGAGGAGATGCTACTGCCCTTTTTCTCTCTTTACTTGAATGACTTGGTGTACGAATACATATGTGTAAGCATGTAGAAATTCTGCCTGACTAGTGGATTCAGTGAATTGAGCCTTACCTATTGCTACAAGGTTTATGAACTCAAACATACAGCCATACAATCTCCATAGGTAAATATTAGCAATAGAATGGGTTGTACTAAAGGGCTCAATGACGTTCTATGCTGTACAGTCATCGGAAGTCAGTTTATCATGTTCAGACCTGTTAGACCTACCCTGGTAAGCTGTGAATGTGACTTACAATAGAGCTCTTGAAGGTTAAGCGGCAGTTTGGAAATGCTTGATTTGAACAGACAGCCTTCCGATTACTTTTACATTTCATTTTAAATTAACAAATGATTTGTGTTCCTTTTAGTAGACCTTATCGTAGTACAAACAGTCTACAGCCTAACACCAACATCCAAATAAACACTGTTAGTAGACGATGCAGGGAAAAACAACAAACTTGGTAATAGGTAAGACTAACAAGGGACCTATTTAAATATTCACCAATCAGCTGTAACATTAAAACCACCTGCCTCATATTATGCAGGTCCCCCTAGTGCCGCCAAGGCTATGACCCTCTAAAGGTGTCTCTATACTTCTATGGTATCTGGCTCCAAAAGGTTAGCACTGTGAATTATGATTTGGGGCCTCAATGGATAGGACTTGTTTGTCAAGCATGTCCCACAGCTGCTAGATCAGACTGAGATTTGGAAGTCAAGACAGCACATTTTCCAAGTCAACACATTTTCCAGGTGCATTATCCTGTAGAAAATGGCCACTGATATTAGGGAATATCGTTACCATGAAGGGGTGTACTTGGTTGGCAACGATATTCAAGGTAGGGTGTACATATCAAAGTAATATCCCCAAGAATACCAGGGGCCCAAGGCAGTGTGTTTTGCCAGTGGTATAATGACCACATATAATTATTCTCAATCTCTTAATTAGAATACAACCAGAAAATACAGGAAGTTTGTATGCAGTATTTTAAACTGAAAAACAGCTTCTATAGGCTACAGTGGCAAGTATTTAGTGTGACCTCCCCTTATATTTGAACAGAAACAGCATCTGGCTGCTTCATCAGGATGCCAAGTTGACCCTTCCACAGTCTGAAGAAGGTTGATCAGGAATGGTCTTTTTTGGAAGGGTAGGAGCCAAGAAACCACTATTTTGGAAATGGAACAAGGTGAAAAAGCTAAGATATGCTAAAGCTTACAAACATTGGAATGAAGATCAGTGGAAAAAGGATTATGAAGTGACGAACCCAAGTTGTTACCTATGCACATTATACCAAGACATTTGCACAGTACTGTAAATATGTTGGTGCATTACCAGCTTAAGTGCTGAGTGAAAAGTCTTTAGTCGCCATTTGAAGAAAGCATGAGATGCACATACCGTGGAAGTTTATTCCACCACCTGGCTGTCAGTACAGAGAGAGAGTCTTGATACTTGTCTTCTTTTCGTCCTGATTGGTGTCTCCAATTGAGCCATACTTGAGTCTCAAAGGGTAGGGGTTCGGTCAGAGCCTTTAGGTATCAAGGAACTGCTATATTTTTGCCTTTGTAAGCAAACACCAGTGCTTTAATTCAGATGTCGCAGCTACAGTATGAAGAGAACACAGTAGTAGGGTGAGATGAGAGAACTGAATCAGTTGCAGGCCTCCCAGGAGAGCATTCAAACAGTCTAATTCTGATAAGAGACAGGAAAAGCACCTGCATGCTGATGTTTCACAGGGGATATGTGCATGGGGGCATCAGTTTGGCACTGTGAGTTGAGAAAAATTGCTATGAAACACATTTAGGTCATTTAGCAGACACTCTTATGCAACTGATACAGTCTTACAATCAAAGCAATTGTGGGTTAAGGGTCTTGCTCAAGGACCCAACAGTAACAACTTGGCAGAACTCTGGACTTTCTGGTCTACAGTCCAATGGCTTAGCCACTAGGCTACCACAGTATTGAGGCTAAACACTATTTTGAGGTTTCTTGCTTTCCCAGGGGGTGTCCAGTCATTGTCCAGATCATTAACTACTGACCTACCAGGCGGGCATTTCACCACTCTGGTAAGGGGGTTCCTGGCTTCTCTGTTGGTGAAGGCTCTCCTCTGTTAGCTCATCTATGGAGAACAGTGTGTACTGTGTCCTTGTGGGCAGGGCATTGTGGGTGTGTATGTTTGGGAGGTGATGTTGAGGACGGTAAAAGTGCAGGGAGATGAAAGATGTTCTAAGACCTTTGCCTCTGTACTGAACTGGCTGCTGGATTATCACTAACGGTGTGGCTCTGCTCCAGCCACAGAGACTTAATTCAGGGGCAGGGCATAGGGGAATAAGAACTTGACAACGATGGGCTAATCTGTTATTTTAGTTGAAAAAAGATCATACAGCTCGTAGTACACAAGTGCCTACATGCAAGGTGTTACCCAATGTCCTCCAAGTGTGCCTGTATAGTAGTTATTCTATTCTCTAGCAATGCCATTAAGGCTAACCCAGTGTCAACGTGGCTATAAGTCACGTTGTAAGACCAGCCAATTAAATAAGCGATTAAAATATGCGATTAAAAGATGCTAGTTAATGACACGTTGACCAAGAAGGGAACATTTGAACATTTGTGTATTGAGAGGCAATATGTTTTTCTTTCACAATCAAAAGAACATTGCGAAAACCAAACATATGCCAGATGTCTGGATAGTAAGACTAAACACCAGGCTGTCTGTGCCACCCTAATAAACTGCATTTCTTGTGCTGCTTGTGATCTGCATTCAATAAAAGAGATTAAAAATGATGAGGAAGCTAGTGCGTACTCTGGTACTTTTATCTGAATGGGTGATCTAGTAGCAGTGCGTGTTATGTATTGTCTACGATAATATCTTATTTGTTGTTTTAACGATGTGCGAGCTGACATTATCATATCACTGACATTGCACATAAGAATGAAAAAAACCACCTTGAGGTCATAACATTCACTGCATCATGTTGCCAGGTAAGATAGAATACTGCGCATGTGCACTGAGTGAATACAGCGTGCTAAAGCATTAAAAATGAGTGAACAAAATGCACAGGAGATAAAATACAGACACCACCAGGTTCGCATGTCATTGCTTCGTCTATGTCATTAGATTTAATTGCTAGACTTGGCTCATCCTCACTTGCTTCCAGGTGGTTTGGATTTGAAAGATGAATGTTGCTTAAAAGACAGCAATATGAAAACTTTGCCGTTAAAGACAGCTCAACAATGAACTTAAGTGATTTCACCATCTGCAAACTAACCACCGTGCAGAATATGAAGATTATGACAAACTTTGGGAGTCAACAGGCTTAAACCTCTTACTGCAGATATTGCCCTCTAGGCCCATGGGCATGTCCATTCTGGTTTAAAAAGAGTAATAGCATAAATGTTCTTAACAAACCAACTCATATTTCTTCGAACTAGTGGTCCTTTGCACCTATGGCATGAGAGCTGCATCAGAAGATTCTAGCGCTCGTATAAACCCCTTAGACTGATTGACACCTGTTTTAACCAATAGTACTTACTCAGGCAGATTCATACATGGGTCAAATGCCCAGATTGGTGCTTGCTGAGTGGGGGAGGGAGGTGTGAAAAGAGGTCAAACAAATGCACTCTGAGAAGCAGGGATTAGATTAGGCCCATTCCTTGACAGAAATAGTAATATAACTCTGAAATGTGACTTATATTTGTTTGTTCTATCACAAAAGACAAAAAACTTGAACTCTCTTTATAATGATTAGTGATTTATAGAGACTTTTTTGTATTTTCAGACGTTATGGACATTTTGTAGACACTGAGTGACAAATAGTAAAAAAGAAAACCTATGTAACTCTTGAATACTTTAATGTATCTGTTCCAGATTTTGGAATCCTGATGAATCAGGAAATGTAGAGCATGACTTATTTTTCATCCCCACCATCCAAACTTTTCCTTCTGTATTTGATTTTATCAAATGGAACCTAAATGATGGAAATACAAGAATGGATTTGAAAGAATGTTTTGGCCCAAGTGTCTATATCAATATAAGCCCAGAATGCTCATTGTGATATATGTAAAACTTAAGATAACTAATGTAATAGTGTTTGAAAATGAGATTAAACTTGGATCTTCTCAGAAAATGTTGATATATATTTTTTGTCAGTATGGCACACCTATGATCTAATATGTTTTTTGAGGTTTGACTGAAATTCTGTTACACTGACTGTTTCTGAAGCTGTGCAAGCCAAACCTGAAGCATCCTGCATGGGTCCTTGGATTTAAAAAAAGGATTGAAAGTTTCCCATGCTGTATTGCCAGGCTTTGAGCCTGACCACGGAGTTTGATTGAGAGTAGCCAAAAAGCAGAAGGTCTTCCGAGCGCTGGGTAACATCATGGCCCTAATGGCAAATCATATCTGACTGCGAGCTGAGAGTAAACATGCTGCGGTCTTCGACAGGAACCCTGTATGTGAGGGCACGCTCCTGATTTATTGAATGTCTCTTTTCATTCCGCCTAACAATGCCCGAATTTATTGTTTGTACAATGTAAAATTTAATTGCTAGCAAAATGTAATATCCCGTTTCCCCCCTCTCTCTCTCTCTCTCTCTCTCTCTCTCTCTCTCTCTCTCTCTGTTTTTCTGTGCAGTGTGCCGGTTAGCTTGCCACAAGAAATGTGAAGTCAAGGTAAGAAAATCTTGATTTATGTATTTTCCAAGTAATTATTTTTAGTCTGTTTATTCCAAATATAACCCTTCAAGAAATCTGAGAGTGGTTCCGAGAAATAGCTGCTTTCAAAATATTGGTTGTACTAGCCGTGCGACATTTTTGCATTGTTAATCCCACTCATTTCTCTTCAACAACCAAACAGCTCTTATCGTTGAGGAAATTTCTGTCTTGATAACACTGACAGGCCCTCTGGCAAGAACAGGGGTAGTGTCGATCCATGGTCATCGCACAAATCGCTAAACAAATGTACCCTGTCCCGGCACGTTTGCCTTGGCCGAACCTTTTCTTGTTCAAGATTAGAGTTTCCAATAATAAGCCCAGACTTTGTCTGCTACGAGCAACCTACATGATGGATGTGCTTCAGTGTGTCCAGTACAAGGGGCATTTCATGAGGGAGAGTCCATGTTGTGAGAGTCGAGAAGGCTGGAGTGGTTTATTGGAGAGGGTAGGGTTTGAGAGGGAAAATTTCAGGATTTGAGGAATGAATGGAGATTAAGTTAGCCCATCCCTCCACCTTTCCATCACTCTGCCCCATCTGGCACATATTACACAAGAGGGTTTATATGTGCGTGTGTGTATGGCGTGTTTTGGGCTCAGAGCCCTACCTATTACTCTGCACCCACAGGAAATTCCAGAGGTGTGAATGGGTGCGTCCATCAGCTGCCTCCTGAGATACGAGGCTGCAATACCTACTGATTCCCAAGCAACAGCAACATCTTCCCACAGTCTAGCTAAGAATTACACTTCATAGCAAAGGGCGTCTTGGTACACACCTAAAATCCTATTGCACTCTGAACACAACAAAAACAATCAGGTTTTATGAGCTAAAGCCGAGTGAATTGAAGGAAGCTGTGGTGTGCTGTGGAATAATGCAGAGAGGGGAAGTTCCCGTCTTCCTTCCACTGGTTGGAAGCAGAATGTTGTTCCCAAATATGTATTATAAATACAGTGGAACGGCCATGCTGAAGTTCTGTTCCCTTGCATTCAGCATAGCTCTCCTTATTCTATTGGCCAATCTCATCCTGAGGAGCATGGATGAGCCTAGTTCTCTCTATGGTTCATTCCATATGCATCTCAGGGAGATGACTCTGTTGTCTAGGCTTCTAACTTGGGGTCTAGACTTAGACTTAGACTTCTAAACTAGAGATGCACCAAATGTAGTTTTGTTAGCCGATTTCGATTTCTGATTTTTTTTAAACATATGATTGACTGATTCCATTTTTGGCTGAGTCCTATTTTCTTTCTGTCTAGGAATGATAAATTACAGTATACAGAGTAGGGGTGGGTATCCGAAAGGGCTTCATGATATGATACACATTACGTCTGGGTCACAATATACGTTGCGCTACGATGCATATTGCGATATTCCACACAGTTCAGTGTAAAAAACAGCTGAAATACAAGTTAGGGTGTACAATCTGAGTCATCTTAATACATCACCTCATACTGATAATTAAGCGGACATATTCAGTCAAAACACTGTACATCAACAGGAATGGAGATTATAGTTTACACCCCATTTAAAATGTGTTTATTCTTCCTTCAAAAAAGTTATTATTTTCAGCTAAAAATCGATATAGTACATCACGAAAATAAATATCGCCATATATTGCTGTATCAAATGTTTAGCACAGCCCTAATACAAAGCATTTTTGTTTAGCATGTATTATAAGCAGCACGCTCTGAAGACATGATTGTGTCCGAAATAGATCCCTACTCCCTCATTAGTTTCCCTACTCCCTCATTAGTATTTTACCATATATAGAGAGAGACTATTTAGTTGACTAAATATCACTCAAAGCACAACTGATGTCTAACACTTCCTCATCATGAACATGCATCAGCAGTGGTCTCATAAACAAACTGGCGAGTGGCTGAGCCGTGTTTAAAGCTCCATATACACATGAGCTCAATTCTGAATTTAGTATTTTGAAGTTAGTAAAAGCACTGTGCTGTTCACGTATAGTTGCTTTTGTGCCACTGAGTTATATGAGACTGATCAGCCGATCACCAGTTATGGCGATTCTGGTCATTGACTGATCGATCGGTACATCTCTTTTCTACACTGTGTAACTTCTTTTTGATAATGTCTGCTGTGGAGCCTATCTGCAGAATTCACAGCATGCAGATCAGCATGCCCTGAATGTGGCACCAATCCGACGCAGGGCTGGATAGACCTCAGTGATGCGTCTCTGGAGGATGCCAGTACTTGTCAAATTATCCAAGCCTAAAAAGGGCAGCGCTGACTCAGTGTTTAAGGTTCTGGGCTACTACTTAGGAGTATGTGAGTCAAATTCAGCAAACTGCTTATGTTGGTGCCCTTAACTTTTAAATGCTCAGCCTGAGAGCTTCTGCTAAATGCTGCAGTTGGCAGTATGGATCATTTTACGGAGGAATCATTATTCAGGACTACCAAGACCTACGCTATTTAGAAAAGTTTGTGGACACCCAAAAATGACGTCCAATACGTGGGTATCAGTAAGGGGTTTGACCCCACCGTTGCTGCTACAACATCCTTTATTCTTCTAAAAGGGCTTTCCACTAGAATTTGGAACATGACTGTGAGGTCGGCTTCTAATATAGGACTTGGCTTACTTTTGGAATTCCAGTGCATTTTTAAGGTGTCTGATGGAGTTGAGGTCAGTGTTCAGTGCAAGGGAAGTTCTCAGTCAGCAAGTCGGCAAACCAACTCTTCATGGACTTCTTTAAGGTCTTTCATGGTTCTTTAAGGACACCAGAGCAGAAAGTAGATGAAGTGACTCGTTGGAAGCGGAAACCTTTAAATGTGTCATATTGTTAGTTACTGTAGTATCAGTACCACCCATTCTACTGCCACTGTTTGAATATGGAAAATACAGAAATGTATGCTTTCTATTATTAATCTGTTACAGGTCAGGGTAGCTGAAAGAGCACAGCTCAGCAATTAGAAGGGGTGTCCACAAACTTTTGTGTATACAGTTTATTAATCGGAAACCTGAGAGTATAATTCCAGGCTCTTAAAATCCGCAACTGTTGGGCTCTTGGGCAAGCCTCTTAACTTTCCAGAAAACTGTTCAACTCAGTTGTAACTATTCTGTGCTCACATCAAAGCTGGTGTTACTGAAATGATTTTTTGAGAAGCTAAAAACATTTAAGATATGTGTACACCCCCTCTTAGTCTTCACACCAACATTCTGCAGTCCAAACCTCTACTTCCATTTTTAGAAAAGTCTCACACATTACCGGTGTCAAAGCGCTTCCACTAAAAACAAATGCTCAAACAATTTGTGTAAAACACACAGAGGTGATGACTGGCACTATCCACCAAAAAGCAAACAGCACCTGAACACTGACAGTGTATGACCTCAACAACAAACGTCCTACGTCTAAGATATGAGCAAACATTAACATTTGTCTAACACTAGTTGAGTAAAGACAGGATAATTTTTTATTATGAAGTAGAAAGGAGCCAGGCAGCAGATAATTCCAGACCAAATACGGTCGAGGATTGGCGCATACAAGTCAGTTTTGTTAAAGGCGACTTGCTGGATGAAAATAACACAGCTGGAAGCAGAAGTTAAAGGGTTTTACAATTTAAATTTTGGCAATTTAAGTTCTTCCCTGTTTATTTTTGTTTCGAGTGTCCCACTTATTCCTGCAGTCCTGGTTTATGCTTGCCAGTCCACAAGGATGTAGGGTGTCACATTTCTGGTTTTGGACTTCAAAACAGTCCTCACATGTGCCCTCTGTGCACTGTTTAGCAAAACCCAGAGTGACACAGCCTTAGAAATCCAAAGTGGCTTGCAGTTACTGGCTGTGAGAAATCACAATGGGAAATCCAAACCAATAATGGAGAAAACATTCAAAAGTCTTGTGTTATCTATTTAGCTTAAATAAATTGTTAGTCTCTGTAAAAGTTGGTCAGATGGTCGTTAAACAGGTGGTCGTTCCAACAAAGAACTGAGATTGTTAAAGTGCTCAGGATGGCCAGTGAGAACCAGATGTAGGCAAAAGTGTGAGGCCAGTACTGAGCTGTCACTCATTTGATGTCTGGGGAGTCATTTGCGCATATAAATATCTGCAGTCTCACATAAAGTTAAAATGTCCATAATGAGTCTCTTCCAAAGCACGGCTGTAGGAACAGGACCAGAAGCTAAGACCTGGCTTTGGCTACAACCTGTCGTGCTCTAGGCAATCGGACAGGTTTCTCAAGTACAGTTGTGCAGACTTGCAGTCCATCCAAGTGATCTGACAAAAGCATAGCCAGAAAGTGGGAGCGGATGTGTAACAGTGTGGTTCATGGTGGGTTTATTGCTTATTTCCTCGGATCTCTCCAAATCAAGTCTGTGGAATTGAACTTGGTGTGAAATTCTAAAAGATGCGACGCTCTCTGTGTGATCCTAAAGCAAAGGTAGGTTACGAAGATACGAAGAAACAAAGATACGAGATACGAACCAGTTCCATTCCAAGAGTATTTTTGCATGTCCAAAAGTTTGTATGTAATTGCACTCAATTCTTAATACAGCTCTGCTCTGTACCCGCTTCCAATGTTCATCTCCCGCTTTTTGCCCAAGTATGACAGTCGGTAACACAACCACTTCTTGATAAAGCCCGAATATTCCGCTCAAATCACCAGAGATGTAAATGACTGTGGAGACACAACTTGAAATTCCACCACAGTTTCTAATTTTGGCCCTATTTAAATAATTTTCAATGTATTGCACAAGCATGTTCGCATCGAGTATTCATTTTCCCAACATTTATGAAAATAAGGCAGAAACAATTACTCATACAAAATAACTAGTTTTCAGCATTATTGTAATTTGGTGAAACTACTCAGTCCTGAGAAAGAATGCTCTGTCCCCACCATATGCTCCTTTCTGCTTTACATTACAGGCCTCTCGTAACTGTCTGAAACATTTAAGAAAGGAATCCATATTTGGTAGCACACAGATGCTCCGGAATGTTATCCAATAGCTTTTGTGTTTGGGTTTAAGTAATAATGTGTACATATTAACTTCTAGGAATTCTTTTTATGGGCTTTGCATGTTCTCTCTTTCCAAATAATGGAAGAACTTTCACATGGTTTTCACAAAACTAAAGCAAGGCTTTATGGAATAGTTTGGCGTCCCAGAGAATGTTGTATAAATATTATATATCCATAAAAACATAAAAATATATGTCCAACAGGTTTTAGTGAAATGCAAGCTACAGGTTTGAGTCACAGTCTGGATGTTGTCAGAACATCAAATTAAATATACATTATTGTGCAAAACTCTTAGGCAATCATTAGATTTGTTGGTTTAGCAATGCTATAATGGCGATATATAATATATTGTCAACGGCTGGACCCAAAAATTTCAATCTTGGATTCGTCGCTCCATAATCCTCTTTTCTACTGATTTTCATTCCGATCTTTGTGAGCTTTAGCATATTTTAGCCTTTTCAGTTTGTTGTTCTTCCACTTTTCCTCTTTATTAGAATACAACCAGAAGATACAGGAAATTTGTATATTGGCTACAGTGGCAAGTATTTAGTGTGACCTCCCATTACATTTGAGCAACAGCAAGATCTGACAGCTTCATCAGGATGCCAAGTTGACCCTTCAACAGTTTGAAGAAGCTTGATCAGGAATGATCTTTTGGAAGAGTAGCAGCCAAGAAACCACTTTTTCAGGGAGGTCACACTAAATACTGACTTTTGCCTGCAGAAGCTATTTTGTTCTGAAAATTGTGTTCTTTTTTAAAGTATACATATGTTTTAAAGTATACATATTTTGTGCTTGCATCTTAATGGAGAGACTGAAATATAATTTTATATATAGCCATTATACTATACATTGATAAATCAACAAATCCAATGGCCACCCAAGACTTTTGCACAGTACTGTACATCTTTATAAACAAAGCTCCAAAACTTCATGGCATGGCATCACATAGTCTTTGACTGTTCCCTCACCCAGCATTGTATTGTCGGCTCAGAGCTGAGATTTCTGTGGGCTCGTGTGGCACATTTGATAGACTTACTCTGTAACCTCTCTATGTTTATTATTTTTCCCTGTTCGTAGAACTGTGTCTTGCTTCTTATTCTCGGCAACATTATAATCGCTGTGAGAAGCCGAGCTGCTTGCCAGTAGCCTACTGAATTTGGCCAAATAGCCATTCTGATTGTTTTTCCGTCCAAGACTTGAATTGAACGCAGTGTTTTCCTGACCCCTGCAAGGCCGTTCAGGAGGCAAAACAATGTTGGATGTGCATCCAAAGATGCAGTTCACCAAGCCAAGAGGTACAGGGTGACTCAGAACTGGACTTGGGTCTGGAGATACGATGGTGACTCAGAACTAGGTTTGCTTCTGCGGTTGGAGAGAAGGCCCAGACTGTTCTTCTATGCTGTGGGGAAAATATGAGTGTTATCTTGAGAAATACTAACTACCCTGATTTATATTCAGTACCTTGCATGTGATAGTAGATGTCAACATGTGGCAGAGGGAGTAAGTGCAGGGTAAAGGTGTTTTGAACCTGGATGACTTTGGGTGCTATTCTTCAAACCACTCACTCTTCAAACCACTCCAAAACCATATCCGAGTTGCCTCCTGTCCTGTGCTGGCACGTTCACTTTAGTTACAGCCCATGTTCTAAATACCCCCATGGCTTTATACGCAGCTGCTAGGTGTGCGCATTCAGCATGTGTCCTCGTTTATGATGCCTGGTCTTGTCCTCACCTGGGGAGCAAGCTGATTTATCCACAGCTGTCTTTGTCCCCTGACCAAAGCCTTCTTGTATGGGTCTGTATTTCGGTGTTGCCTAGAAGCTGTCACAGATGTGAAAGCAATTAGGAGAAAGCTAGCAAATTTTGGTAGACAGTTCCTCTAAAGTCTCCGAGTGGTGGCTTCATGCTTAAGGCTCTGGACTACTAATCAGAAAGTGGTCAAATCCTAGCCGCTCCAACCTGCCGCTCTTGTTCCCTTGGGCAAGACTGCTGACCCTCAACTGCTCAGTTAAGCTTTAAGCATCTGCCAGATGTAAATGTGGACTAATAATTGGAAAGTTGGGAGGTCTGATCTTGGCTCTGCCTTCAGCCTTTCGGCCAGCGTTGGCTCATTGTTTAAGGTTCTGTACTATTGACTGATAGGTTGAGTGATTCAGTCCCTGTACTAACATGCTACTCTGTTAAGCACTTAGCAAGACCCTCAACTGTTTGGACTACTCTTATGTAATAAAGGATGTAGGAGATTGACATGTGCATGTTTGCTACTATGAATCAAAACCCACACCATTGCACTGTAGCTAAAGCAGTAAAATACTGTATGCAATGTGGTGTGGAACAACATTTACAATAAACAGCAAATAGATCAACAAAAATGCATCAACAGCTGTACTTCTGTTTATTAGACATTTATTAACCCATTTCATTTGTCAGAGTTCTCCTAACAAGACGGTACATGTTATGAAAAAAAAAAAAAAAAAAAAAAAAAAAAATTAATATATAATATATATAATATATATATAGATAATATATATTATATATAATATATATAATCTATAATATATACAGTCGTATGAAAAAGTTTTGGGGGCACCCCCTGTAAGTTTCAGATTTTTTCTTTATAAATCATTGGTTGTCCAGCTCAGCAATTTCAGGTAAATATATCATATAGCAGATGAACACCGTGATATTTGAGAAGTGAAATTAAGTTTATAAGTTTTACAGAAAGTGTGCAGTAATTATTCAAACTAAATTAGGCAGGTGCATAAATTTGGGCACCCTTGTCATTTGAATACCTTTAGCACTAATTATGAGAACACAAAATTTGTTTTGTAAGCTCATTGACCCTTGATCTACATACACAAGTGAATCCAACTATGAGAAAGTGTTAAGGTGGCCAATTGGAAGTTTTTCTCCTCTTTGTATCTTCTCTGAAGAGTGGCAACATGGGAGCCTCAAAACAACTCTCAAATGGCCTGAAAAACAAAGTTTTTGTTCAACATCCATGGTTCAGGGAAAGGGAAAAGCGCTCTCAGAGATTTTCAGCTGTCGGTTCCACTTGAGGACATATTGGAGGCAATGAAGACCACAGCAGACAGTTCTAGTTTAAGACCTCCCCTAAGTGGCAGACCCAGAAAAACCCTCAAGATAGGCAGAAGGCAAGGATGGTGAGACAGTCATGTCAGAGCCACCGACCACCTCCAAAGACCTACAACCTCAATCTTGCTGCAGATGGTGTCACTGTTCATCGGTCAATCAACTATACAGCGCACTTTGCAACAAGACAGGCCTGTATGGGAATACTGCAGAAGAAGCCTTTTTCCTTGCAGACACGCCACAACAGAGTCCCTTGAGGTGTGCTACGCCCATTTGGACAATCCACCATCTTCAATTTTTTGAATAAAGTTTTCTGTGTACTAATGAAACGAAATTGAGTTATTTGGACATACAATGCGCGGAAAAAGAACACAGCATCCCAAGACAAACACTTGCTACCCACAGTAAAATTTGGTGGTGGTTCCATCATGCTGTGGGACTGTGTGGCCAGTGCAGGTACTAGGAATCTTGTTAAAGTTGAGGGTCGCATGGATTGTAGTTAATATCTCCAGATTCTTGAGAACAATGTTCTAGAATCAGTGACAAAGTTGCTCCGAGGCCAACGGCCCCAAACCCTGCTCAAAATCTACTAAGGCATTCATGCAGAGGAACCAGTACAACGTTCTGGAATGGCCATATCAGTCCCCCAGACATGAATATTACTGAAAATGTGGGCTGTCCATGCTCGGAAACCATCAAACATGACTGAACTGGAGATGTTTCTAAAGAAGAATGGTCCAAAGCACCTTCAACCAGAATCCAGACTGGAAGCTGTAGGAAGCGTTTAGCGGCTGTTATTTCTACAAAAGGAGGATCTACTAAATATTGATGTCATTTTTTGTTGGGGTGCCCAAATTTATGCACCTGCCTAATTTTGTTTGAATAATTACTGCACACTTTCTGTAAATCCTATAAACTTCATTTCACTTCTCAAATATCACTGTGTTCATCTGCTATATGATATATTTAACTCAAGTTGCTGATCTGAACAACCAATGATTTATAAACTAAAATCATGAAAATTATCAGTGGTGCCCAAACTTTTTCATACGACTGTAAATAAAAAAAATAAAAAAAATATATATATATATACACATATATATAGATATATATATATGTGTATATATATATATATATATATATATATATACACATATGTGTATATATATATATATATATATATATATATATATATACACTGTTCAAAAAAAATAAAGGGAACACTCAAATAACACATCCTAGATCTGAATGAATGAAATATTCTCATTGAATACTTTGTTCTGTACAAAGTTGAATGTGCTGACAACAAAATCACACAAAAATCATCAATATAAATCAAATTTATTAACCAATGGATGCCTGGAGTTGGAGTCACACACAAAATTAAAGTGGAAAAACACACTACAGTGTCAGGGTATGCTCCAGCTTTTCCTCCGTTATGCCTCTCCCCGCCACTAGGGGCGATCTAGACACTTCCCACTCGTGAGGCACCGGACTGGAGAGCACATGAGGGAGTGATGAGATCGCTAACAGGCTTCAGCTGGCTTGGACATTATTTAAGTGGAGCTCTAGCCTTTCTAGCCTGAATTTGCCAATCCAGGTGTTCTCTGGCAAATGCCAAGCGTTCTGCACAGTGTTGGGCTGTGAGCACAACTCCCATCTGTGGACGTCGGGCCCTCATACCATCCTCATTGAGTCGATTTCTAACCGTTTTTGCAGACACATGCACATTTGCGGCCTGCTGGAGGTCATTTTGCAGGGCTCTGACAGTGCTCCTCCTGTTCCTCCTTGCACAAAGGCGGAGGTAGCGGTCCTGCTGCTGGGTTGTTGCCCTCCAACGGCCTCCTCCTACGGCCTCCTCCTGGTGTACTGACCTGTCTTCTGGTAGCGCCTCCAGCCTCTGGACACTACGCTGACAGACACAGCAAACCTTCTTGCCACAGCTCGCATTGATGTGCCATCATTGATGAGCTGCACTACCTGAGCCACTTGTGTGGGTTGTAGAGTCCGTCTCATGCTACCACGAATGTGAAAGCACCACCAACATTCAAAAGTGACCAAAACATCAGCCAGAAAGCATAGGTCCTGAGAAGTGGTCTGTGGTCCCCACCTGCAGAACCACTCCTTTATTGAGTGTGTCTTGCTAATTGGCAATAATTTCCAGCTGTTGTCTATTCCATTTGCACAACAGCATGTGAAATTGATTGTCAATCAGTGTTGCTTCCTAAGTGGACAGTTTAACTTCACTGAAGTTTGATTTACTTGGAGTTATATTGTGTTGTTTAAGTGTTCCCTTTATTTTTTTGAGCAGTGTATATACATATATACACACACACTTAGATTGGGGCAATCAATTGACATAATGCATGTCTGTGGACTTTGGGAGGAAACCGGAGTACCCTGAGTAAACCCCAAGCAGACATAAGGAGGACATGCAAACTCCACACACAAAGGACCCGGGTTGCTCCACCTGGGATCAAACTCAAGACCTTCTTGCTGTGACGTGACGGTGCTACCCACCAAGCAACCACGCCACCCAACGCAGTCAAACCTTTTATGCAGTACCCCCTTCTGACACACACATGCATGTCTTTTGCTTCCAAACTCCAATGGAATTTACACTACCTGGCCAAAAAAAAGGTCACCAGGATTTAACTAATCAAATACTTAAATAGTTAAAAAAAGAGCCTCCCATCGGATAATTATTGCATTGGTGATTATGTTTCAGCTGGCAACAAGTTATTTAACCTTAACTGATGCAGTGAGTAGCTTCTCATTTGTTAAACAACCAAAGATGTTCATCTGTTTCAGACGTGTCAAATTGTGAAAGAATGGTTCAGGGAGCATAAGCCATCATTTTCACACATGGATTGGCCACCACAGAGTCCAGACTTCCATTGAGAATCTTTGGGATGTGCTGGAGAAGACTTTGTTCAGTGGTCCAACTCTCCCATCATCAATAAAAGATCTTGGGGGAAAAAATTAAGGCAACTCTGGACAGAAATAAATGTTGTGACAATGCAGAAGCTTGAGGAAACGATGCCAGAGCAAATGAGTGCCGTAATCAAAGCTAAAGGCGGCCCAGCGAAATATTAGTGTGTTTTTTTTTTTTGGCCAGACAGTCTATTTTAAACATTGTAGGGTAATTCATTACAAAACTGCAAATTTTTATTGAACAACACAAAATAAAATGACAAATGACAAGTTATAATGCGTTACAAAATAAAATGACATATACAAGTGACATGTATTATGTATCTTAATCATGCCTCATTCAATGTTTCTTGCTGTGCCCCCACCTCCACAATAGCACCACGCCACCCCTAGGGGACGCACCCCCCTTCCCAAATACACACTGAGAACCACTGCACTAACACAAGCCTTTTTAAGTAACCTCAAGAATGTTGTATCCTGTGATGGTTTTATTTATTCATTTATTTTTGGTGGCATTATGCTGAAATGGCATGACAAAACAATTTATATTAAGGATGTTACTGAGAAAGGTCAAGCATTACAAGGCTCAGACGAGACTAACGTTAACATTACAAAGCAAGGCTGTGTCCCAACCAACACACTGTGGAGCTTTACATAATACACTATTGAAAGCACTTCTAACAATGGTGTACTATTTTTTTTACATACTATTTAGTGCCACCAGAGACTAATGTTACTTGACGTTTCAGACATTGCTTCATGACAACTTGAGCACAGTTAACATGAAATGCGAAGTTTGTCTGATTTGCTGCCAATACGGTAGAATTTTTGCGTAGGATAAATGCAACTGTAACCAATATTGGGTGGGACACATCCCAAACATCCCACCCGGGTTCTATGCCAATGTCTGAGTCACTCCAGTTAATCGAGTCTGTAAAATGCTGTAACGAATCGAGTAAACATCTTCCCCATATTCACTTTGCGGCTCGGTTGGTTGTATCTGAGTGAGATTGCTGTCTGGGTATGCTTCTTGAAGGAAAGCACATCAATCATGTTTTTGGGCTCCAAATTCATTTAACTGGGTCAAAGAGAGCTACTTCTCTGAAGCCTAGGCTAGCAGGGTAAGGCATCATATCCAGACATACTTGTATCAGTATATTGAAACAGAAGACATTTAATTACAGCTTGAGTCCTGTGCAGCTTGTTTGTGGTTTTAGCATTAGTTATAGTCTTGTAGCTCCTTCTGATGCATTTAGCACTGACTAATTGCTATCTCTATTTCATGCCCGAGTCATTTTGCAAAGCCCTTGGTAATTCCGAACACGTGTGCGTGTAATTTTAAGCAGCGCTTTTATCTGGCTCATCTGGGAGACTGCGGACTGCCTGAGCTTGCAGGTCCCGTTTGCACACATTTTCCCTCAGTGAGGTGGTGTTTAGAAATGCCTGTCTGATTTTCCCCTCTCTGACGTCTTAGGGTGACATGGGGGGGAAAGTCAGCAGCAGGACAGGTGTTACTTTCTCCAGGCTTTGTATGAAAACTGCTGTCTCCTGGCTGCTGGAACTGTAGAGGCTCGTTTGGCTCCCGCTGCTGTGTGTATTTTCGCTCCAGGAATGTGCTTTGGAGAGGAGAGGTTTGTCACTGAGGCTGATTTATCGTCATTGTCTAATTGAAAAGCTCTGCTTTATTAAGGCATGGCGTGATCTGCTTGTTCTGCTCCATTGTGTAGGTCCAAAGAAGGGTCAGAGCAGAAGGGTGGCAAAATGCTTCAAGACTCTCCGTTAGGCTGATTGATAGTCCCTTTTGAAGAGACTTCTGAAATGTTCAGTCAGATAAAGGTCAAAACTTCTTATCAAACCTCTCAACAGTGACTGAGCAATGAAGGTGGCACTGAGAGGAACATTTACAAAATATGGGAGCGACTTGACAGACACCACTTGAAGGTTAAGAGCCTTGCTCAGAGGCTCAACAGTGGCAGCTTGGAGGAGCTGAGGATTTAGACATAGGACCTCGATTAGTAGTTGACTCAAATGCACTTTCACGTTATTAGGTACACCTTGCTAGTACTGGGTTGGACCACATTATGCCTTCAGAACTGCCTTAATTCTTTGAAGCATGGAATCAACAAGGTGCTGGAAACAGATTCTGGTCCATATTGACATGATAGCATCAAGTAGTTGCTGCACCTCTGTCACCTGTACATCTGTGATTTGAATCTCCCATTCCACCACATTCCAAAGGTGCTCTATTGGATTGAGATTTGTTGATTGAGGAGGTCACTTGAGTACTTGCCATGTTCCACAAACCACTGAGATGATTTGAGCTTTGTGACATGGTGCGCTATCCTGCTAGAAGTAGACATCAGAAGATGTGGTCATAAAGGAATGCACACGGTCAGCAACAATACTCATTTAGGCTGTGGCATTATTAGGATATCAAGGAGCCCAAAGTGTGTCATGAAAATACCCCACACCATTACACCACCAGCAGTCTTTACCGTTGATACAAGGCAGGATGGACACGTTCTTTCATGTAGTT
This sequence comes from Ancistrus triradiatus, assembly GCA_025084515.1. NCBI lineage: Eukaryota > Metazoa > Chordata > Actinopteri > Siluriformes > Loricariidae > Ancistrus > Ancistrus triradiatus. The sequence goes on along the minus strand of JAJAGP010000271.1, from coordinate 318,496 downwards.
TACGCCAAATTCTGACCCGACCACCTGAATGAAATCAAGACCCATCAAGACTCATCAGACCGGTCAACGTCAACTTCTATTGTTCAAATTTGGTGAGCCTGTCTGACGTGTAGGCTGTTTTCTGATTTTAGCTGACAGGAGTGGCACCCAGTGTGGTCGTATGCTGTTGTAGTCCATCTGCTTCAAGGTGTGAAATTTTGTGCATTCAGAGATTCCATTACTGTTGCCTTTCTATCAACTCAAACCAGTCTGGCCATTCTCTTCAGACCTCTGGCATCAACAAGGCATTTTCGCCCGGAGAACTGCCTTCGCTGGATATTTTCTCTTTTTTGGACCATTCTCTGTAAACCCTATAGATGGGTCTGTGTGTGAAAATCCCTGTTGGTCAGCCATTTTTGAAATACTCAGACCAGTCGGTCTAGCACAACCATGCCACATTCAAAGTCACTTAAATCAAGTTTCCTCTCCATGTTGATGCTCGGTTTGCACTTCAGCAGGTTTTCCTGACCATGTCTACATGCCTAAATGCATTGAACTGCTCCCCTGTGATTGACTGATTAGATATTTGCATTAACAAGCAGTTGAACAGGTGTACCTACTAAAGTGGTCAGTGAGTGTATAGAGGTTTCTGCTGCCCCCTGCTTCAGAGGGCTTGTTTCTTTCCTTTAGACACCACTCCCAATTGGTCGCCTGATACGGTCTCCGTTTTGCAGGCTTTGATTTCTGTTCAAGCTCTGATTTTGACGTTCTTAGCGACTATTAAACTGCTTTAATCACCTCTTCCTGCAAACAATGACTTTAGAAAGCCATTCAGGATGTACTCTTGGTCTCTAATGGAACTCCGCTCTGAAAGCCATATCCTCCATCGTCAACATCTAAGCTAACCAAGATTGCCCTCTTGTTTTGGACCAGTGTTGCTGACAAGCCTTTATCAAACTTGAGAGGTTAGTTAAATATTTCTTGGGGATTAACAGAGCTTCATTAGGAAACTTCCTCTGCTTATGTTCCTGTTGTTGTGAAGCAGCGTCGGTGGTTACAATTTTCTTCCATTTAGGAAGTATTTTGGAAATGGGCTCGACTGTAGTCCTTGATCAAAAGTGTGGTTTGTGTAAACCATGTTTGGGGAGCTTTCCAACCCAGTGGTCTAAATGTTGTTTCCGCGTATCTGGTTATAAAACCTATGGAAGTATGAGTCACGCCAAGTGTATTGTCCGAAATTGTCACAGAATTCAGAATAACACAGTCACAATACTTATCGTGTTGATATTTCAGAGCTAACACACGTACAAGAGCATTTTCCTTCCATGATCCTTGTTCAAGTTCGAATCTATTACATAATGACATTGGATGGCGACTTATATTTAACCTCACGATCGAGTAGATTGTTTTTAGACCCCGTTTCACAATCTTTGTCTTCCCGCCAGGATGAAGACAAACTATTCCGCGGTTTCATATGAACATTCATGCATCCATTATATGAAATCAAACACCTGAGCTTACATTCCAGTCTTTCGAGCCTCCTTTCCTCTGTTGAACAACTCTGATGAGGGCTGTATTGTCCATCATTATGCATGTATGCCTCATGGCACTACCCAGGCATTGACCCGGGCACACAATACTTGAAAAGAGCAGTTAGGAGAATGTAAATAAATCCTCACAGGTTGCCTGGGCTTCAACTAACTTGCTGTGCCAGTAAGAATATGACCAGCGATCCAAACGAGACCAACTAATTTACAAACTGAGCACAGTTCACTGGATTTCAGTAGACGTTCCTGTATAATTCATTTAGTGGAGGGATTTGAAAACAGTGCATCTCCAGGTGTCGAGATTTAGCAGGAAACTCACACAAATGCTGCACTGATGATATGATGCTTTTTGCGGTATCAGCAGCACTCCATTAAGCTTGCCAAATTGCAGCTGTGGCATAACCAAACAAGATGGGTATTGTCCTTGATGCTGTAAAGCGCAAAATCGACCATGACATAAGCTGTTATGCTTTTTTAAAAACTGCGGACCAGCACATTTGTGGCATGTCCAGACCTGATCCTGACTGATAAGCTAAAAACAGAGGGAGAGTGCAAATATTTAAAATGTGGCAACCCTACATCCTCTGGTTTAGCAACTACTCAAACATCGACAACCCACTGGAAACTATACTGTCTTTCTAAAAGTGGAAACTAAACGACAATTTATGCACCGGCATATCTGTGGCAAATCCAGAACAAAATCAAACCTTAAAAACAAAGCCTCCTGCTAACTGTTTTAGCTTTCCAGAATGTAACTGGAAGACAAATGACAGTTATGTAAGACAAAAACATGGCTCTTATTTAGTTGGAACCGACTGGCTCACGTATCTGTTTGTTCCTAGTGAAATGGTGCATTGCATTGTTGGAGTTGCAGTGTTCAAAGTGAATAAATATGTCAGTAAATAGGTTCGCCTGTCAGGCTTTGATGGGACGACCATGTCACATTCCTTTATGATTCATGTTCGTAAATATTTGCACTGTATAAGGTGAGTCATCCTTCGTGTGTTACGAGAATGAAAGCTCCTTAAGCCAGGCTTTGCAGCGCTCTGGGTGTATCATCATTATTTTAATGCGAGTCCTAATAGCAGCATGAATAGAGAGGCTTCTGTCGTACAATGCGTCGACTTTTCGTTGCTAACAGATGTGATGTAAGGGAGGTTGTGGGAGGACACCTTGAAAACATGTGCGACCGACGATAAGGGGTGTTACTCGCTGATCAACAACACTTGTAGCGCAGCAGCCCATTTGTCCGTGCAAAGTGCTTGCAGATGGCCTCTGTCCTTGATCTCTCTTCAGCCAAGGCACAGCTTTATTCACACAGTGCACTGGGAGGTATGAGTCGAACTCTCTTGTTTCTCGCTCGTTTTTGGAGCAAACATGCGCAACATTTTCCTTTTTCTGACTCTCAATGGCACAATCTTAGATACAGAAGACAAACAGAAACGCCCAAACCTTTGGCAAGCTGCGGTAATCAAGACATGGTGGAAAGAATGTGTACAGCTGGCCAAGTTAGTAAAAGCAGGGGCCGTTACTCCCATAACCAAGTAAAAAAGAAAGGGGAAAAATTGAGACGGAGACTTTAGAGCCAATCACCACCATTTATACAGAGCCTTATTGAAAGAGGCAGACTTTAGGAAAGGCCGAGACATGGCCAAGAGTTTGATTTTGTGTGTTTCAGGAGGAGCACTGGTAGGTGGAGCTGATTTTGTCACTTACCATGACCTTCGATGCCGGAGTGAACATTTCATTGGAAATAACAAACAACAGATGTCCTGGTGCACAGACTGACATTATATTTTACTTTTCTTGCCAGGATGTATATTTGAAAGTTATGGATTATAACCTATGTGATGCCATAACTGCACCCTTTATTAATGACTGTGTTCGTATGCACTTAATAATCCGATCATAGTCAGATTTCTGCAGTTATCTGATTACTCAAGTGGTCATGTAAACAGCAATTTCATTTATTTTATTATATTTATAAGGTCTAGAAATAAGATTAAGAAATCTGATAAAAAAGAGCTGTATTGTAGCGCATGTATACCTTTACTCTGATTTTGTTTTTCTCAGTCTGTGTATACCCTTAAACAAAACCCGTAAGTGGCTAAAGGAATCAAACATGGTTGCCAGGTCTGCTTATTCTAAGAGACCTAACTTATTTAGGACTTGTTTCCATAGATTAGACAGAGATAGAGTTTCTCTCTGGGAATCTGGCAACCCTGGAATTAAATGCAACACCCGCGTAATGGCTACCAAACATCTTACAGTAGTATAACTGTAACATCTGTTTCATAGTTGAACACATTAATGGAGATAAAATGTGCTCCAATCCTGCTGTCTTTTTTTTCTATAATGTCCCATGCTTGCTCATGTACAGTTCTGAGCAAAAGACTTTCTAAAGGCCACCAATGGCAATATATATGTCTCAATCTCTTTCAGAAAACAACCAGAAAATACAGTCGAGTGCAGTGTGTTCTTTAAGCTACAATGGCAAGTAGTGTGACCTCTTACACTTGAGCAATAGCAGCATCTGGCAGCTCCATCGGGATTCCCAAGTTTTCCCTTCTATAGTCAGAAGCAGATTGATCATGAATGGTCTTTTTAGAAAGGTGGCGGCCAAGAACGCTGAACCCAGAAGGGGAACAGGGTGAAAAGGCTAAAATATGCTAAAGCTCCCAAAGATTGGAATGAAGATCAATGAAGAAGAGTATTATGGAGTGACAAATCCAAGATTGAAATTTTTGGGTTCAATCGTCAACAGTATGTTATATATGGTCATTATACCATTGCTAAAACTACAAATCTAATGGTGGTCTAAGACTGTTTTTTGGTCAATGCCTCTATGGTGGCCTGGGAGTACCCTGTTTATCAGTTCCCCTAGTTAGCACATGAGCTGACAGAGAAGAAATGGAGATAAAGCAGAGTGTGACTACCCTTAACTAATCCCTCCACTTTTATCTAGTGGAAGTTCTTGAGGTGTGATAAGCTAAAAAAAAGTGCAAATACTGTAACATTTTGTCCTGTTCCAGTCCAGTCAGCAGTAAAATCAGCACTTCTGGTGCATTTCTTTCACTGATCCTAGCATGTGTCATCGCTTCAATCCCAGGCTTCACTGCTGGCTTTCCATTCAGGTCTGCTGGTGTTGAGAGGAAGATGGTCTCTGAGTCTGTTCTTCCTATGAAAATGACTCACTTCATTCCCTCTGACAGCTGTCTGAGCTTGGACTTGTTGGTCTGTCCCAGACCAGCACAAGAGTCTCACTTGATTAATAGCTAATCAGTAGAGCTGTGTAGTAGCTCTTGGAAGTGAAGGGATGTTAAACTTAGGGGACGAGTTGTCTCTTTTCCAGCACACAAAGCAGAATTTTTGGAAATTCATTCCTGAGTTGAATTAGGTGCGTTAATGGGGTACAATGCAAAACTCTGTTGTGAAGTTGCCCTTTTGGATTCGAGTGTATTCCACCTGCTACAGGAGAAGGCTCTGGGAAGTCTATGAAAATATTGATGGATTTGGAATTAGATAGGTGGGTCTAACATAAGAGAATGTCCACTGTCCACCCCATCACGTTGGGGTTTGTCTGTCTTTATAGGCACTAGGAGCCTTTTTAGAAGACGTGGCATCCTGGACTAGAACGTTTCAAATGGAAATCTGCCTGCTTGTGCCAAGAAGCTTCAAGTGGATCATTGTTGGATCTTCCAGCAGCAACGATCCAAAACATACATCCAAATCCGCACAAAAGCCACAGAATCAGGCTTTTGACATGACCATTCCTGTCTCCCTGACGTAAATCCCACTGAAAACTTGTGGCGAGCTGAAGAGGATCTGGAAAGATTCTGTAATGAAGAGCATCTAGGAATTGCTCTGTATTTTCCAATAGCATTATAGAAGACTCAGTGCTGGTATGTTGACAATGGGAGGCTGTGCAAAGTACTTAATGAAAGGGTGGCCGCAATTGTGGGACAATTGTGGTTTCCTTAAAAGAAATAACAGTGTAAGAGTTTCATATTTTCTTTAAATAAAGCGAATGCCAGTAAACTTCTTTTATATTCTTAGTGTGAGATTAAACCAAAAGACTGCAGAGATCTTTTTTTTTTTTTTTTACCCAACAATGCTAGTAATTCTTTAGCTGACTTGAGCAAATTATGGCTATCAGTGTACAGACAGATCAATGGGACAGGTGTGCAGGTGTGCACTCTTGATGTTTTCATGATTTGTTTGGTGTCACATTGTGTTATGAAAAATGACAGTGTTTGAGGGAGAGGGTGCCAGTCAGGGTGTCGTCTCTGCAATAGTGCCCCATTAAGGCACGTTTGCCAACACGCATGACCCTGGCCAGGAAAAATGGCTATATAATGTGAGAACGGTTACAGTGGTGCTTGAAAGTTTGTGAACCCTTTAGAATTTTTGATATTTCTGCAAAAGTATGACCAAAAACATCATCAGATTTTCACACAAGTTCTAGAATTAGATAAAGAGAACCCAGTTAAACAAATGAGACAAAAATATTATACTTGGTCATTTATTTATTGAAGAAAATGGTCCAATATTACATATTAGTGAGTGGCAAAAGTATGTGAACCTCGAGGATTAGCAGTCAATTTGAAGGTGAAATTAGAGTCAGGTGTTTTCAATCAATGGGATGACAATCAGGTGTGAGTGGGCACCCTTTTTTATTTAAAGAACAGGGATCTATCAAAGTCTGCTCTTCACAACACACGTTTGTGGAAGTGTATCATGGCACGAACAAAGGAGATTTCTGAGGACCTCTGAAAAAGAGTTGTTGATGCTCATCAGGCTAGAAAAGGTTACAAAACCATCTCTAAAGAGTTTAGACTCCACCAATCCAAAGTCAGACAGATTGTGTACAAATGAAGGAAATTCAAGACCATTGTTTTACCTCCCTCAGGAGTGGTCGACCAAACAAAGATCACTCCAGAGCAAGGCGTGTGTAATAGTTGGCGAGGTCACAAAGGACCCCAGGGTAACTTCTAAGCAAACTGAAGGCCTCTCTCACAGTGGCTAATGTTTAATGTTCATGAGTCCACCATCAGAAGAAACACGGAACAACAATGCTGTGCATTGTTTGCAAGGAGTTTGCAAGGAGAAAACCCACTGCCTCTCCAAAAAGGACATTGCTGCTCGTCTGCAGTTTGCTAAAGATCATTTGAAAAGCCAGAAAGCTATTGGAAGAATGTTTTTGTGAAGGGATGAGACCAAAAATGTTTTTTTTGGTTTAAAAGAAAATCCGTTATATTTGGAGAAAGGAAAACCACTGCATTCCAGCATAAGGAAACCTTATCCCATCTGTGAAACATGGTGGTGGCGTAGTGTCATGGTTTGGGGCTGTTTTTGCCGCATCTGGACCAGGACGGCTTGCCATCAATTGATGGAACAATGAATTCTCTGAATTATATCAGATAATTTAAAAGGAAAAATGTCAGGACATCTGTCCATGAACTGAATGTTCAAGAGAAGGTGGTCATGCAGCCAGACAATGACCCTAAAGGACACAAGTCGTTCTACTAAAAGAATGGTTAAAGAAGAATAAAGTTCATGTTTTTGGAATGGGCCAAGTCAAAGGTCCTGACCTTAATCCAATGGAAATGTTGTTGGAAGGACCTGAAGAGGAGCAGTTTAATGTGAGGAAACCCACCAAAACATCCCAGAGCTGAAGCTGTTCTGTACGGAGGAATGGGCTAAAATTTCCTCCAAGCCGGGTGTGTGCAGGACTGATCAACAGTTACATGAACGTTTAGCTGCAGTTATTGCTGCACAGGGGGGTCACACCAGATACTGAAAGCAAAGGTTCACATACTTTTGCCACTCACTAATATGTAATATTGGATCATTTTCTTCAATAAATAAATGACCAAGTAGAATATTTTTGTTTCATTTGTTTAACTGGGTTATCTTTATCTACTTTTAGAAGTTATGTGAAAATCTGGTGATGATCTGGTCATTTTCTGCAGAAATCTAGAAAATTCTAAAGGTTTCACAAACTTTCAAGCACCACTGTGTAAAGCTATGAGGTATGGCCAGACTGTATATGGAGTCTATTGTGTCAATAGTAAGCAAAAGTAAAGATCCGATTAGCGAGCAAGCTAGTACAATTTAAGATTTTTACAAACATGGTTTTGAAAGCAATATATAGTCTAAATATCGTTATGGATGAAATCCCCGAGAATATAGGGATATCATTTTTGTCGATATCGCACAACCCTATGAGGACATACATGGTTAAGACAAAGGCACTTTGCAGACACAGTTGACCGTGTTTGAGGACTTTTTCTGTGCCAACAGCCATGTCCTAACGACTGATCAATATACCAGCAAGGGTGGTGGACAGCTATTTGCATGCCCTCACTGCTCAGGGTAAGGGTCATGCATGCAGTGGAGACCAAGTAATTCCAAATGGGTTAGATAATAAACATGAGGAAATACAATAAGAACCGCTGCTTATTCTAGATATCAGAAGTCTGCAAATTTCCCAGTGTTCAATTGCACACCAATAAAACCCCACATGTGCACTGTGATGGCAATTGAATTTAACTGCTGCATGAAGAACAGGAATTAATAGATAATAATATGCATTCAGTACCAAATACAAGCCATTAAAACACGTCCTGCAATGTTTTTCCATGAAATAACGTTAAAATGGCAGTAAATTAGACGATGCATTCCTGCTGAGATTCTTGGAAGACTTTCCCTGCATCTCATTGGTCGCTCCGCGCTAAGCTCCGGTTTTGTTTTTCCGTACGTGTGGTTGCAAACATTAACCGCCATCCTGAGGCTTAGTTATGGTCGTAGCTGTCTTATTACTGGCAGCACTGCAGGGATTATAAAAGATCATAAAAGCCAGGACGCAGGAACTATGTCAGACTCATAACATGCCAGCACCTTGCAGGAGAACACTTCCTCTTGCCTGCACTCCTTCTCCCATGGCCAAATAGGGATAAAAACAAGTTTAAGGAACAAAAGGTTCCGAAGTAGTTGGAGCCGTTCAGTAATACAATGTTGTCTCTTTTCCATTCCTGAGATATACCTTTCATGCTTTTCGTCCTCCACTCCTCCTTTCTGTGTCCTTTCATCATGCTTGTTGTTAGCGCTGGATGAAGCGTCCCGTAACACGCTGCAAACATCTGGTTAGCAAGGACACTCCTGGCAGATGTCTCACTTTAAAGCGAACATCCTCTGTGTAATTATTTTGGTATCGCAAAACAATAATGGCTGGCATTCTTTCTGCCCAGGGGAGGTGTTCTTTCGCTTTTACTGCTGGTTTGACATATGTACTATTATATATGATGATTAGACGGTGCATGTAGAGCACAATGTCAGACGTAAACAGCAATCCAGCTGGGGGAATTCGCCACAAGGTTTCCTTTGGCGTCCTGAACTTATTATGCAGCTCTCACATTCATTTCTTGTTTCAGTGTTCTTCGATTTCTTCCCCAGTGATTTATTAATGTGCCAACCATTGTGTCAAATCAAAATCCTAAACTATGACTAATCTGACACAGAACCCTTACCTGAACCTTTGTTTTCTTCTATAAACTAGCACTATTTCTTTACTCCGCTCACTGGCAGAAAGGACCTAGAATGCTTTCCAAGGCCAAGTGTATACATGGGAGGGAGATAGGTGTAATCTGAACAGACCCCTCCGTAACGACTCAACAGAAAGCCCATTGTGTCAAGCGGCAAACCGAAGCTCTTCAAACAGCTCGGTGAGAACCCTTAACTTCTGAAGAGATAGGGCACTCTAGGATTTGAGCCTGTGCTACTAATAGCTTTGTTGCACCATTAAGCTCTTGTACTATCCTCTCTTTCGCAGCCAGATTATATAAACGTGCGTTTTGTGGCCTGTTGGCATTTCATTAGCGAGAGTTGCAAGACAATTTTGTAATGAAAGACAAAGTAGCATTCATTCATTGGTAGCTCTGGAAGCATGAAGGTCTAATTGGAAATTCAGATGAAAGTAATTTTTTTCCTGTTAAAAATAATGAAAGTGAGATCTGTGCCTATGCCTATTGTCTGGTTTACTTAGTTTTTTTTATTTTTTTAGATTGGCCACAAAATACTCAAGCTGCAGCCAGCGTTTCATTTCAGGATATTGTAGGGTCTGAAGCATTCGTACTGTTGTCTGTAAAAAACATTGGGAGCATTTAGCAGACGCCCATACCAGACAGAAGTGCTTTGTACTCTCTTTAATTGACATTCCTCATGCTAGCACAAATAGTCTGTGGACACTGCCTAACTAAACGCTGTTTGATAAAACAAGAAACAAAACACCAATAAGAAATAAAGAGTGAGAAACTCGGCCATTCGGACAACCATAGGGAGTTCATTCCACCGTGTGGGTGCAGTATGGACACCCTGATGAACGTTAAATTAACCGGCCTTCCTTCTTCGCTGGCTATCAACAAGCAATAAGCCCGAGTTACATGTATTAATCCAGCAATAGAAGTGCTCCAGCGAGTGTGAAGCGGTTAATATGCGGATTAGAACCTCCAAATCTAAGCCCATGATTATCGCCCAGAAAAAGATGGCACACTGTCTTCAGGTATGAGGTGAGAACCTACCCAAAGTAAACAGTTTAAGTATTTCGGGGTCTTGTTCACGAGTGATGGGAACTGGGATCGTGAGATCGACTGTACGTTGGGTACAGCATTGGCAGTAAAGCAGTCAATGTACCAGACCATAGTGGTGAAGAGGAAGCGTAGCCATAAAGCACAGCTCTCAATTTACTGGTCGAACTATGGGAGTAAGGAACAAGATAGGAACTTGCCCATTCACATAACGGAAAAAGAGCTCCTGGTATTCAAATGTTCACTATCTGAACAGATGTGGGATTGGAGCTTATCCCTGGAGAACAGGGATCACTGGTCCAGTGCCAGGGGGTGATCCATTAATCTGACTTCCCAGCTGAATCTGGCACCACCTGATTCGAACTTGTTTCACCGTGGTGATTTGCTAGCATCATAGACCACTAGAACCCGAAATCCTACCTCTGCCACTGGCCCTTAACCTACAATTGCTTGGATAATAAGAATGTAACATTTGTAAGTCATTCTGGATGAGAGCGTGTGCTGAATGATTAAATGTAAAAATGCAATTTACAGATACATTTGGCTGAGGCAGACTCCTGTACATGTCATTAATAAGCAACATTAGTACAAAGACGCAAAGGTTATGGCAGATACGGGATCTTGTCACCTCTGTAATCTGAAGACTCAATAACAGCTGAAGGAGATGGTTAACGTGTTTGTTGGAGGGGCTACGTGTCCAACCCACATGGCTGCTCGGGAGTTTTTGGCGCTGTATTTCTGCCCGGTTTCTTTCTTTCAGAAAGTGAGAGCGAGCGAGCGAGCAAGAGAGAGAGAGAGAGAGAGAGAGCGCGCAGAAGTGGGATTGTGTGTAACATGGAGACAGAGCAAGGGAGAAAGTGTGTACAAGGCAGAGAGGGAGGGCGGGTAACACTGAGGGAAGGGGGATTGGCAATAGCCCGCAGCTAGACTTTCCAGATTTCGGTGTAGTGCGCTTATTGAGCTCTTGCCTGCTGGGTTCCTCGCTTCACCTCAGCTGTACAGGATCTTTTGTCTTGGTGGGAGAGTCGAGACAGGGTTGTGTTTTGCCTGTGAAGTCAATCGTTTCTGGTGAAGTCAGAGCTACCTTCACACCTCCCTGCACTGCCTGGATTTACCTTTATTCTGTCCGAGACAGCAGTGCTGCTCTGAACAGAATGCGACACTAGAGAGGATCTGCTCGTTCACACACTCAGCCAGAGACAGTTGCAGATGCCGGGAGGATGGCCACGGCTGTGTTTCAGGTAAGATCCGAGTGAATAGGCTGCTCGACTTGTTGTGAGGTCTTCAGCTATGCAAGGAATTTGGACATCTTTCTCCCCGAGCACCTTTTCTACGAACGCTGGTCAGATTGCAAGTGTGTAAGTGTTCTCAGGTGGCCATTCTGCAAGAGCTGGAAGTCGGCGACTGCTAAGGCCAAGTTTGTGGACGGAGAGGTACAATAATTAAGCCTTTCCCGTCGCCTTGTAATGGCAAAGAATGCTTGTGCGGACCACATGGAAATGAGTAAGCACAATTTAAAGAGGTTGCCATATGTTTCTTCTCCGGCTGCCCTTGTTTTCAGCTGTGTGTTGTATTTAATTTGAACAGCCAGCAGTATTGCCCTTCTGATCAACGATCTTCTGGTTTAGATGATTGGACGAATGTGTTCCACATGTCTAGTCAGCCTAACTGTCCAATACAGGACAAAGTCATGGCATGCAAAGGTTTGAGCGTAGTTGGTGAAAGAGTCACATTAAGTTGATTTTCTAAATGAAAACCAGTTACAGCAACAATGGGGCACAATCTATTATGCCACATTTGTGAATGAATACAAACATTTTAACCATATTGGAGGGGAAAAGCTGCTCCTGTGGCTTCGGCATCAGCAGTTCCTGAGAACTTTGGCTTAAACCCTGGATTGGGCTTGCAACTTGAAGGTTGTGTAGTGCGGTTACCAAAACCTGCAATGTACTGGCACCATGTCCAGCTTGTAGCTCTGCCCGTGGCCAGTGAACACCGGAACGCAGTTCCCACAACATCTCCAGTTTGATGTTCTTTCGAAGGTCTCTGAACGTTACTGCCTCGCTGATGGCTCATAAGTCTGTGCAGAAGTTTGAATCCCTGAAGAAGGATTCAGTACATCAACAAAACAGTTGCCCGAGGTTTTACGTAAGCGGATAAACTCCATAGCATTCAATTATTCTTCTTACACCGGTCATTATGATCAGTATGAATTGTTCAGTACCTATAGTTATGAGTATGGATGCAATGATGGCTCGCATAAGTGCTCATCATCTTCTATTTCAGATTCAGTAATGCAGTACTGGTATTGTGGTTTAAAGGCATTCTGAGTGAAACATACTCGCAGAATGAACAGTTTTGTCAGTATGCGGTTGAGGGAGGTCTCAGCCCCGGGGCGGTAATTCCCCGGTGCGGCTCAGACACTGTTTCTATAAGGATCAGTGATGTTTGGGGTGAAAGTGAGAGTGTTTTCCCACAGTGCGGGCACTTGGGGCTAATTTGGGACTATATCATCATCTTGTTCTCCCTTTCTGCTGTGGCTGACAGAATGACAAAGCTGCTGTTAAAGGGTGAAGAATGCCTGTCCCCCTTGTGGCATGCTGTCTGCCACAGCTTGCTTGTGTGTGCATGTGTGTGTCTGTGCAAGACGGATGGCTCAGGTGATGCCCCGTCTTCACACAAAGCTTTTAGAGCACCCAACATTTACTTCATGTCCTACATCTCAGGCTACACAGAAGAATGCATTTTTAGCAGTATTTATCCGTGTCATCTTACATCAGGTCGCCACCTGACCTCCCATACAAACATTTTGTTTTCCCTCATAATGTCTTAATCAGTGCTACATAACTCAGTTAATACATGGGGCATATTAGAGTTTAGGAGAGAAAGAATAGGGTATTTTGTGGTGTACATTAAATTGTATGATTTTTTCTGCGGGAGGATTTAATAATAAATCAAATCATTTAAAACAGATAAGGGCCACACTTATCCTGTACTGTACCCTAACCTATCCTAGTCCAATTTATTCTGCCTTTGCCTGGCCAAATTGCATCTGTAGTGGTCTCAGACTTTTATTCCCGCATTGTCCAATTTAGACCATTGGAAAAATGAAAAGCTAACCTCCGTTCATTTAGTAAAGGCGTACAATTTGACCTGGGTACCCAAATATTTGCTTAACACCGTAACTGTATGAGATTTTCAGCAAATTGGACATTTTGTGTTTGAACTGGCACAGGAATAAGAAAAAAACGCTTTTGCCGGCCATCACTTTGCCCAATCCACCCACTAATCTAAACTAAGCTTCTGCATCGCTCCTTGCAATTTGTACCCCCCCCCCCCCCCCCCCAACTCCCCAAACGATAAACAGTATCTGTCTCAGCATCTCCCTAAGACACGCATCATCTCACCACGCTAAATGCCTAGGCACATCACTAATCTTTTTATCCTGCCACTCCTCTCATACTTAAACGTGGGAAAGCGTTGGATGGTTGGTATTTGCCTTGGCCTGCATTGCAATTTTGACTAATTCGAATGAAATTGAGGTGAAAGAGCAGTTAATGCTATGCTGGAGCTCATTTATCACCAATCCTACATTTGGGAGGAGAAAAAGTGCAACGACATCTGTTCAGAAGGCCATTGCTCTCCACTGACTCACATACTTTCGTTGCTATGCTAATCATTTTTGTGACACTTTTCACCACGATCACTTCTTAGCAGACCTGTCATCATTTTATTCTCTGCGTCCTGAAGGTCTAAGGGAAACCAAAACCAGTTCTTGTTGCTTCACTTAAACTTTAGTTTCCTGAATGCATGGGAACTGCAAGGAGCCTCTGGATGGTGTCCAGAGATGGACTTTATTTTGACTTAGCGTTGAATGAGAGCATTTTTCCTTACCAGCTGCGAACACCCCGTGACACATGCCTTCACGCAATAAACAGAGCCAAAATTCTGATTTGGGGGAGAAGGTACAACAATATGCGATGAGTGAGATATTAAAGATGAAAAAGCACTCTTTTAGAAGGAGCTAACAGTTTTGAGCATCCTATGGAGCCCAATTTTATGTCCCTTTGCTGTACTCTAAAATATAGATCATTATTATTAGAGGTGACAAACAAGTGTCCAAAACACTGAACAAATGTTCAGGTAAAAAGTGCAATTTTTAAATGGTAGTTTTAGAGACACTAGGCTGTTTTGTAACAGATGCTACTGCTAACATTAGCTAGAAAGCAGAAGACAAAGCACAAGCGTTCCTTCTCCAGTTGGTTTTGGGTTCACTTTCCAATTTATCCTGTATTTGTTTGAAATAAGCTGAATAGAAAGTGGGGAAACCTTCACACAGTGTAAGAGACACACTATCCATGTTAAACATCAGTACTTCAACCAGTAGCAACTGAGCTAGCTTTACAGAATCTAAACTTGATAGTTTAGATTACTAGAGTTTATCGATGTTAAAAGTCATGCTATCTGATATCTTATCTTATGACGTTGCTACAGTCTCTTATTTTTGTTATTTAGAGATAGGAAGCTTGTAACAATAGCTCCCTCTTTAATTAGCTATGTTATGTTAGTAAGAAAGCAAGCTATGCAAGCACATATTTTCCTTTTACAGTCGGTTTGAGTAATACATTGCCTCACAAAGAAGCTTTCCATAATGGCTGTGTTAATCAGAGCAGAGACACTTTCACATTATCAGTATGGCAAACCATTAGCTAATGGACTATACAAAGTATTTTCTCCAACACAATGATTCACCATAATTCTGCATAATATATCACTACATTAAAAACCAAACCTCAACTGAGTGCAATGAGTCCCGTACACGTTGGCTAGCACTTTAGCATTTTAAACTAGGCTGTTGTTTTTGTTAATTACAGATTGAAGTTGTCAGCTAGCTAATTAACAGTTCAATGGCCATGCAGTGTAACTGCTAATGTTAGCTAGAGAGCAAGCTAACCAAGCAAAAGAGTTCAATATACAGATTGCTTTCCTTGTTATATGCTAAAACAGTGTTAAGATGAGTGTAGCAAACAAGTTAACAAAGCACAGGTTTCCATATTCAGTTGGTCTTGGTCTCTTTTTCAATTTATTATATAATCTCATAGAGAGACGCTCACAGTGTGTGTAGCACAGCAAATACATGTACAAGCATCCATGTTACACATCGAGTAGTTGAACCATGTCCTAGGGAATGAGCTAAACAATATGCTTACTAGCTTAATGGTGTTGACTGTAGTTAAATTATTTAGCTGCTGGTTGTTTCTTCATCTTTTCTCACAGATTTTTTTTTAATCGTGGCATTATAAGGCATATTCCTGTTACAAATAGCCAAACTTGACTGGTTCCCCTTTAGGAATCTCCTACTCCCATCTTTACATATGATTTAGTTGTTTTAAGGCTTTCGTGAAGATCGTAATATCACATTAATCCTCCTACTTGAAGTGGGAGTCATAATGCCAAATGTGTAGTCCACATTTTTTGAAGAATGTCATAAAAATGGCCTATTAGGAAAGGTCAGAAATAATTTCATCCATGACGAGGATGTGTGTACAGGATTTTCAATGTTGACTGCCAGATAAATATGCATTTCTTTGATGTAACCACTTTAGCAAAGTTCCTGTCTTGTTTTTCTCTCTTACAGACACATTGTTATTAACAGAGTTACATGCACTACTCACTCCAGCATAGAAGTGGGATCCAAGGTCCCGTTTCAGTGTTCTGTATCTTTGATTTCTGTCCAGCGTTACCATCGGTAGCCAAATGTTTTTTAGGTCTGGGTGGTCTTGGTTATTGTTGCGTGCTCTGTACCTTTGATTTATGTCCAGTGTTACCATCAGTAGCCAAATATTTTTAGTTCTTGGTGGTCTTGGTTATTTTTGAACACTCTGTAACCTTAGTTTCTGTATAGCGTTATGATCAGTAGCCAAACCTTTTAGGTCTTAACTGTCCTGGCCCTAGCTGAGTGCTCTGTAACTTTGATTTCTGTGAAACGTTACCATTATTAACCAAAGGTTTTGGTCTTGGTAGTCTTGGTTTTTCTTAAATGCCATGGAGCTTTGATTTCTGGCCAGTATTCTCATCAGTAACCAGACATATTGGATCTCAATGGTCTCAGGTTTGGCTGAATACTCTATAGCTTTGATTCCAATTCAGTAGCCAAACATTTTCCCAGATAGCAGACAGTTCAAATATGGACCAGATATGGTTTTTATTAGGGCACGTGTTACTCAGACAATGGCAAGTGTGTTGTTGCCGACATTTGCGAGGCAAGTAAAGTTCATCACAGCATTCAGACTCTGGCTCACGTGATCTACCATAGGTAAAATGTGGTCCGCCAGGTACAGTTCTGGCTATGCACTGGCAGCCAGAGTCAGTTGAAGTCATTGCTGTCATTTCACGGCAGTATGTGGGCCAGAACTGGGCCTTTGCTCATATACTATTAGGGTTAGGTCTTCTTAATGTTCTTGGTTGAATGCTTTGTATCTTTGATTCCTGTACAGGGTTATACATTTTCATCTGTTATGTTCTTGGTCCTTTTCAATGCACTGTATCTTTGATTTCTGGCCACTGTTACCATCAGTAACATTGCATGGCTTGGAATTGCCTGATTGCTCTATGCTTTTCTACTGTGCAGTGTTACTGTAAGTAGTCAGTGATTTTAGGTGTTGGTGGTCTCGGTCATAGTTTGAATGCTCTGTAATTTCTATTCCTATGCAGTGTTACTGTTAGTAGCCAAACAGTTTTGGTCTTGGCACTTATTGTCCTTTAACTCTGATTCCTGTGCTGTGTTACCATTGGTAGCAAAACATTTTGGTCATGTTTGAATGCTGTGTGACTCTGGCTACTGATGGTAACATTGCAGCGGAACCAAACATTTGAGGTCTTGGTCTTTTCTCATTGCTCAGAAACTCTGATTCATACACAGTCAGAACCAAACATTTTAGATTAGAAACATTTAGATTTATTAGAACTTATAAATTTATTATATTTATTATAACTGAAGCTTCGTGTGAGGTTTAGACTGGGAGCCTGTATCATTTTTACCTGCCATCTCCATTTGACACCTATGCACAGTTCCCATTATCTAATCTGATACAGATCAAGATACACATGGTCTGTATCCCGACTTGCACTGGAAGAGGTCTGGTGTGCCATTATGAAGTCATGCTGAGAAAATAGCTTAAAGATGTTCGCATTCTCCACCGATAAGCATTGGGTGAACAGAAAAAGCTCATGACCAGCTGACGTGTGTTCAGGTAACACAGATGAAGAATTTTAGAATCCAGCAGCGCTGGAGGTATTTCATGATTTGAGGTCACATTTTCACAAGGTCACAGTGAATTAGTGGGTGATCCTCAGAGGTGAGAGGGCATCGTTGGTTTTATTCTTCTCGCAGCAGGGAAGGAAGAGAGAAAGGCCTTCTCGTAAACGTGTTAAGGGCTGATTTGGGTAATGGTTGGCATGCATGTCGGGGACATTCCTGTGTAGGGGAAGGTGTGGGGGGAATGTGTGATTTAGGAGTGTTTTCACAGCTCTGCTTCTGCTCAACTGCATGAGCTATACCGCTGTTTGAAAGCTATATGGCACGGCACAAGGTGTGCCGTTGATGAAGGGTTATGTTGGAGGAAAGTGGGAAAATCGAAATAGAAAACAGGAGGATGGGACAATGGAAAGCTCCCTTCCACTGGAATGAAGGGTTCATCCTGTATTAGCACCGAGTACTTCCAGTGCCAAGCGGATAAGGTAAATCGAGTTGAAAAGTGCCGTGACGAAATGCAGCGCAGTAGTGGTTAAGATAAGTGCTAAAGTGAAGGCACTTTAATAAGACCTTCCAGCCGGTCCATCTTTTCTAACAGTCTGCTCAAGGTTAAGTGGCTCCCTTGGCTCATAAATTGTGCCACATAGCTCTGGGATCCTTTTAGCCTGTTAATTTTGATAGCGTAAGTGCTAATACATTACCGATGAGTTTGCAGAATAATTAAATTCCACAGAGAGTGAAGATTTCTTACAGCTATTGGGCTTGGACTTTAATATATTAGCTCCATCATATAGGCAGAATGGAGTAGATTAACGCTTTCCCTCTTGAAATTAAGAAATGCGACTGAGAGCGGCTATAGAAGCTTGACAGGATCAAGTATATGAAATCTGCCAGAGGGGCAGAATTAGCTAAAGCATCCTGAACTAAACTTCCCATATCTTGCTGCCAATTCATCATAAAGATGGATTATATATGGTGACCCACCGTGCATTCCTCCACCATGGAGCAATGTTGATAATAGCTCTCTTATTTAAGGGAGCATAGTCGTCATAACAATGTCTAATGACCTGTGGCAACAACTAACACAGTGTGGGATCAAACTGGGCCAAAGTATGACTAAGCCAGTCAAACCACTGCTGGTAAAGTTATTGCTGTGTTGTTCTCTAAAACACTGGTAATGTAGATATTAGTGGAACGCGCCAGTCTTTCACAGATTCCAGCGAGAAACAACAATTTGACCGAATAGCGTGCACAAAACAAAGCAAGAGCGTGCCTTAACAAGAACATTACCTCATACTTTATGACAGCGGTTGTTTTTTTTTTTTTCAAGATGTAAGCATTCACTTGGGCAGCGTGATTTGTCATATTTGAGGGATTAAGAGCAGTGGTTTGGGTCTGAAATAAAGCAGGGAGAAAACAGCCCCTTTTCCGGTCTTTCCTATTTGGTCAGTATGATCTGATGAAGGGTTTTATGTTTAAAACTGGCGTATTGTCTCCAAAAATTACCCAGAAATACCAAAAATGGCTTGCCTGCGCCGCCAGATTTCCTCAGCCAGCGTTCTTTTACTATTTACCATGGTACCAACATTGTGTAGCCATGTCATAGTAACCCAAAATTACCTCTTGAGCAGCCAAGGAAATGACATGGCCTTCCAGCCAAAACCGTGACATGGCATGACAGTGGTGTACTTTTACTTGAGTAAGTCCGGGAGTTCTGTTGCGATGACTGAAATTTGAACTTCGTCATATAACCTTCTGTCAGACGGCTCTCATGATGCAAACAGCCAGGCGATCAATCACTTTGCTTCGGCCAATAAGAGCCCGCGGCCTTTATGGATGTCAAGAGCACTGTGCCGTGTAGACTCTGCCGTGTAGCTCACAGAGCTTAATCTGTCATCTCGGAGTAGTGACCACCTACCTAAATGGCTTCCATATGTTCTGTGGGAAACTCCAATCAGAGCCGGTCGATCAGAAGGGATTATTTCGCAAGCAGCGTGGAAGCTTGCTCACCGCACTTTTCTCTGGTTTTAGCTCGCCCAATGCCTTTGAATTAGGGTTGTTTTTCATTTTAGGAATTTGAAACTGTTTCATGCTGTTCTGCCTGGACACCTGCATTAAACGTGTCCTATTTTTGGTTCACTTTATCATCTGGACGAAAAACAAATAGTACAATTTGATTAGATCGTGCCGTGCGTAATTTGATATCTCTCCTTGCCTTCTGTTTCTACTTCCCCGATTTGCTTTCTGCACAAGCCTACTAGTGGTCTTGTTTACATTCGCGAGCGTACTTGTTAGTTCATTCCAACATTTTTGCATGATCATTGCCCGTGCCTTGGCCCGAGTTGCTCCCCAGCATGGCGTCTGCTACCCGTCTCCTGTCACGAGAGCCAGGCCGAGGGGGTTCACTGAGCTAACTGGCCCGTAGTAACGCCGTCCCAAGAGGCTCGTTCTGTCCTGGGTTTGATCGATGATATGCACTGGGGCATGTTTTCACTAATCATCTCAGAGCAGGACCAGGCTAAGGTTCTGCCACAGGCACCATGTTGTTGTTGTGAAGGCTTTTATCGATGGTACATCACTGAGCACGTGCAGCATACGCACCACTCCTAGCGCCACCGAACAAAATGTGAAATATGTCTCTAGGAATTGTAGGGAGGAAGGGTGCTATGAGGGCATGGGAAGAGTACGGTACCTCCCCAATAAGCCATAAAACTAGACCCCACCCTAGCCAAAACCCCATGAGCTTAGGGCTCTTATCAGACCTGGTGTCCATCAGGAATGTTAATATGAAAGTCCCTTTCTGAAAGATCAGCATGGAGCTGCTGCTTGCTTGTTTGCATTGCATTTGATTTACGAGCAGCAGAACAAAGCCAGGAATGGCATTCGTGCTCTGATACTCAGCATCAGGAAACACTAAACCAAAGAAGCTGTTTTTGTAGCTCAATGTGTTCACCATTCTAGCTGAACAAGTGTTCTTTAGCACCAAGAACGCCTCTACAGAATGCCGAAATGGACATTGTCTTTTTATGCTACTGTAATGTAAATGTAAAGGGTGTTTTCACAAGGATACTGCAAGCAAACGATACATAAATCCGTCAGAAATACAGCTGAAAACATGAGTGCAACGCTACTATCTACACAGCATCCGAAGCCTAAACTGTCATACATATCACTCTCTCAAAGAAAATTCTTCTTTTGCACTTATTGCATTTCACAGTCCTCAAATCCACTTTTCAAATACATGACAAGCACACATTAACAATCACACACTGTAAAACCAAAATATAAACATGCACAACGAAATCTAAACTTAAATATACTTACCTCGCTGGCTGCACGGAACTGAAAGGGAACGAGCCCACTTGAAGAAACAGAGAACAGGGAATGCAGTTCTGATGCAACAACAAACCTTCACTTGTCTTGTATGGGATTACAGGTAAGCGCCATTTATCGACCATCCACTGAGGTTTTAAAAATTATACCAATATGAAATAAAAATCTGTCTATTAACTCCAGATGTTACAGCCATAAACAGCTGGTCATATTAAAAAGGGTTTAGCATGTGTATTTTTACTACTATTTTGATGGTTTGTTTACAGATTTATTTTATTGAATTAATTTCATAAATATTGATTTACTTACTTGCATTAACTACTTGCATAAGTAGGAACTAGTTTGTATTCTGCTTAATGCCATTCTCCTTAAGGCACTGTGCTGGCATCACCCACATATATCTAGGTTGGGCATTTGGCCGTTGTGACTTCCTACTAATAGCAATGTGCTGGATTTATCTACTTAAAGGGTTAAAGTGTTTAAAAAGTTACAAAGCCTGTTCTGAAATTAATGTTTTTTCAAGTGAGCTCATTATCTCTTGGTTGTGTGCAGCCAGCAAGATAGGGGTTTAGATTCCATTGTTCGCGTTTGTATGTATTTTGGTTCTACAGTGTGTGTGATTGTTAATGTGTGCCTGTAACTGAAGAACCATGGTGTTGTATATTTCCTGGAGGGAGTGATACGTGTAGGCTTCAGATGTTTTTTGGATGGTAGCATTCCACTTTGGTTTCAGCAATATCTCTAACGCATTTACACATTGTTTGTACAGAGTTATCTTGTGAAAATACCCTTATATTTATATTACAGTTGTATAAAAAGAATATGTGATTATGGCTATACCAGGTCAACAACCATTTCAATCGATAACCTGTTTCACGGAACGTAATGTTATCGTTAAACGACACACACCTGCACTTGATATGAAATGTTAATCTCAAACTGATAATTCGTGTTCATCTTCTCAACAACCTGAAACCTATGCTAAATGTCAGACCTACTGGCTGAACTTTTTGCCCTTGTAATGCAGTGTATCAGCAACCATCTTTGGACCAGAGCTCCTACTGATAACTCATCTCGATGGCAGTAATCTGCAAACGCGCCATGCAGGTCCTCTCCATGAGGGAATGTTTTTCCAGCTCATAACTCTTCCACTCCACAAGACTAAATGCCACCTTGACTAGCTGACAAGCCTGGCTTGCCTCAACCTGCCACAGATCCCTGTCAGCACACAGCCAGAGGCAAAGCAGCCTGAACGGTCAACTGTTTCAGCCGTTTGTGAGACGTAACAACGCATAAGCTGAAAGAATTTGCATTTATAGCTGTGCTAGTGAGTGAGGACAGCCCGAGCTGTACATGGGACTGACCTCATACTCTGCACTGGTTTGGAGAAGGTTTCAGTAATTTTCCTCACTTGCTCTCAAGGCTCCCTTGTGATTGGAGATTAACCTTATACTTGGCCCATATGTATTCCTAACGCAGAAATGTCTGGGAATTGTGGACTCTGCTGACATGTCGCGCCATCTTTTTTTGGTTTGTTTACCCATCGTTAGGCATATCATGAATACATTTAGCAACAGTAATAGCAAGAGCATATATTTAACATAACATGACTTTCACTGGATGGATTCTTCCTGTAATCCATGTGGGTTGTAACTTGGTGGTGGCTTAGTAGTTTGGGGGCTTTGGACTATTGACCAGAAAGTTGTGTCTTTGGGACCTATCTCCACCAATCTGCTCATTTTTAGGTTCTAAACCAGAACCAGCCCTTAACATTAAACTGCTTAGCTCAAATGTAAGCCTGTTGGACACATGTAGGTGATACTATTGCTGTATGGGCCAGTAATGGCTCAGGGTTTGGGAAAGTAAGACCTCCGTATCTGCAATTTCTGCATCCATGGACCGGAAGTATACGTTAAAAAATTCCCGAAACATC
Source organism: Ancistrus triradiatus (assembly GCA_025084515.1). Classification (NCBI taxonomy): domain Eukaryota; kingdom Metazoa; phylum Chordata; class Actinopteri; order Siluriformes; family Loricariidae; genus Ancistrus; species Ancistrus triradiatus. The sequence continues at coordinate 295,864 of JAJAGP010000271.1, read as the reverse complement.
CAAAAATCAAAACAACAGTTTGACTGAGCACTGCACTGAATGAAATGATGTGCAGGCAAACCCTGTTTAGACTCTGATTCTTTTCACATATATGACACCATTCTTGATGTCGCTCTTTAAATCAAATGAGACGCAACACCAAAAACAATGAATTGACTGGTCTTCCATACGCTCTGGCCTTGTCGTTGGATCTTGGTTGTATTTTTTCTTGTCATTATTCCCTAAGCATTACAGTATAACAACCAATACCACAGCATTTACATTGGATTAGGTTTTATAAGTAATCTACTGATGATTTAATGTATATGCAAGGATGTGAGTAGGTTATAGCATATACCAGAGGTGATTCTGGGATCAAAACTTTAGTTTTGTACTGAGCACCCATTGAGAAAGGCCCTTAACCATAGGATAAAAGCTCCCGGAATACTAAACTTTGAAAGGTTCTGGGTTCAAATCCCAACGTAGAAGAGAGAGCATTTCAGCAAACTATTAACGAGTTAGACTGGTGCTAATTGAGTACCAAAAAGCACATGGCTCCTGGTTAACGCCATACAAACTAGTTATAAACTGGCCTTGAACCAACGCCTGTGAGAAAACATATCATAATCGATCGGTGTACTTGGACATCGATTGGGTGTCCCTTGGTTTTTATAGCATAAATATTTTTTGTGTTTTAAAACTGACATCTATAGGTAAGGTGGCTGTTTGCAGTTCTCTTTGATGTGCACAAAATTTTTGTTTTTGATGGAAATGAAGCAAGCCTCTGTGCTCTGTACTGGCCAAAAGTATTTTTGAGAAGGCAATTGGATCGTGTTTTCTGCCAAAATATTGTTTCTCACAGCAGAACAAGAGTGGGGAAAACAACAAAAAAAGAGAGGGAGGCAGGGAGTAAAGCAGGCCAACTCCTGCGAGAACTCTTGCTTCCCTGTTAAGAGGCTCCACTCCTGCCATTGCTTCCCAATATGTCCGTTGCTTCATTCTGTTTGGCACGCTCTGCCTAACCTGTGTTTGGAATAGCTCGGTCTCTGTGCTTACGGCGAGTGGACGTGAGGTGAAGGCTGGATCTTGCCAGAGATGAGTTTCAGCGCCGGCATGCCAGGCGCATGGATTATTTCAGCCTGGATAAACATGAAAGTCCTCATGGAAAAAATCCCTGCGTGTTTATGCAAGTGTGGAGATGTAAGATCTCGCTTTTAACGTCCACTCCGCACTGACCTCAACAGAATCGTCTTTCCTGCTCACGACTGGAGGGGACATGAGCACGTTTCTGTTGGTGGACTGAATGTTTCTGCAGATAAGAGAGAGAACGCGAGCAGCGTTCTGGCGTGTATGTTCGGTGCCACAGATCCTGGTTTAATTTAGTTAACATAAGCATGCCAGGAATTCAAAAACCTAATTACCCCTTATTATACTACACTCATTTGTACACTCTGATAGCATCAACCATGTGCTTCCACCCTGTTTCTCTCTTTTTTTTTCTCCCAACAAAGAGAATACAGAGGCTTTGTTTTGCAGCACATGTAAGCCAAGAGGGTTCGAAAGTCTTGTGAACAGTTTCTCTAAAACCAGTCCAGCTGATTAGTCAACTGACAGACATGGAAGGAAACTGTTGAAATGCTTCTTATCAGATTCAATCAGTGTTTTTTTTACTGTGTGTTTACTCTGTTAGCAGTCATTTTAAGATGAACCTCATGGTAAAATCAGCTACTTGTGGTTTCATTTGTTGCTTGCTTTTGGACAGTCAGACTGGTTGAGTTTTTTTTACATTATTAAGCAAACAAAACATCCAGGTGATTTAGTATTCTGTTGACATGCTTGCAATATGTGACTAATTAGAGGCAGCGATTACAGTAATTAGTGTGGTTGGGAAAATATGTCCTCTGAGCTCGATGTTAATACAAGCGAGTCGGTGTAAAAACAGCACTGGATGGATACTAGAGGAAACATGTCAGCAGTTTTATGTGAGATCTGAGTTAACATGAAGACTCTGATTAGCCCTTAAGCCGTAGACACGTAATAAAGATAAATGCTTTCAGAACTCTCTGAGATGCCTTGTCCATGACTGCAAGGCACATGAACCGACTGGCTCATTTGAGTAACATACTCCACAATGTACAAATACTGTAAGTGTTTAGGAATCCTCTTCCGATGGTGAGAGAGTCACCAAATCGGATATCGGCAGTAAATCATAGGCTCTTCCGGTACTTGCAGGTGTGCGCTTGGCAACTCAGACAAACCACGCTAACCACGCATGTCTTCTGTTCTTTTGTTCGAAAATGTCACCAGTCAATTTTCATACCACAGAATGGTTGTTGGGTGTTTTCTTAGTAGTGGTTTCTCAATGATAGACCTGTGGTTGCTCAGTCACCTGTACCCTTAGAAGGAGCACACTGGAGCTCCAACCTACTAATCTGAAGGGTGTACCATTTAAATCCTGTCTCCCAGGGTTGGCTATCGAAATCAAAATTCCAAGAAACAAATACCCGTTAAACAAAATAGAATTTTGATTCCATTTACTGGTTCCTACTAATGCATTTTATGCTTCAAATGCACAGCAAACATTTGTGCAAAAATAAGTCTGTAATGAGGAGGCATCTACCTATCAGGACCGGTGTGTCATGTGATCATATACGTCATAATGTGGTGTTGTTTTGATATGTTCCACTAGAACATTGGTGGAGGATTTACCCTCAAAAGTTTGGCTCTGCTTTGAGAGAAAACGAAAGGCTGAATGCAATGTGTGTGGGAAGTTGATCTGTTGTTAAGGAGGCTGCATCTCCAACATGGCAAAACATATAAACCCGCCAGCATGATGATGAGCTTCAGCAGTGTACCGTGATCAACTCTTTGCCGTCCGCTAGCTCAAATGCTGCGCTAGCCTGGAGACATTTAATGTCCTAAAAGAATGACCAAAGAACACTAAACTTCTCTTAATTACTACTGGTCATAAGTAACCTCTGCTGAAATGATGATGGTCTAAATGGAAAGTAGTCCTTTTACATTAAGCTTTTTTTCTCCCCATTTAAACCAACTATAAGTAAAACGCTTAACGTAAAAATGATTACTGTCCCCTTGGACCACACGTTCATCATTCCAGCAGTAGAGATTACTTATCATCATTAGTAATAGATAGAAGTTTGGTGTTTCTAGGTCATTGCTTTAGTACATTAAGCCATGTTAAGCTTTATATGTACAATAGGAACTTGGAATCAATAAGAGCCGGAATTGATAAGCACCATCTGCCCAATCTTTACCCAGTTTATGGGACAGTGACCCTTACATAAATTAACCGTGGTTTTACCATGGCATGGTTTCCATGTTTTTCTGGCCGAAAGAAAACTATGACATAGTTTCTGTGGTATCTCTACCATGGTTTTCCCATTTTATGGTATCCATACTGTTTGGTGGAAACAAAACAATGGCTTTAGTTTGTTTATTAATTTAATATTGCATTGTTATACATTGGTCACAGGGAGGATATACAAACTCCACACTGGTGGAGTACAGGATCGGGATCAAACCAGGGGCTTGCAGCACTGTGCCACTCCTGAAACTCTGAATGGTTATTGTGATATCTCTACCATGGTTTTGTGGCAGAAAGAAAACTATGGTTACTATGGTGTCTGTTTTTCTACTGCGAAACTCTGGTTATAAGAAAGTGTGTCTTTCTGTGGTACCTGTGGTAAATTCAGTTGAAATGAATTCAATTAGATCAGCTGCTGCAAAACTTTTCGTTTACAAAAATGTTAAATGACAGATTTGATGTCAAAATGATTTTTTTAACTGATGTTTTCTAAAGTGACAATTATGATACGTGAAGTCGTATTGTATTGTGTCAACTGGCAATTGGTGTACATGAATGGAATTTGAGGAATCCTTGAGGAACTCACAACTGCTCAATTAATTTGTCTGCTAAATGTTTTATTAAACATCCACTTCCTTTATGGGACAGTGGTGGCTCAGTGAGAAGGCTCTGAATTTGAATCCAGTCTCCCCCTAAAACTTCTTACTAGAGGGATTTTGATCAAGGCCAATAATCCTGAGCTTCCTAGCTCATTTGTAAGCTGCAAAGGATAAAAACGTTTTTACCAAATAAAACTGCTTTATGGTGCAGTGAATTGTTCACTGGTTACAACACTAGACTAATAATGAGAGTGTTGTGAGTTTACATACCAGCTGTCATAGAGAGAGAACAACTGAGCTCATAGCTCTTACGAAAACACTGGACCATGTGTCGTTCAACTGCATTCATTTGCATTTAGTACAAATACATTCAGCCAATCGAGTAGTGCAGTGACAATTTGAGTTCTAGTCCAGGTTGCACATGATGAGCCATGCCAGAGGGAAGGGAGGATGGTCAAGGGATCCCTGTCGGCTCTGCAATGGACTGCCCAAACAGCCATGAAGCAGATCTTGTACTTTTCCACACTTAGTGGATAGTTCTGGAAAAAGTGAGCAGCTATGGTTGATATGTTGCCCTTTAAGTCGATGTTTAAATAGATTAAACGTAGGTCCTCAGTGTTCAGAGATGAGCAGAAGGTCTTGGCTGGGCTTTAGCACTGTTGATATGACTGAGTTGCAGGTGGAGGAGCTGTCATCATCATGAACTTGAGGGCTGATTTGAACCAAGTGATGGAATTTCAGACACAGATAGGCATGGTGTTTGATGTTAAACACAGCATCTGGTAGAGTGAGCCTACTGCTTTGGATCAGCTTTTGTATTGTGTTGAATCCAGGTCTGTGGGCTAAATGAGATGTGTACAGAAATAAAGCTAAACAAATTGTAATGATGGAAATTCATCCATCTCATAAGAGATTACTGATTAAGTTCAGAGTACATAAGGCCATCTGAAGGTTGGTGAGTAATGCATGGAGGTGACCTGCAAGATCAGTGGCAGACAAACACGCATTATTCCCTGCCACAGTTTGTGGTTAAGTCTCTGAAGGTTGTGAGTTCAAATCAAGCTGTCACTGCTTAAGTCTCGCAAGGGATAAATGCCGTAGATGTACAGTGGGCGCCAAAAGTCTGAGGCCACTAGTGGAAATGCTTCTATGTTGCATTTTACTCAAAACAAATAGAATTTTCCTTTACAAATCTTAGATTCAGCATAGCATTTGTGTGAAAAGTTGAATATTTGAGAAATTGATTTGACTTGTCCCCCCTCAATGAAAGTGTGAACTTGATCTTGCATGGACTCTACAAGTTTGTGTAAAATCTGATCCAAGATGTTATGTCCAAGATGATTTTATAATATTCCAAACAGCATCTTGTGATGTTACTATGTTACTGTCCTTGGCTTGCTCTCAGGTGCCCTATGAATGCTCTATTGGGCTTAGTTCAGGTGACTGTAGAGGAAAGTCAAAAGCAAATTTATTGATATATTGCTTTTTACAAAGGAACATTGCCTCAAAGCAGCTTTACTAATGTCCAAGCCCAAAGCCCTAACTGAGCAAGCCTGGGGCAACAGTGGCAAGAATAAACTCCCTAAACATTATAAGGTTTCCTCCTTATAAGGACCAAGACTCACAAAGCCTCCTTGGGCAGTCTAGATGTTATAAGTAAGAATTAAGCTGTTAACTAATTAACAAGATTATAGTCTTCTTTGGCCTTCAAGTAATTGTTGCAATGCTTTGCTGTGTGTTTTACATTATTATATTTATAAGGAAAAGGACTGTATTTTCAGAAAAATGCAACATAGAAACATTTTCACTAGTGGTCTCAGAGGTTTGGCCATCACTATTTAATTTCCAGAAGCAAAACTAGGCAGTTACTTAAAATCACTAATGTCACTCGTGCAAAAGCTCCATGTGAAGAAGCCGAATACTGAAACCGAAATGCAGAAGTAGCATTCCTGTTCATTTCCTGTTAATCACAGCTTGTTCCAGTCAACATGTTTATGGTTCGTTTACTTATTTCGATCCTTGAGCTTGAGATTTATAGTGTTTATAGACTTCACACACCCACAAGCTCAGCTGAAATAACATGTTTCTCTTCCCATGCTTGGGCATTTTGCCCCAGACCTGTTTAAGTTCAAAACATCCTGTTGATCTGTGTTGATCATGCTTAAAATAGAGTCCTCAAAGAAGAATATGGGGAAACAGCAGTTGTGTTGGACCTGGTTTTCACAGTGACCTAATAAAGATTCACCATTTTTGTGGTGAATATGAATAGGCTATCCAACATGGTTGATTCTGAAATTGAGAGGTGATGAATCCAAGAGTGACAACCACATTCCAGTAACGTTCAGTCAAAGCCATTCAGACGTTCAGTCACCCCAGAAATTGAGGGATAAGCTGTGTATATACAAGATGGAAAAGTATTTGGTAACATGTCGGCCCCTTCTAATTAGTGAGCTCTGTTATTTCAGCCACACTTGCTGCTAACACGTTCTTAATATGAAGCATACAGGTGTGAATGTGACATACACAAACACTGGCAGTAGAAATGGTTTTACTGAACACCTCAGTGACTTTCAGTATTATATATTTATCGCTTTGCACCTCCACCAGGTTAGTCAACGACCTCAAAGTATGTAAAGAAATAGTTTTCCAACTTTAATGGAGAGCTTGGCTGGCTTACACAGAGCCCTGATCTTAACTCTGCCAGATGCCTTTGAGATGATTGGAATGGCAACTATGAGTGAGGACTTATTGTCAAACATCAGTGCCCCACCTCATAGCCATGTTCCAAAATGTAGTGGAAAGCCATCTCACAGAGGAGAAACCAACCATAAACTAGCCATCATGCTCAAGGACCAACTAATGGCGGCTCGGCCTCCTGACTAACAGTATAGCATCTCTGAGCCACCGCCACCCATTTGTGCTGACGTTTTCATTGCAGACATGGGCGAAGGCTATTAAATCTGTAGATGCCTGACGGGTTTTCCCCAACCCAGTGTAATTACCGAATTCAGCACAAGCTGCTTTTGTTTACCTCACTCATAATGCTGGTATTTATGTGACGTAAATCAGTGCTTTTAATCCAAACCCAAATCGAGCTGCAGCAGATGACAGCTGTTTAATGAGCTCATCATTTTACAGCTCTGAAACCATACAGTTCATCTTAATGTTCTAATTACAGCAGAGCGAGTGATTACACTGCTGTTTCCTGCTCATCAAGCACAATGGACGGTTGTTCATTGCAGACACACGCAGTGGCCAGAGCACTAATCCCATTAGGCTGGCCCTCAGCAGATCATGCACCAGCAAATCTCCTTTAAACATCACTGACTTCCTAATCCTATTTCTGAAGTAGTGACGGAAGAAAAACTGATAACTAACTATGTTTGGTGCATTTGTAATTCAGAAACCTTTGTTAATAATCCTTAGACAGGCAGTGATATGAAAATATGAATAGGCTTTTTAAATATGAATGCAGTTTTAATATCTGTTTAAAAATCCCTACATCTATAGGTGTTCCTAATGGAGCACTTTTCCAGAGTTTAGGCTTGATAGGAGTAAAACCTTTCAAAATCCTAAGACATTAACACTAGCTTTACTGGGATTTCTTGATTCTGAGGACATTCCTCCTTATTTCCCCAAAGCATCAGGGGGCTATTAGCTGACTTACTTACATACTTAAATGCATGGTGTTTGTGCTTTCTCTCTGTGAGTATGTACTCAGCAGTTATTGAGTCAGCAGAGTGCTAATACTTAAATAATTGTAATTAATTAACTACTAATTAAATATTTCCTAATGCAGACACACTGATGGATACTGTTTATGGCATACCTGTGTTTTACACATACATACATACCTATGTATTTGTTTTGGCCTCTCATTCCCTTTATTGCCTTAATTTTTACAATTGTTATTGTAAAAACAATTGTTATTGTTTTTGCTTTTTGGCTTTTAGTGTTAACCAGAGGAGGGATAAGCTGTTCTGTGGACATCAGCAAGATGTAAACTGTTCAGCCATAAATAACAAACAATCTTGTTACAAATGCACATGTCAAGGTCTGGGACACATGAGACAATTAAACAGGAAGAGAACAGTCAGTTCTCATAGTTGTTGTGTTGGATGTGGTAGAAATGGACAGGCAAATAGACCTAAGTGACTTTAACCAGATCTAAAACGTTATGGCCAGAAGACTTTGTTGGAGCATCCCCAAATTGGCTAGGCCTGTGAGGTGTCCCAATTATGAGTGGTCTGAGGAGGGACAAACCATCAACCACTGAGAAGGGACAGTGATGACTGCACTGAATTCTATCCCATCTGGTTCATACTGATGGGCTACTTCAGATTTTTTATGCTGGTTACTGGAGTGTATGACACCCTCTTAGACATGGGCCTTGTGGTGGTGCAGCAGAAAAGGAAAGGGCCTGTGGACTGGAAGGTCTAGGGCTCAAAATCCCACCCCAAACTGTCACTGTTGGGTCCTTGAGCAAGGGCTTTAACCCACAACTGCTTATGTTGTATATTGAGACATGGTGGCTTAGCGGGTAAGGTACTAGACTATGGCCCAGAAGATCCAGGGTTCAAATCCCACCTCTGCCAAACTGCCAAACCACCGTTGGGTCACTGACCAAGGCCCTTGAATTGTAAGATTATCTCAGTTGTAAGTTGCTCTAGATAAGGGTGTCTGATAAATGTAATGTCTATGTAAGAGTCGAGATTGTATGAGCTGTTGGTCACTCTGGATAGGAGCGTTTTTTAAATGACTAAATATAAATGAAGATTTACACATAATTTGCATGATAGTATAACCCTGTGTATAAAACATACACCGATCAGCCATAACATTAAAACCACTGACTGGTGAAGAGAATAATACTGACAGTGTGATGCTCTTGGCAATGTTCTGCTGGGAAAGTCTGGACCCTGGCACATTTCTTTGAGACCACCTACGTATACTTTGTTGCAGATGAAGTGCCTCCTTTATCTAAAGGCAGTGATCTCTTTCAGCAAGATAATGCAACCTGCTACACTGCAAAAACTGTTCAGGAATGCCCTGTGGAACATACAAAGTGTTCAATGTGTTGTCCCAGCCTCCAAATTCACCAGATCTCAAACCAATTAAGCAATTTATAGTTTTGACCTTCAAATACTGTAGAACACCTTCAGAGATCTTGTGGGACCCATGCTTCGACAGTTCAGAGCATTGGGGGAGTGAGAGGGATCTACAGAATATTGGGCTGGGTTTAATGTAAGATTGATGACTGGTCATTGTATGACATTGTATGACATTTACATCACATCGCAGACATCGTTATATAGAGTCACTTACAACTGATATAATATTACAATGTACAATCCAAGCAGTCGTGACCTAAGACATTGTTCAAGTGTCCAACAGTGGGAGCCTGGCAGTGCTGGAATTTAAATCCAGTATCTCTCACTGCATCACCACTGTCACACATAAAGCATAAAACTAGTAAAGCGACTAAATCTGTTTCTTCACTATAAGCGCCTTAACCTATTTTTCTCTGGCTTTCAGGTTTCTTCATCCTGCGTTCCCACTGCTAACTACGAGCTGGTAAGCCATACATCTGTTATCTTTCGTTGTTGACCATTTTCCAGCATGTGAGGGGAATGTAGTCAGTAAATCGCTCGGATAAAAAGGATTACCTGTTCTGGATATTAGCAAGAATCCACATTTATATTCATAGATGGGAGTTAAAGAGTCACATCCATGGCCAGATCAATCTGTCAGGATAAACAATATCTTTGTGAAATTTTCCTTTTTTGGTCGGGGTGTTTTTCTGTGCGTGTGCTTTCTGGAACACATTTATTTTTACTCCTGCAATGCAATCCAAGAACGTTACCTTTTCAGCACTTAAGTGGAATTCTCTGGATTCTCAGAACGAAGGCCGGTTTGGATATAAATCAAGTTTGATTTGTTTTTTTAAAGAGATATGCACCTTCTCAGGGTGTTTACCTACTCTGAGGAGCAGATCGCTGAGGTGCTGAACATTAAAACCCATTTATTAGTTCTTTTAAATGCTAGTACGGTGAGCTTTAAAATTAACTCTTTTACCAGACAAGGGAGAAGTAAAAATGTACTTCTTTAAAATTTAGCAAGTTTACCAAGTTTAGAAAATCAGCCTCATTCTTCAAAACAGCAGCCATCACATCCGAAACCTTGACCGGGTGTCAGACTATGAGAGCTGTGTCACTATATACAAGTATATACAGGTATGCACCATTTAATGACCATCCATTCAACATTCGTGCACTGTAACGACTGAGGTCTTAAAAATTATTATAAATTATGAAAGGAAATAAAAACTTACCTTCTAACACAGGAATTTACAGCTATAAACAGATAGATGCCTCCACAGCCAACACTGCAGCGAGCTGAGTCAGGAGTTAAAGTTTAAGAGTATAAGTCCATGATTTGTGTGTGTGTGTGTGTGTGTGTGTGTGTGTAACTACCTTACTGGTCATGTGCTCACTTGTTTGTTCACTCACATTTGGACTAGAGACTCTTCTAACCTGGCTGATGTGTTTAGAGACTTTTTTGTGCAGGTTACTCGTGTTTGTGTGGTAGACTACCGCTACCTATTCTCCTGATATAGGTATTTAACATAAAGTCATATATATTTCAATCAATGGGATGACAATCAGGTGTGAGTGGGCACTCTGTTTTACATAAAGAACAGGGATCTATCAGTCTGCTCCTCACAACACGTTTGTGGAAGTGTATCATGGCACGAACAAAGGAGATTTCTGAGGACCTCAGAAAAAGAGTTGTTGATGCTCATCACGCTGGAAAGGTTACAAAACCATCTCTAAAGAGTTTGGACTCCACCAATCGACAGTCAGACAGATTGAGTACAAAATGGAGGAAATTCAAGACCAATGTTACCCTTCCCAGAAGTGATCGACCAGCAAAGATCACTCCAAGAGCAAGGCGTGTAATAGTTGGCGAGGTCACAAAGGACCCCAGGGTAACTTCTAAGCAACTGCAGGCCTCTCTCATATTAGCTACTGTTAGTGTTCATGAGTCCATCATTAGAAGAACACTGAACAACAATGGTGTGCATGGCAGGGTTGCAAGGAGAAAGCCACTGCTCTCCAAAAGAACATTGCTGCTCACCTGCAGTTTGCTCAAGATCACATGGACAAGCCAGAAGGCTATTGGAGGAATGTTTTGGGAACGGATGAGACCAAAATAGAACTTTTTGGTTTAAAAGAAAAGCGTTATGTTTGAAGAAAGGAAAACACTGCATTCCAGCATAAGAACCGCATCCCATCTGTGAAACATGGTGGTGGTAGTGTCATTGGACCTGTTTTGCTGCATCTGGGACAGGACAGCTTGCCATCATTGATGGAACAATGAATTCTGAATTACATCAGAGAATTCTAAAGGAAAATGTCAGGACATCTGTCCATGAACTGAATCTCAAGAGAACGTGGGTCATGCAGCAAGACAACGACCCTAAGCACACAAGTCGTTCCACCAAAGAATGGTTAAAGAAGAATAAAGTAAATGTTTTGGAAAGGCCAAGTCAAAGTCCTGACCTTAATCCAATGGAAATGTTGTCGAAGGACCTGAAGTGAGCAGCTAATGTGAGGAAACCCACCAACATCCCAGAGCTGAAGCTGTTCTGTACGGAGAAATGTCCTAAAATTCCTCCAAGCCGGTGTGCAGGACTGATCAACAGTTACAGGAAATGTGTAGTTGCAGTTGCTGCTACACATTTCCCAGCATTCAACACTTCCGTGACGTGAGTCCATATGTCATGTATTGCCGAGTTCCTCATTTAGTGTGGGGAGACTGCAGGAGAGTATAATACTGCTTGCCCAGAGGAGAAAAAAAAATTCAGATGGGTTTCTGTTGAACGGGTATCTGCTGAAATATTGTCAGTCCGACCATGTAGTAACAGAGTAGTAACAGAGAGACTGTTAAATGCGCTCATTTTTCACTGTTTCTGCTTGCTTCTCAGCCAGTTCCCTGCGCTGTTCTGAAATAACTGCTCATCCTCCTTTAGGCACTGCATGTGTGTGATGCTAGTTCTGACCAGAAGGCAACACGAGAACTCGAACGTCATATATCCGTTACTTTTTTTGGCCAATGAACACCCCACATCCCGGCATGTGCTTAGTATCACTTTGACTCTCTTACTGTATATGGCTATGTGCGTCTTCTTCCCTGCATGATGAATCCCCTTTGAAAAGAATTCTCCTGACCATAACCACACAGCAGCAGGCCCACTTTTGTCCATTTTCACTCCCTCAAGCGCAGTTGATCTGAAACATTCTGTCGTTACTGATTATTACACAGAATAACAAACTGTGAAGGAAAGGTCCATGTCAGGTCAAACCTTACCATAAACCAATAAAGTAGTCATTATGGGAAAACTCCCACAGCAACTTCCATAGCGTGTTTTACACATGCAAACTGCAATGCTTTAAGAGGGCTCAGTAGACCGGTATTTTACTTACTGCCTTAAGTAACGTCTAGTCTAACAATGAATGCAAAAACACTACACAATGCCAACTATTCCATTGCCAAACTTAAAAGCTGCTTAGTAAACTGCATTGGCATTGGCTGTAATCAGCAACAGGACTTGTGAATTATTGTAAAGCTCTTTAACATTAACATCATGTCAGAAAAGAAAAGATTCCAGTCGAATGACGCAATGCCAGTTGTATTGGAAGTGTGAGGACGGCTTTTCTGGCTGCTCTCGATTCCTTGTTTGGCGAATTCCTGAGGGGTGAGCGGATGGATAAGTTGGAGGCTGTATAGATCTACATGCACCAAAACAAAGCCAGGTTTTGCTTAGCTGTGAAGAAATGCTGTAACATGCCTTATACTCTGTACAACTAATATCCAGGGATCTACTATTGAACCCTGGATTACATCTCGATACACATGCCATTAGTACTCACATTAACATTTTGTTTTTCTGTTTTCGCAGCTGGTTTTTATTTTACCTCCTGTTCTCTATTTTACTTCTGTAAAAGCTTCAAAGATCATTCAACATATTGTTTTTTTTTAAAGGTAACACTGCTGTAATACTGTCAGCAATTTATGGTCAGATATTCGTCGTCCCATTTACACTTTGGATTGTATCCGGATAAGATTTTCAACAAATGCACTTAAACTTATGGGATGATTTACATATTACAGCAACAGGATGGAGCAATAGGATTTCACTGAGGGTGTTTACATGCACATAAAGATGTGATATTTGCAGAAAATCACATTTTGTCTGTAATCCGATACACTTGGCTAACAGCAATGGGAAAGGACAGGTCTAAGGCAATAAACGTATTTCTATTTGCGACCAGCCAATAATCTCACAGGAGCATCTGATGTAAACTTCAACTCTTCTTAATTAATGAACGAAATTATTTGAATTATTTGAAATTTCCTTGAACATATACTGCAAATTAGAGTTTCCATAAAAATGTTTGATAACCATTTCCCAGTGTTTAATTCCATACTGTGTTTAATTTCAAAGTTGCCAGATCCTCTGAGAAAATAAGCCAAGTCTCTTAGAATAAGCGGACCAGGCAACCAGGTGTCGAGTTACGCCTATGTGCATGCGCAGACTGAGAAAACTGATCCAACTAAAGGAATACACACACTGAGAAATCTGATTAGAGATAAAATGCAGCTTTCTCTCAGATTTCATACTCTGATTTCCCAACCTTAATCTAATCTGGTAAATCAGAGTATCGATAAAAAAAAATAAAAAAAATCACATAACTGCAGAAATCTGATTGCGATCGGATGATTAAGTGCATGTAAATGCACTCAATCATAAAAGGGAAGGGGGTGAAGTAGAGCTAAGATGGAATTCAGAATGGCATTCACATCTCTACACTACCTGATACACAATCACACAGATTTTTGGGTTCTCATTTGTATGGGCATTTCTTCTAACTAAAACTAGCTTGAATAGCTGTTTAGGGTATTACCATCCCACATACCTTATAGAAGGGAATTGCATAGTGGGAATTCAGGTATAGCATTCTGTGAAAAGCCTTCAGATATATTAAGATTTGTTTTTACCATATAAAGCCCTCTTAGTTTCGAGCTCTTCAGTCTAAGTTCTGTTCATCTACAAGTATCCAGATGCATGTGAAGCGTGTTAAATGCTGGATGGTATCCTCTGGTGGTGTGTTTGTCATCAGCCCTCGTTCAGCAGTAAGTATGTACTGGGTGTGCTGTGGTGCATGCTGGCACGCTCATAAACTGGCAGGGTGCATTCCAGAGACGTACCCTCATGTTGGCCAGCTTCTCATTTGAAAATCCTAGAATAAGCTTCTAGAGAGGAGAGAAAGCAAGACAAAGAAGTAGAAAGATGTAATGAGGCCTGGAATATCTCTGGTTATCCCATGGTGTAGCTCACCATCACCCGTGTAAAGCCTCGTGTTTACAGGCTGTAGTTGACGTCTTACAGGACTGGCACATAAAACCTTACTGAGAAGAGCCCTTCACTTTGCTTTTTAATCGCTGTTCCTGCAGGGCTGAGGTGAACAGTTCGCTTCCATTAGGAAACGATGATTGAGAAATGAGGAAAGGATGATTTGCCTGGTTATGTTTTAGTGTACAGAACCAAGCCAAGTAGCAGTGCTGCACAGACAGCATTTAGACTACAAATTAACCCGATTTTACTATGGAGATATGTATCGTAACCTGAGGAGAATATTTATTTTTGTTCAGAGTTGCATGAATAATTTCCCAAGATCTTGTATTGATGATGGGAGATTTGGCATCCAACTCAGCATCATTTTTCTTCCAGTTGAGTTTTTACCAAAAAGTTCTATTTTGGTTTCATCTGACCACATGATATTCTCCCAATCCTCTTCTGGATCATCCGTATGCTCTCTGGCAAACTCCAGATGTGTCTGGACATGTACTGGCTTAAGCAGGGGGGCACGCCTGGTACTGCAGGATCTGAGTCCCTCTTGGCGTAGTGTGTTACTGAAGGTAGCTCATTACTTTGGTCCCAGCTCTCTGCAGGTCATTCATCAGGTCCCTCCGTGTAGTTCTGGGATTTTTGCTCACCGTTCTCATGATCATTTTGACCCCACGGGGTGAGATCTTGCATGGATCCCCAGATCAAGGGAGATTATCAATGGTCTTGAATGTCTTCAATTGCTCCCACAGTTGATTTATTCACAGCAACCTGCTTGCCTATTGTAGATTCACTCTTCACAGCCTGCTGCAGGTCTACAATTTTCTTCCTGGTGTTCTTCGGCAGCTCTTTGGTCTTGGCCATGGTTGAGTTTGGAGTCTGACTGTTTGAGGCTGTGGACAGGTGTCTTTTATACAGATAACGAGGTCAAACAGGTGTCATTAATGCAGGTAACGAGTGGAAGACAGAAGAGCTCCTTAAGAAAAAGTTACAGGTCTGTGAGAGCCAGAAATCTTGCTTGTTTGTGGGTGACCAAATACTTATTTTCCACCATGATTTACAATTAAATTCTTTAAAAATCCTACAATGTGATTCCCTGAATTTTTTTTCTCATTTTCTCTCATAGTTGAAGTGTACCTCTGATGAAAATTACAGACCTCTCTCAACTTTCTAAGTAGGAGAACTTGCACAATCAGTGGCTGACTAAATACTATTTTGCCCCACTGTATGTACATAACTGTAGGCTAAAAAGACTGTGATTAATGCAGTCGTTGAACGGCACATAGTTCCAAGTTCCTAGTGTTCAACCTCGCATGTTGGCGGAAATCCGATTTCATAAAGCGGCGCACAGCTGTATTTGCTAACTCCTCACACTAACACAAACATGCACCTTCACTTAAACATTGTGTCATTTCGGCACACTAATGACCATAATAGGCTTGAAGAGAGAGAGAGACAGATTCCATCAACGTAGTGAAAAAGAGCAGGCCAGCGAGACTCCATAGTGTTCTACCAGAGCATATGTGTGTGTTTACGTTCGGGGCTTTTAGAGGCCCTGGAGAGAGTTGCTTTCACACACATGCTCGGCACAATATAACCCATTGGCCAGAGGAATCCAGAGAAGAGGGACCACTGTGACGTGCAGCATCTGCTGGGAGAATCAACACGGGGTCACAGGTCACTTGCTTCTTTTTCTGTTCTCACAGCCGAGGGTTCTTCAACTGGACAGTCGGATGTTTCCGTGGATTTCTCTTGGGGCAGATATTTCGATCTGCCCTGTTTACTCACTTTATCTGATTTAGTTGATGTGCTCTATAAAATGGTAGCTCTGGTGGCTCAGTGATAAGAGCCAGCTCCTGGAAACAGCCTTGGTTTGAATCTTGGGAATTCCAGGTGGTGTATATACAGATCCCTGCGATGGACCAGTGCCCTGCCCAGGGTTTGCATGTGCCCAGTGAATTCCAGGTTAGATTAGGATCAAGACCCACCGCCCCCATGACCATGGCAAGGATAAGCAGGAGTAAAACTGGATGTTTTGCTTTGCTTTTGTTATGTTCTGCAAAATCAAATGTGCTCCAACAACATCCAACGCCACACTTTACTATCAATCATGATGGCCTCTCAAATGCACTAAGGTTCCTGTGTTTTTGGACATTGAGGGCATACTAATAAGAGTGGTTTTATTTTTTTGCTAGCTATACCTCTAAATGGAAGATGCAGATGCCGTGAAAAACACAAAATCCTGCCACCTGTTGCTGTTACCACACTGTGTTTACATGCACTCAATAATCCGATCATAGTCAGATTTCTGCAGTTATCTGATTATTCAAGCGCTCATGTATGTATACAGCACACTTTGATCTAGAAATCAGATTAAGAAATATGATAAAGTGAGCTGGATTTTACTCCAGTAACAAGATTACTCATAGCATATATACCTGTATATCGTTACCAGTTACCTGATTTCCTAATCTGAGAGGATTGCCAGGCCCACCTATTTTTCCATTGACTTTTCTCGTGGGCTCTGGCAACCCCTGAATTAAACATGGCACTTAAGGGCGGCAAAGCGGCTATCAAACACTTTGTTTAGACTCTGAAACACAGTATATAATCGAGAAAACGAAGAATTTGATTATTTAACATTACGTTTTGGTGACACTCACTGAGTGTGTTTGCATGCACTTATTTATCTGACAACTACAGAAAGTCATATTTTGTCAGTAATACGATAAACAAGTATACATCTACTGGCGTAATCAGATAAAGATGAGAAACTGGCAGGTTTACGTGACTCGGGCAATAATTGGATTTCTACTTTGCAACCAGCAAATAATCTCACAGAAAAATGTGATGTAAACTTCAAACTGTAATATTAAGTAATCATTTTTCATTTCTTCAAGTATATATCTGTTTCAAACTCTCGACAACGACTTTGATAGATGTTTAGCGTGCTGCTCTGCACACAAGGGCAGACGGAGTAAGCTGATTAAATTTGGGCAACTGGTTTGCTGCCTTTAATTCTGTGGTGCTGTGAATTCCGGGGTTACCAGATCCCTGTCACAGTCAATGGAAAAAGAGGCCAAACAAAGCCAAGTCTTTTGGATAGGTGGACCTGGCAACCACATCAGGTAGGAAATCGGGAAATTGGTATACATACTACATTTACAGCATTTAGCAGACGCCCTTATCCAGAGCGACTTACAATTGATACGGTCTTACAATCCAAGCAGTTGTGGGTTAAGGGCCTTGCTCAAGGACCCAACAGTGGCAGCTTGGCAGGGGTGTGATTTGAATCCTGGGAACCTTCTGGTCCAGAGTCCAGTACCTTAACCACTAGTGGCCACCACCACCGTCCCTACAAGTAGTACCTCTGATTACTGGGGTAAAAATCCAGCTCTCGTTTTTTTTTCTTTTTCGGATTACTTAATCTGATTTCTAGATGGGATTATGCTGTATACATGACCACTTGAATGATCAGATAACTGCAGAAATCTGACTATGATCGGATTATTAAGTGCATGTAAACGCACTCAATGTACATAGCTACAGTCTATTGAGTAATACTTCTTTATTGTCTGCTTCAAGTTATTGTCTTGAAACATGATTCTTTCTGTTTCTATTTTGAAGCTACGCCTGACTGCGCTCTGCTTTGCGGTTCAGTGCGGTTCAGCGGAATACCATATCCTTTTTAGGTGTCAAATGTGGGACACTTTTACAGGAAGCTTGTGCAGTCCAGACCAAACAGCTGTCTGCCTTCTCATGCAGCTTGTGTACACAGATTTCAGATAATCCCATGTTCTGCATGATTACAAGCCATTTCAGAGGATGATTCACAACTCAATGACCTCAAACACCGTTTGATGAACTGTTCTGGTATGCTGGAAAATTAAATGTTATATTCTCACCAGAAGGAGGCACTGGACTATATAAAGAGTGTACATCCTTGTGCATCCCTCCTTCTTCTTTTTGGTTTCTTGATTTAAACCAGTAGGAGTGTATGAGTCAGTACATACTCACTCTGGGAATAGAGCATACTACTTTTTCAATAACTGCTCAAACGTACATTGCAATATCAATGGATCGCAGTGGTAGGCGCTATAAATCTGTGCTTTACTGCAATGCACATGGAAGGCATTAAAATATGAAAATACATGCTAGGCTTAAAGGAGCCCCTGAAAATCAATAGCTCCTGGTCCTTTGTTATTAATGAACAATATAAAAATAGCAACTTCAAGTAGTTTAAGTAGATTTGTTTTGTCATAGTGACCAAACAAATCCAGTTTATTTTGAGTTTTGTAAGCCACGTCAGGCGTGGAAGATGGGAGTCAGACTGAAAACCAGCACACACCCAACACTTCTTCTTTTGCAGCCCAAAACTGAGCTGTGCAGATGTGTGGTGGATGATCTCAGATCACATTCTCATGATGCACTCAGAGTTATCCTCCTGATACAAATATTTTTCAGAATATGCATGATTTGGATTGCTCATGAACGATCTGGACAGTTTACGCAAATAGACAGAGATCCAAGAGTTATTATATTAATCAAATTCAAGTTTAAAACTGACTAGGCTCGACTGCCTAATGTTTCTAAAAACTATTAGTGATTGAAATGAATGTTATTTATTATTCAGATATATAAGACCAAGTCCTATTTTCAGCACCTGTCCTGTCCTATTGGCCATAAATACTAAATAGTTATTAGTGAAACCTTTATAATTGTGATAGCACAGCTTACACCAGTGGTTCCCAACCTCTTTTCCTTGGATTCACCCCTCGAGGAAAAAAAAAAAAAAAAAAAAAGCTGTGCCCCTTCCCAACAATCCGCACACACAGACAAAAAGAATAAAGTGATTTGTTGCAAATCGTTTTTTGGCAAAAATTTATTTAATCTTTTTCCCTTTCTCTTGGGTTACTTTGATTGTTTTTTGTTCCCACTTTTTCATTTTGGCTCCTTTTCTCTTTTCAAGACAGCTACAGTCGTATAAAAAAGTTTGGGCACCCCTGCTAATTTTCATGATTTTAGTTTATAAATCATTGGTTGTTCAGATCAGCAACTTGAGTTAAATATATCATATAGCAGATGAACACAGTGATATTTGAGAAGTGAAATGAAGTTTATAGGATTTACAGAAATGTGCAGTAATTATTCAAACAAAATTAGGCAGGTTGCATAAATTTGGGCACCCCAAAAGAAAAATGACATCAAATATTTAGTAAGATCCTCCTTTTGTATGAAATAACAGCCGCTAAACGCTTCCTACAGCTTCCAGTCTGGATTTCTGGTTGAAGGTGCTTTGGGACCATTCTTCTTTAGAAACATCTCCAGTTCAGTCAGGTTTGATGGTTTCCGAGCATGGACAGCCCACATTTTCAGTATATATTCATGTCTGGGGACTGAGATGGCCATTCCAGAACGTTGTACTGGTTCCTCTGCATGAATGCCTTAGTAGAATTTTGAGCAGGGTTTGGGGTCGTTGGCCTCGGTTGCAACTTTGTCACTGATTCCCTTGAACATTGTCTCCAGAATCTGGAGATATTAACTGGGAATCCATGCGACCCCCTCAACTTTAACAAGATTCCTAGTACCTGCACTGGCCACACAGTCCCACAGCATGATGGAAAACCGCCACCAAAATTTTTACCGTGGGTAGCAAGTGGTTTTGTCTTGGGATTGCTGTGTTCTTTTTCCGCTCCTTGTTATGTTCCAAATAACTCAATTTTAGTTTCATCAGTACACAGCACTTTATTCCAAATGAAGCTGGATTGTCCCAAATGTGCTGTAGCACACCTCAAGTGACTCTGTTTGTGGCGTGTCTGCAGAAAAAAGGCTTCTTCTGCATTACTCTCCCATACAGCCTCTCCTTGTGCAAAGTGCGCTGTATAGTTGAACGATGATGAACAGTGACACCATCTGCAGCAGCAAGATGAGGTTGTAGGTCTTTGGAGGTGGTCTGTGGCTCTTGACTATGACTGTTCTCACCATCCTTCGCCTTTGCCTATCTGAGATTTTTTCTTGGTCTGCCACTTCGGGAGTTGCTTAAACTAGAACTGTGCCTGTGGTCTTCCATTGCCTCACTATGTTCCTCACAGTGGAAACTGACAGCTGAAATCTCTGAGAGAGCTTTTCCCTTTCCCTGAACCATGATGCTGAACAACCTTTGTTTTCAGGCCATTTGAGAGTTGTTTTGAGGCTCCCATGTTGCCACTCTTCAGAGAAGATGCAAAAGAGAGAGAAAAACTTCCATTGGCCACCTTAACACTTTCTCATAGTTGGATTCACTTGTGTATGTAGATCAAGGGTCAATGAGCTTACAAAACAAATTTTGTGTTCCAATAATTAGTGCTAAAGGTTTTCAAATGACAAGGGTGCCCAAATTTATGCACCTGCCTAATTCTGTTTTGAATAATTACTGCACACTTTCTGTAAAACCTATAAACTTAATTTCACTTCTCAAATATCACGGTGTTCATCTGCTATATGATATATTTACCTGAAATTGCTGAGCTGGACAACCAATGATTTATAAAGAAAAATCATGAAAATTATCAGGGGTGCCCAAACTTTTTCATACGACTGTAAACATCCTTACTAAAAAAAATCTAACATGGGTATTTTTCTTTTAACATCCAAAACAGACTAGACCTGTACACACATCCATACAAAAGAACTATGCACTATGTGTAATACGTGCCTATTCCTTTTGATTGAAAGTATCTTTTTAAGTAATTTTATATAGATTTTTTTCAGTGATTGTGTTATTTGAACTTTAACATGTGCAAATTGTATTTTGGCAAACTCGGTGCACCTCAGAGCAGACAAAGCCTCACACAGCACCTATAATGTTTGGCGCCCCCCTGTCCCCATGTGGAGCCTATACCAGAATTCATTGGATAGGATTCAAATCTCTGGATGGGATGCCAGACCATCGAAGGTCTTGTGACCGCACCACCTAACCTTTAAGTTGCAAGTCCAGCTATCAGAAACTGGTGTTCACATTTGCAATCTCTCTTACTCTGAGCGACTTGTAACAGATACAGTCCAAGCAATTGTGGCTCAAGGACCAAACAGTGGCAGCTTGGCAGATGTGAGATTTGAGACCCTAGATCTTCTGCTCCACAGTATCTCAACTACTGAGCCACCACAGTCCAGCAGGTTCTACCCCCTTCTAAACAGACCAAGTCTCTTTGGAGTGTATACTTGCTACTCTAGCCTATAGCACCTGTTTTGTATTGTCTGTGTATTCTGATAAAGAGACTAAAAAAGAACGATGATATATGGTCATTACACCAGTGCAACAACAAATCTAATGTTGGGATGGTGGCCTTTTGCACAGTACTGTACCTGTTAGATTGAAGACACACAGGGCATTAATCTATTGCCATATTAACAGGCTACTGTTCAAAACCTAATTCCACTGGTGCTACAAGCCTAAAAGAAAAAAACAGCTACCCTCTGTATTCGAAACACACTTCACAGTGCATGACCTCCTGTTCTACCAAAACAGTACTTTTATATCAAACAGGCTGTGGACTGCACATAACCAGCTTTCCCATGGTTTTAAAATGAGCACTGCTTATTTTTAGCCCAGAGTCATTTTAAAGGAGGAACTGTTCTCTATTTTTATGCTTTCCATTTGGAAACCTCCCTGCACCTTTTTCTGTTTTTTTGTTCTTATTTTTCTCAAGGACTCCTTGATGGGAGCTATAATTTGAGATTCTAGATGCAGTTTTATGCTCATGTGATGAGACGAATCAGTACGGAGCCACACTAAGAGTTTAGCCCAGTACCAGGCCCAGACTCTGTGCAATGTCTCCTCTCCTCAAATTCAAGTACTTATTTATCCAACACATTTAACAGTAGACAGTGGCACTTTGATGACAGATGACAGACAGTGGTTAAGACTAGGCTACTAATCAGAATGCCAAATTCCAGCTCTGCCACTATTATGCTCTTGAGCAACATCCTTAACCTTTAACTCCCAGGCTACATTGAGACAGCCGGGATAAAAGCCTCTGCCAATCGTGGTGAAATCAGTGAACAAAATGTCAAGTGTAGACCTAAAAAAAAAACAAAAAAAAAACGAGACAACAGTGGCAAAAAACTCATAAGGAGCATAAGCATAAGAAGTTGACAGAATCAAGGTTCAAATGGGGAACTGATCCTCCTCTGGTGAGCCCGGAGAGTCACTGTCTAACTACATATAATCACTGACAAAAAAAATGAACGCATCCAAATAGAAATGTGGGATTGCATGCAGTCTTGTCTCAGTCAGATATGTAAAATATTACAGGTGTGATCTGATTAGACACTGGGTCTTTCCATAAGAACGTGTAAAAGTGATTCTCCTGCTGCCCTATAAAAAGGGTCTAAGAGGCTTGGATAGTACACCTCTTGGTGAGAGATCATTTGCTGCTAGACATGCCTCTACAACACACTTAAAGATATTTTCCCAGTTGACAGACTTTGAGAGGGGGCATTTCTTTGGACTGAGAGAAGCACCATCTAGAACGTTCTGACCTAGCTGTTATGAGGTGTTACGAGCAGTAGTTCCATGAGGCCACACACTGCGAACAGGCTCCAGACGATACAGACAGATGACCACTAGAGAGGATCGTTTGATCAGCCGAAATGAGCAGCTGCCACAGTTTCATTGTCCACCATCGAGACGCACATGGCACCTTCACTACACACCCCTGTCTCTGCCCAGACCATTTACAGGCACTTAGCATAACGAAATTTGTTGTCAAGGCACCCATTACATGTCCTGCCATTGACTTATACTGTGAGATGTATAACAGAGTGAAAGCAGAGGTTATATTACATGCTGCATCCACCTCATATGGGTTTCCGCAGTGATTCGAAGGCAGGAGTGGAATTTGTTTAAATCCACTATCTTTTTTTTGTGCAAATCAACCTCTGCGTCTACCCTTAAAAAGAAACCAGTTGTAAAATAGAACTGCAGGCTCTTGGCACCGGGTGTCTTGGCTGGGTGTTCATGCTGAATTGCAGGATGTCACAATGGTGAAAGTGCAGCTTGGAAGATGCATTGGCTTGCAACAGGCACCCAGACAGTCATTGTGCAACAGCTAAGCGAAACAGACCATTCAGCTGGGCGCTTTAGTTACGTCTGACTGGAGTAATGTGACATAGATGTAGACCTGAAGCGTAAGCAGTTTGTTTAATCAACAACGCTAAAGACCAGACAGACCATGTAGGGAGTGATTTGTGAGATGTTGGCTGTGTTTAGCTGCAAAAGTGCAGGAAATGGTGGACTAAAACTCCCAGCAACACCATCATCATCGAGCACATGACCTCACACTCACATCTCGTTGCAGCCAGGCCATTTATCAGGCCCGTACCGCAGGGGAAGGGACGACGGCCAGTCCATTCTCTAAGGAACACAACTTTGAAACCTGGTTTATCCAAAAATCTGGTAGAAACCAGATTGGTATTGGTTGTGCTAAGCTTCCAATTCAGCTTTCCTCCTAATGGAGACTTGGGTTAAGTGATACCAAAATATCTTGATTTCCCAAAAGATTAACATAATGATACACTTGAATGGGTATTACCAAGTTTCAGTGCTTTCCATAGATTCTTAAAATCAACCATGTTGTGATGCATGTTATGGAATCCATTCAATTCGCATCACTAACATATACAACTATAAGCCTAATTTTGTCCCTAATTTTGTATCTTTTGAGACACAAGACCACAAAACCTCCGAAGGTGTCCTATGGTATCTGACACTAAGATCTTAGCGGCAAATACTTTAAGGCCTGTATGTTGCTCTATGGATCAGACTTGTTTGTCCAGCACATCTCACAGATGCTCAATCAGATTGAGATCTGGGAACGTCAACACCTTGAACATTTTGTTATGTACTTCAGGCCATTCCTGTGGCAGGGGGCATTATCCTTATGAATAATCCACATGAAGGGGTGCACTTGTTCTGCAACAATGTTTAGGTAGATGGGACATGTCAAAGTAAAATCCACATGAATACAAGGCGCCAAGTTTTCTCAGCAATACTATGCCTAGAACTTAGAAGTTACTCACTCATATTTCAGTGGTTTTAAGATGTTTGAATGTCTTACATTTAGAGGTGAGAAACTGCCCATAGCATAGCTAACAAAGCATCCTGTTTTACCCTCTCATATCCTGGTCAATGTAGTGGGGTGTAGCCCAGAATTTGATGGGCACATTGCAGTCCCCACCAAGGATTCAAACCCAGGCTGCCATTTCCACCATCTAGAAGTTAAAACTGAGCCACCAGGGCTGCAGGTACTCCCCATTTTATGGTGGTCTGGTTTGCGATGCTTCGACGTTACAATGGGAATCCAATAGCACACAAATACACATTCAGCAGAATCCGTACTCTGAATATTGACTTTAGATCTTTTCCCAAGCAAGCACTATGCAGTACGATACTCTCCAGCAGATGCTGGGCACCCAGGCAGAGCAGCAGCACACTGCAGACTAACCATTGTTTTTTTTTTGTTTGTTTGTTTGGACTTTCAATACATTATTCAATAAATTACAGTACTCTGCAAAAGTCTTTGGCCACCATGAAATTTGTTGTTTTAGCAATGGTATAACGACCGTAAGTAATTATTTCACGGTCTCTTTATTAAGATACAAACATAAACTACATGAAATATGTATAAAATAAAATAAAATAAATAACACCACTGACTCATATGTATACTAGTTACCTTTTTGGTAAGAGATAGAAAGATCATAAGAGGTTTTGCGGCGGGTCATGCCCTTTGTTGACTCACGCAGGAATGCATACAACTGTTACTCATATCTCATGCTGAAGCAGATGCCGTCTAGTTTGGGGTTAGAGTCTACAGAGTACAGAATGTGTAAGATTGAAGTGACTCAGTGGTTAAGTCCACCATTCAGAAGGTTATGGGTACAAGACCTGAGACTGTTGGTCCTTTGGTAGGACACAGCCCTCTGCTGTAAAGGCTTTTACAAAGCAAATGCGACATGAAAAAGTAACGTGCAAATGTGAAATATTCAGACGTGATTTTTCGTCTCAAAACTATAACAAATAATTTTTAATTGTGAATTTTGCCACCTGGTTCAAATTTTTTGGCAGCGAAAAAAGTGATTTTCTGCTCACAGAAAAATTCAAATGCCAATATTGGGTACATCCAATTTTGGAAATAAAAACAAAAGAGACAAGAGAGTTTCTGCGTTTTTTGGTAAACACCATTTGTTGTACGAAATCTGTCCAATTACACATCAAGTTTAAGCTTTTACTGAAATATAATGTGTAATTATTAATAATATTACTTTTATTTTGTTAACATCGTCCTGAACCTGAATATTTTATAAGCAAGTAAAATGGCCCTGTGGTTTCGAGGAGTTGGAACAACAGAAGGCAAAGGAATGTGAATACAAAAACATCATGTTTTTATTCAAGTCTATTTCAAACTACGAAAAAGTTGCCAGCAGAGAGGAAGATAAAATGCGGGAGCTGCTTCATGAGTAGTCATTGAGAGTTTGTCGTTGATGGAGGTTCGCAATAATTGAAGAGGACAAATAAAATAGTCACATTATTGCCATCTGGAAAATCGTAGTTCGCGTGAAAGGTACTTTTATGACCATCAATACCACTGAACAAATTGAACCCAAAAAAAAAAAAGAACAAACAAACAAACAAAAAAATAAATATATATATCTCAGGTGGTGTGTAACAACCTTAAATGTGTAATAATTTCACAGCCCAGCCTCCTACTGGTAGAGCACCAGAGCTTTAATAATGAATGTTTCTCAGAACCTGAAGCAGATGAACATAGACTAGCAGAGACCAGTGATCTGATGATTCATATTACATCAGTGACTGCTCAGCAGGCGAGCGTCTGAGGTTTTGACTGAACCAAAGCTCTTGCGGATTTCCTTAAGATCCGAGTCATGGCAGTTCATCCATTTTGTTCATTTCCTGGAAGGAGTTCACCTCTTTGATATCTAGTCTGCATAACTTTCCTCCCACCTACCATCTTTTTAGGGTCAGGAGTAGTGTACAGAATCACAGTTCTCTGATATGAGCGCGGCTCATAAATGTTACAATAAACGTGAAAGTCATTGTCAAAGTCTGATTTATTTCTATAGGAATTTTTTTTTTTTTTTTTTTTTTTTTTTACAATGAATCATTATCACAAAGCAACTGTGCAAGCCTAAGGTGATGGTGGCAAGAAAAACTCCCTAAACGTTATAAGGAAAAAACCTTGGGAGGACCAAGACTCAAAAAGCGACTCAACCTCCTTGAACAGCCTAAATGTTACATGTAAGAAATTCTATGCTTAACCTTGAGACTGACATGGCTGACTTTCCTTCCTGATAAACTGTTATAAATGGGATTCCACACAATATAATGTTAGTTTGTGTTAGCCAGTCACATCATGGCTTGTCCCGACTCTCCATAAATGAACAGCCGAGCTACTGTCTGTTGAGTTCTGGGTTGCACTTCTGTATATGGTGCTGCTTTCATACTGGCCAGACCCTTTCTCTCTCTGATTGACTAATAGTGAAGTTATGTCGCCTTGTTTAAATATTTATCCAGGCTGTTTAGCGATGCTCCTACACACTGAGCCTAGCATTCTCTGCACACTACACCCCTACATACTTAAGGTAACTAAATGAGGCACCCAAGTCCTTATTTATTACGCTTTCTGTATTGCTTTAAACCTTTGCAAGTCTGTCCAGTGTAACTCTCATTGCTAGCAACATGATCAGACTGAAGAAAAGTCTGTTTTACCTCAGTGTTCTCAAGTAATAAACAGAAAAGCATTTTATGGAGGCTACTTAACTTGCATCAACTAACTTCACCATACTTACTTAATCCAGTTAAGGGTTTGAGTGGGGCAGGGTGCAAAGTGGGACTCAACCCTGTACAGGGCACCAATCCATCGCATGGCACACACATTTACACACTCACTCACACTGGGATACCTTAGAAGTGGCAGTGGCTGCACCGGTATTCAGACATGGGTCTCTGGGAGGACACAATACTCAGCACTGTATCACCATGCTCCTTAACATGAATAAGGAATCTCTCATTTTGAGTAAACTGAAGGTGCCCCCCATCATCATGGTGACTTGGGTTTTTACACCTGCACCCCATGTTCTCCAGTGATATGTCTCAAAATATTCTTATCTAAAAAAAAGGGAGGCACTATGGAAAAAGTTGTTTCACAGAGCGTAATGCGGAAGTTTAATGGCGCAAACCTGTATAATAAAATATCACACCTAATGCTCTGAAAGTACTAATTGATATTTCTTAGCTGATATACGGGCCACTTCCCCACTGCTCTGCTTTGAGAGCTCTCCGTTTCAGTTCTGACCTTTCATGTTTCTACTGAAGGGTAATGGTCTGCAGCAAGGTGCTTGCATTGTGAATCACCTGCAGGCTTTTTTCCACAGTTTGCCTCTTAGTTGCTTCGTGCAGTGCTTGAATATGCTTTTTGTCTCTGTTTTCCTCAGGCTCCCAGCAATGACATCCCACTTAAACACGTAGAGACGATGGTAAGTGGTTTTCTATTTTTACAATCATGCCTTTCAATGTTTGTGTCATTTGGGCGCGCTGTAATGTTTTATACTACAGTGAAGTTTTTATTATTTGAAATATGACTAGTTCAGTGGGTAAATATTTAGCACGAAACACTGACGCTGTTGCTATGTAGTCAAAGTGTTTTAACCTTCCCTAGTCTAAACCTCACTCCAAACTGAGCCCCAAATTATTGGTTGCATTAGCCTAACTCACTCAAATAGCATGACGGACGCAGCGCTGTTTGGATAAGGCCAGTGAAAACACCTTGTGCAGGCAGAGGGAAAAGCTCCAGTGTTAACAGAATGCCGTAGCTGGGATATGTCAGCAAGTTGGTAAGGACTCCTCCCCCTCTAAACCTCCAAGCTACCTCCTTCTGGACTGCACTCTCTCTTTCTGTGCTTGCCTGACCACTATCCGTCATGCTCTCACGTTCATTGTGTTGACCATACGGAAGAGCTCCAGATATGGAGTACCAGATTGCTGTATGACAAACAATCGTGGCTGAAAAAGTCAGGGGTTGGATAAACAATCATCAATACTGTGAGACAGATGCACATTGCTGACAGCCATAGTTGTTTAAAGACACACAGTCCAGTCAAGCAACTAACAGATCAGTGATCATACCTTACGAGACATGCTATTAAAGCTGCTGAGAGCAATGGAATAGATGATCGTAAGCACTTAGTACTGTACCAGTTTTTAGCAAATGAACCCATGCATGTGACTCACACGAGTTAAATGCATCTGCAATGTCAAAATTGTCCCAGATTTCCATTCCTAGGAGGACTGAATCAAATAGCCCATACATTAACTGTATGGTGGCACTGTTATCAACTATCCCATTAACTTTAGCCTTCCTGATATTACAGGCCCTGAATAAACAAACAGTGCATGGTGGTAGTACTGCCTATAAACTCATCTTACCAGGAATTACAACCAACTGTCTAGAGATGTGCATTTACATCTAGCAATTCAGCAGACTCCCTTATCCAAATTGATTTACTGTTGATACAGTCTTACAATCTAAGCAATTGTGTGTTAAGGGTCTTGCTCAAGGACCCAACACCTGTGGGCAAATGTGCCACAGATACCATATGGAACCTGTATGCCTCCATGCCCAACAGTATCTCATCTTGTGTCCAGGACAGAAGTGGCCCAACAGGGAACTAGAGCCTCCTATCACTTGTACAGTTTTTCCCAGTAAACCTATTATTATGCTCTAATATCACTTCAATAGACCATAATTACATTCACATATAGAAAGTTTCATTTGATCCGAACAATTCTTCTTTAACAGGCAATATTACCAGGCAAGTTCATGAAAATGGTGAATGTTTTAATAAGGTATTCATCTTTATTGTCTTCATTGCTAGTTAGCAAATGCATAAAACAACCCCCAGTTAAATTTAAAAGCCAAGAGCTACATAAGAGTTATTTCATAATTGAGTGATTCATAATCAGGATAATCACGTATTCATTTTAACAATCAATAGATTATTTGACTGTCAAAATAGTCATTTGTTACAGCCCTAGTTCAGAGGGATTATTGGGAGTGTCCTTGATTGGTCAGTCTGTTGTTTTGTTTTGTTTTATTTTTTTTTACAAAGATTTACTCAATTAATAAATAGAATTATACAATCGGTATCTGCTGCTGCAACAGTGACTCATAGCAGATCAAGGCACCAGCAAGGGTGGCAGTTGGAAATGTTGAGCGTAGTGTCTTACACCATGTAGAGCCATTCTTTCAATAGTAGTCTATGTCGTCCAGGTGACAGTTAATGGCCACCTGATATCCTTTATGTAATGTGGTGCATGCAGCGAAGAGTGTTGAGACTCTGGAATTTGGCAGGATCAAACTGAAGTAAAAAGAAAAATGTTTGATAATTATTTAATTACTGTAATTATAGCCACTATATTGAGGGTACTCACACTGTCACACTGCCACTGCTTGAGCAAGACCTTTAAAGCCATCGCTTGAATTGTACATGCAAGTGTAAGGGGTCGAGCTCCACTGCCTGTACCCGGCCGAGGCAGAGCTCTAGTCACCACTGAGAGTGCACCTCGCAAGTGTTAGATCACTGGATCGAAAGCCTGATCATGTTCAAGTATTAGTGAAAGCACAGACTGACAGTAAACTCACACCCTCTCCCTCCTTTAGTAAGGTCTGTTCTCTTAGAGACCTTTCCAGGCTGTGCATTTGGGTCACAAGGTCCCATTGCAGTAAGACTGTATCCGTTGTAAGTCACTCTGTCAACTGGACTGGTCTGCCTAAAATGGCTGCATTCAGGTTGTTGAAATAATTACATGAGGTAAATATCTGAGTTATGGGACTGTTGAGAGATGGTTATTCTTGACCTTCTGAAGTAATTGAGTTGCCACAGCCCACTTATGAATACAGTCTGTTGAAACTCAAAGCAAAACTGATTTCTGTCATAAAAAGCCTTTTCATCATATAGCCTACACACGTCTGGTGGACTTCAGCATCTGTCTTTTATTTTCACCATATGAGTGAATGTGGCTTTGTGTGCTTCTGTGGGAAATGATAGTTATCCTCTATGTGAGAATGGCTTCCCGTTCTTTCTTCCAGGGCAACATTTAGGATATTATAGGTTCGAAATGAGAAAGTTGCTTCGTTTGGGCTGGTCCGTAGTGTGTTTGGGAAAGGAAGTATCGCATTACAGACTGCCCGTTATAGCCTGAGGCTTGTGAGGCAGCCCGTGTTTATCGTGATGCATATTTGGACGTAGATAAAGCCTTCATCTCTGAAGCATTTTCAGAGGAGGGGAGAACAGTATGTAATTATTTAGAAAAATGTTATGCATAAACAGATGCATGTGGTGCCTGCGTTCCCTGAGTCATTCACTAATCTTATGAGACGAAGAAGACTCACTTACCCAGCTGTCCACACTGGGGATCTAATAAAGACAAATTAGTCTTCACCTGACGTACATCCTCCTGTGCGATCCTTCAGTGCATCTATGAATGAAATCCTACCTTGGGTGCAGAGCAGATTGGTAAGATGTAGCTGAGGAATGCCAGTTGTTTGCTTCTCAGATGGAGATGTTTTTTGTTATGATTATATTATTTCACTCTCCCCTGGTTTGATATTCCAAAGCCAAATAAACTGTGATGCTTCAAAATGTCTTGAGCTTTTCATCATAGTCCACCACTCTGTTCTTAGTAGAGCTCTCCAAACCTACAGTCATGAAGCTGACCTTAATAGAGCTCGTACATGTGGGTAATGTTAAGACACAGCTACATCTGATAGTGCCTTCAGTGAGTGGAATTAAACCTGCAACTGGGGTGTTCCAGCAGATTTGGACCAAATGCTGCTCTAGGCTCTGTCATGAACATTACACTGTGGTTCTGCTGACGTCTCTGACTCATGAAAGCCTGCCTTTTTTAAGGTCTTGTAAGCTCATATTATCGCATCATATGACCACCGTTGCCATGGCCAAACTGCGGTTTGAAGCCTGGTGTAATTTGTGAGTCATAGCTGTAAAGTTTGATTGTATTGAAAAAGTTGAAAGTATGTTAATGATCCTTTCAGCTATTATGGAATATCCTGAACTACTGATATGTCCTGAGTGCGCCGGCTTGGTTCTAAACTAAATGCCACGGTTTAAACCGAAGCTTGTCTTGGAGACGCAAATGAAATCCTGGTGCGAAGATTAGTTAAAGATGAAAATGCAGACCGGAGACGCGAGCTCTTCAGTCAGCTGCTTTGTGTCTGCCCCAAAGCTCCAAGCATGGGATAGCAAAGGAGAACCAAACCAAACACACGTGGGTGGCAACTGAAATACACATCATAAGAAAGAGGGAGGAGAGAACGAGGTAGGGACAGAAGGGAGGGGTCAGAGGGAGAGATACCACACGAGTTAGAGAAGGAGGTGGTTGCAAAGGCGGGAGGTCGAGAACGATAGATTGAAGCAGAAAGCGCAAAGGAAGGAGTGAAAACAAGTGAAAGGGAGAAGGGGGAGCCGAGAAACGGAGCAAAGAAGTCGAGCTGTGGTCTACTGTAGATTTTGGCCAAGCATGTGACATCCTGGGAGAGGCACCGACCCAAAATAGAGACTTCTGGGACGTTGGAGCGGACTGTAGGAGTATGGAGAACGACAGAAAGCACTCTTTCTCGACGATGAACCCCAGCGGTTCCTTACGGAGACGGCTCTCGTCTATTCGCAGCGCCTGGCGTTGGAGCACGGGCTACCTGTTGAGGGTAGGACTACACTGCCTTCCTTCTGCCTTTGCGGATCTTTGGACCTCTTTGTTTAAGTCTTTGGCGCTCTTCTGATCCTCCACCCCCCAAAGTCTGGTCTCCGATGGTTAATTTGTCAGGGGTACTCGTAAGCAGCATGCCCAGCTGGTTTTGATCAGGATCGCTTGGGACTCCCTCCACCACCCCCACCCCCACCCACTCTTGGCCGTTCTTCTGGGGCTCGTAATTGTGGTTGATTAAGGGAAAGCAGGATGATTTTCGGAGCCTGGTGCTGCATGGCTCGGGTTGTGCAGGCCTCCAAGCCAGCCATAAAGAATTTTTTTGTTAGAAAGGGAAATGTGCTTGAGGTAGAAGACTGTTTTGCTCTGATGGATTGCACTGACGTGGGTGATCTCTTGCTGGGTAATGATGTGTTTCTCTGGTTTGCTGTGTTGTAGCATATTTATTCGTGGCCCAAAAAGTCAACATTCACCCAAACGTCACTGTTGTAGACGTGTTAATGTACCATTTTATTGTGTTAAGCATGTCTGCACGAATATGACTGAGACAGAACAGTCCTGAAAGGAACCAAGTCAAATATTATTTGTGGGTGATGATGCAGTCTCTTGGAACACGACTGTGTTTGGACAGTAAGCCATAGCTCACTGCTGGCATTCCCGTTTATCAAGGTGCTTGATGGAGTTAGGGTCAGGGCTAACCAGCAAAGTTCATCATCAAGTTGTTTATGGATTTTTTAGGAGGAACAGAATGACTTGTTGGTGGAGGTGTTTCAGAAAATTAGCCGCCTTAGATCAGCAAACAGGAGAAAAACTTCATACTAAAGGCCTATTCACACTGAGTACAGGGTTTTTGCACGGTAAAAACAAATGCGATTTTTAACGTAATGGGACCTTCACACTAAGTGTGCTGTGTTTCTTTGTCTAAACACCGAAAATTCCCTGTCCGTTTCCATTGTATCTCGCTTTTAAATTTACTTTTATTTTATTGTACTTACTTATTGTCCTATAAGCTCTTGTGCTCTGCTACTAGCAAGATGAGCTGTTCTGCCTGACAACGGAGCCCTGATTGGTCAGCCTGATTTTAACGCATCCAAACAGCACAGAAATGAGAACAGACTACAATTCAATTTTTTACGCAGTAAAATTTTTTTGACTCGATGTGAAACATGACATTAATATACGTGTTCTTTTTCAAAACCTGACATTGTTTTTAAATCTGACTCCATTGTGAAAAGGGCTCAATACCCATGTTTTTGGATGTCATTTATGGGCGTCAGCAAATCCTATCCTATAATTTTCTATTAATTCTTTCAATTTTCACCACAACGTAGGAGTTTTTGGCCCTTCTTAGTGGTAATAATCAAATGAGGGAATGGTCCCAACACAAAAACGATGTTTGTGGCTTAGCACACCACATTGGTAATAACAGTACACAACATTATCTAAGCTTGTAAGTCCATCAGAAGTCTGTTTTTTTGCAAACACCAGTCACTTTGTAGGAACTACTCAGAAATATAATTATCACTCCAGCATTAGATTTGTTGTTTTTGGTATAATGACCATATATAACATATTTCCAACCCAAAAATTTCAAACTTGCATCAATACTATTTTCCACTGATCTTCATTCCAATCTTATTATAATGATAATAATAAACTTTATGTATATAGCAGCTTTCATACATCAGGGTTGAATCTCAATGCGCTTTACAGTAGAGTTATAGAACATAGAAGGTATAATATAGAATATATATACAAAATCCAACAAATAAAAACAAATGTAAAAATAATTACAAATTAAAATGCCAAGGACCAAATAAATAATAATAGATAAGACAGGTCACAATCTTAGTCTTTTCACCCTGTATACCCTTCCAAAAATGTGGTTTTCTTGGCTGCTAACCTTCCAAAAAACAGTTCTGTCCAACTATCTTCAGATGGTACAAGGATCAATTTGGCATCACAATGAAACCGCCAGATGCTGTTACTGCCCAAGTGTCAGGAGAGGTCACACTAAATACTTGCCACTGTAGCCTAAAGTTACTTAATCCTGCATACAAATTCCCTGTATTTTCTTGTTGTATTCTAATAAACATCCTGAGAAATAAGTATATATGGTCATTAAGCAGTTGATAAAACAATGGTATATCTAATCTAATGGTGGCCTAAGACTTTTGCACAAGACTATATACCAACAAGGTAGGTATCTGATGTGGCCAGTGCACTGGGTTCCGTGTACTGCTGCTAGTGTACTGGGACACCTGTGTTAAGAATGGTCCAAGACCCAAATATAAGGTCCTGTGGCGGTAACTAATGAGTAACAGATAGGTTACAGTAAGTACTTGTACTCCTACAGTGTGTGCCCATATGGTAGGGGAACTTAATAAAAGTAGTGGAACCTGGACTTGGTTAATGTAATTACTGACAATGGTGGTGGTATCTTAGTAATAGACTGTTAGTAATCCTTTCTTTATATGTCCAAAATCTTTATTCATTACTTATCAGCATGTGAGAAAAGTAAATAGACTTCCACCACTCCTGATGAAGTCTGGTGGTGTTTCATGATCATAATCGGAACCTTCTATGATTGGAATCATACAAAGCCTTTCAAAAATAATTAGAACTTCTGTGTATAATTATACTGTTGAATTCTGGGTTTTCTTTGTAAGCATTGTTCCCATTTGGTCATATCCTACCATGTTATTTGCATACTGAATGGCGGCCACTCTGCTTTCACAGTTGCTTCCACTTTGACTAACTCTTTCCTCTTGGTTGGGCTTCCTAAGAACTGTTGTTCATAATCTAATAGTGGTATTACGAGAGAAATGCATATGTAACTGTTCAGCACTAACTTTGGTTCTCTATAATCTGCTCTCGCACATGTATATACGGAGAGACGTAATGCTAAGAGCTCTCGGAGAAGAAAACAGAGAACATTAAAACAGATATCATTTGTGGGCACTAATGATAGTGGGAGCAAGGCAGCAAGCTCAAGTAATGTGGTTAATCAGGGCCTGGATGGATGGTTCAAGAAACGGTGGAAAGATGACTGATGGCCAAACATTTTTTTTTTTTTTTAGCCTAGGCGATTTTTTTTTTTGTTGTTGTTGAGGGTGGGACAGGGTATTTAAGAAATGCGTCTGCCACTTGCATTCGTCTGTATAATTGCTGCAGTTTGAAGAAAGGAAGAAAGAAAAGATCAGAAAGTGCGACGAAAAGTGCGTCATCAGCCATCTGCAAAATATGACCCGAGCAGTGCAGGAAGATGCTCCAGCTTAAGGTCATTCTTGAGTAACACTTTGATGTAGAGTGTGGCCTGCGTAACCCTTAGTTAGAGTGATTGGTAGAGGTAAACACATTCCACTGGAATGATTTAAAGCTCCTTTTCTGTAAATATGTCCTTCCTGTTTATATTTGTATGAGTGTGTGAAAGAGAAAGCCAGTCATCTTTCAAACTTCATTGTTCACATTAATTCACGGCAAGCTCTGAAAGAATTTCGCCCTGTTCTAACTACAGTGCTGTGCAAAACTCTTACATATTCTACATTTTTCAGTTTATATTCTGCTTATTCTTTATTTAAGTTTATTTAATGGCCACTAATTGTAGTCCTACAGTTACAGTTGGTAGCCCATCTGTTTCTTTACATACTTTGTTTGTCCCCTTTACTCTGTTCTCTAATGGTCAGGACCCCCACAGGACCAGCACAGATCAGGTCCTATTTGGATGACACTGATGTGGTGGTGGTGGTGTGTTAGTATGTGTTGCTTTTGGAGTTTAAAACACCTCCGTGTCAGTGCTGGACTGAAAATAGTCCACCAGCCAAAAATGTCCAGCCACCAGCATCCCGAGTCCTTTGAGCACTGATGAAGTATTAGAGGATGACACAAACTGCAGCAACAGATGAGCTCCCTTCTCTGATTTTACATCTTGAAGGTGGAGCAATAAGGTGAATGTGTTTAATAAAGTAAACAGAGTGAACAGTGATTTAAAACTCCAGCAGCACTGCTTTGTCTGATCCGATCGTACCAGCTTAACACACACTGGTACAATGCTGAGAATGATCCACCACCCAAACAGTACCTGATCTATGAGGACCCTGATCATGAGAGAACAGAGTAAAGGGGACTAACAAAGTACGTAGAGGAACAGATGGACTACAGTCTGTAATTGTAGGACTACAAACTGCAGTAAAACTCAAAGCCTTAGCAGAATATAACCTGAAAAATGTAGAATGCCTCTGACTTCTCCTTACTGTACTTTACTGTATTTTCCTTGACTGTTTCTATAATGCCTTGAAATATGTCGTTTGTTTGCTTTCAGGGTTCGACTAAATCATCGAAGAGCATGGAGTCGCGCCGGAGACCATCCAGGTAGGAGCTGCTCAGCTGTCCACCCACATTCATCAGTCTGATTAAGACCATATGAATCCCTCCTTATGTCTGCTTTGGCTATTCATGATGGCAATTAGATGAAAGCCGATCATTTGATTGTGGCTGCTTTGCGTGCTGATGACGTATGTTGACAACCTCTCATCATTCAGCCATATATGACGTTCAAACCAGTTGGTCCACGCACAGGATTGCGAGCTATCTTTGTAGAATGTGAAAGGGGAGGAACTGCAGTGTAGGAGAATGATATCTATGACTAATGAAAGTTTTTAGTGAGTATACCATTGGCACAGCTACACAGACCTGGGTTTTATCCTCAATTTAGGGTAATGTCTTGTTTAGTTTGACATGGCCTTGTGTCCACATGGGTTTTGTATGCGTTTGCTCCTCCTACCTCTCAAAAACATGCCACTGGACTGCATACTGGATAATGAATTGCCCACAGGCTAACGTGGGTGTGTTCCCCACCTGGCTCCCATGATCCCAGGATAGGCTCCAGACGCACCACAACCCTGGCCTGGATAAAGTGTTTACTGAAGATGAATAAGTCTTATGGGTTGATCTATGTATGCAGTACATCAGCTATGCAAAGTTCTCAAAACTGGCATGTCATCGTCTACGCGTTGAATCTGGCATACCTTGCAGTTTTCCTCTTCTATGAAGGAAGAAAAGAGATACTGTGATCTATATTTTCCCTTTCTGAGGATCGTCGTTCTTCGTTAGCTCTCAGTGCGGTATGGCAAAGCCCCAGTTTCATCCACTTAACCTCAATGAGCAAACCATATTGGAGACCTTGAGAATTCAAGTTGGCAGCACAAAATTCACAGTGCGCCGAGGGGAACCAAATTAAAAGACGAAAGCTGATCTTTATGCAACACTATGTGTCACCACCCCACCTCCTTTTCTGTCTGCTCATGGTCAGTGATGACCTTTCTGAGGATGGGAAAGCGAATCTTGTGAATCACAAGTCTTATCCTTCCAAGCCCTCACCTTAATGGCAGTTAAGCTTTTCAGATTTTGGAAACTCTTTGGAAACACTTTGGAAACTCACTGAAAATGTAATAATGTGAACCCGTCTTCTCAAAGAGTTTGGTGGTTTGGGATGTATCACACTTTCTAGAGATCGCTGGTGCATTCAGTATCCTGTGGTGGAAAGGTGGGAAATCAGATTTTCATCAATGGGTCTTTAGCTTACTGTCATGGGGGTGCTGGAGAACAGAAACACCACAAGCTTATAGGGTCTAACAGAAATAATGTATACTCACATTTTGGCAAGTAGCATTAACTGCAATGTGAAGCTCTAAATCCAAGTAAAATCTACCACATATTATATGTTATAAACTGAGCTCGTTTTCTTTCGAGGTAACTTTTCTTTAGTTGTTGCAGTAATAACCCTAAATGAGGGCTGGCTCACAATATTTACTAGGCTATTTCTTGCCACGGATGAATATGTTACGTAGGCATTTCAATGGAAGTATTTAGTATCTTAGCATGCAGTTTATCCATATTCCACATGGACTGTGATAAAAGGTACTTTATATATGGCCCTATGATTTCTGTGATGTGCAGAATACGGATGGAATCGCGGAACTGAGGAATAAAAATGGACAAAAAGACGGAAATGCACAAAGTTTGAAAATTTAAAAGTCGGCCGATCAGTCTCCTATAACCGATTCTGTTCCGGTCACATTTAACCTGCGCAGCACACGATGGTGACAGCAGTACAAACACATGAACAGCACAGTATATTGCAATATAAACATATCTATCAACATGGATGGAAATTCAGCCTGCCACAGACCAAATGGCACAATCGCAGTTATATTTTTCAACAACAAATTATATCACATTCATAACAATTTTATGTCCTGGGTCTGGACGTAACTACCAAGGCATATTTGTTTAGGGGTTGGAGGAATGCCCCTGACCGACTGTACTTGAGACAGTTTTAGATTTTATAGAAGACAGTAGATTTTGCAACTACAGTTTTGATAGGCAATGGCCAGGGGTCAGTGGGTAAGGCTCTTTACTATAAATCATTAGGTGCAGAGTTCAAATCCTAGCTCTGCACAGCTCCCACTGTTACATACTTAAACAAGGCCCTTATTTTTCACTTCTCAGCTCTCTGTGCTAAATGTTGCTAAATGTTTGCTAAATTATAGTGTGGAATAATTGGTAAACGTAAGTTAAATAAAGGTCTGCTGTTCCCAAATAACAAAAGTGCCAGCCAGCGTTTCTTAAATAAACTGAAATTAAATAAGCATTTTTAAAAATGCATCATTACTTTTGGCTTGGAAAACGACTGTGTAGACATGACAGATGTGCGTGTGTGTTAACTGAATACCAAACAAACTGAGATATCTTTAGCAGAACAAACATGAACTGGATAAAACATTGTACACATTGTAGCAATGGAAAATAGCTGAGTGGCACTTTAAAAATATACTTGCATTTTTTGTAAGCATTGAAACTCTATTACAGTAAAGCAAGTAAATACAAATCTGAAACACTGATGAGGTAAATTTATCTGCACTGGAAATGGCTCAGGACTGCTGGAGATAAAATTAAACTAATTAGCAGGAGTGAGACAAACCAGTGACCAGATGGGCGCAAAGGCACGACTAAACCATAAGAGCAAGCATTGCCTTTGTTGCATAAACTGCTAGGCATCTAGGTTCTACTGATTAAGACTTTGAGGGTTATGGTGGTATTTCCTGAGACATCACAGGTTGCGGGTCTAAGTGCGCCCAGGACCAACCCCTCTGACAAAGCAAATCACACATACAGGATTTGGGAGACCTTGCCAGGAATCTCCACTGGGATAGAAGTTGGGTCACCACGGTGGTGGACTAGAGTTTTTAGACCATGGCACCACTCAAGCACCCTAATTAATTCCTGTTGAATGTCATTTTGGAACCTGGACTTTTTCAGCAGTGGCTGAAAGTCTTTTCCCATTTCTATGTATAAAACATTCAGTAATTAATGTTAATGAATTAACTATATGGGGATCTATATTTTATCTCCCATTGCACAAAGATGCAACAGCGGACATGACATTGTGTGCAACCAGCGATGTAGGTTTATTTATGTTTATATTTCATTGTTTGTGTTTATATTTCGGTTCTACTGTGTATGTGATTGTTCTTGTGTGTTTGTAACTGAAGATCCACAGTGTTATGCATTTCCTGGAGGGAATGACATGTAAAACACTTTGGGCTTTGGATGCTGGGTAGATGGTAGATGGTTGTCAGCGGTATATCTGCCCCATTTATGTTTATGGTTTGTATGCAGTTTTCTTGTGAAAATACCTTATATTTACATGTGACTATGGTAATGTCCAGCCAACAACAATTTTGATTAACGACCCATTTCACAGACAAGCGACTCCTGTCCCATAGGTATACCAAGGTAACAGTCCATCAAAGGGTGCGTCATATTTACCAGTCAACCCACTTAAATGTTTTTGGGGGATGCATGAGGAAATCCAGAAGATGGGAACCAAACTTGGGTAAAACACGCAATTTTCCATGCAGACAGTAACCAGAGGCGTGTATTTAACCATGTCCTGGGAAGCTGTGTAGCCAAAAAGGCTACGTGCTGTTCCCATTTCATACCCATGTAAAATATTGTAATTAACGTCACTTATTATTATAGTCCACACCTATGGTATTTATTACTTCATGCCATATTTAAGTAGGCCGTGTACGTGTGTATCAGTCCTTTCAGTGGAACAGATTGGCTTGATCGAAAGACTTTAAGCATGAATATGATGTTTGTTTGCAGTTCTACCCTCATACCTCATTGCACATATCTGTCGTCTCCTTCTTTCCACACTTCAATATGGGCCAAACGCCTCAACCTTGAATGGTGGTATATATTTCAGTAAGAAAAGCTTTTTTCCCCCAGTACATCAGCCATACTGTAAAGGTAGTTTATTGCAGAAGTGCACGATTTGTGTGCGTGCTTGTTTAAAACATGCTTTATTTGATCAGCGGTGAAATGAAATTAGCCTTGGAGAGATGTATGCAGCTAATTGGTGCCAGTAGGTAAAACAACGATATCGAGAAAGCTCCTGATGAGAAGCAGATTTGTCCGGGAGGACGCCCAAACCTCTTTATGATTTGAACTTCATGTGTAGAACATTTTTACGTTACCGCAGATCGGGTTACATCACAAGACATGCCCCTGTTCCCACAGATCAGGGCTGCTGTGGGTTTGTACTCTGGCCATGCTACTGATATATTTTCAGCCATTTGCATAGCGAGAACATGGTTAAAGATTAAGGCTAAGATTGTGGTTCTATCTTCAACTTGAACTCATTCCTTAGAA
Organism: Ancistrus triradiatus; assembly: GCA_025084515.1. Classification (NCBI taxonomy): domain Eukaryota; kingdom Metazoa; phylum Chordata; class Actinopteri; order Siluriformes; family Loricariidae; genus Ancistrus; species Ancistrus triradiatus. The sequence continues at coordinate 255,053 of JAJAGP010000271.1, read as the reverse complement.
GTGACCAAATTGTTTTGCTTGGGTCGCTCAACCACACTCTAGGAATGCATCACCATTTTCATATCTCGCTTGTTTATCTGCAAGATCGATCTTTAGCTACCGTGGTTCAACTTTTCTGCCTTAAAACTGACCTAAATGTTGGGAGGCAAAGCTGAAAAACACAATAATATGGTGATGTCATACAAACGTAATGAGAAGCAAAGCACTCCACTTATTGCATGTAGTGGTGAAAAAATTGGAGCTATCATGGCAACCAAGAGGAACACCAATTCAGAACACTGAGAAACGCAAAGCAAATAACTAAACGTCCAGAACGTCTCCATGTATGGTCATGTTGGGTTCATGTTGGCATGTGTAATGCATGCTTATGTAACCAAAGTCTTACCCTGACCCCAGTTTTTAGGGTCTGTGAGCTTTTTGCCCACTGCTAGACTTCTTGCTGGCTCTCATGATCCTTTTGCTCTGTATTCAGCAGAAGCGTGAGTCTGATCCAGTCCATGGAGGAGAACTATGAGGTGGACCTAGTCTACATCACAGAGAGAATTATCTCTGTGTCTTTTCCTAGCACTGTAGAGGAACAGAGCTACAGTGCCAACCTCAAAGAGGTGGCCAGCATGCTACGCTCCAAACACGGAGACAACTACCTGGTAATTAAGTCTCACTCACCATCATGGGTCACTGCTGGCTTGTGTTGTAATGCATCGTAGTATTAACTTTGCTGTTATGTTATTTTTTAGCTCTTCAACCTGAGTGAAAAGAGATTTGATATCTCCAGACTGAACCCTAAAGTAAGTCATTACACCACGATACTCAGAGAAGGATTGGTTCCATGTTTGAGTCTGTTTACATTTAAGGTTAATTTTATACTTTTTTTTTTGCTTCAGAAATATACCATAAATATACACATTGACCAAAACAAAACAAAAAAACACTCCAATAACTGCAACTAAACCTTTCCTCCATCCTCCCATTCCTCTGTACAGAACAGCTTCAACTCTGGGATGTTCTTGGGTTTCCTCACATTAACAATAGGGTCGTTGTCTTGCTGTATGACCCACCTTCTCTTGAGATTCAGTTCATGGACAGATGTCCTGACATTTTCCTTTTGAATTCTCTGATATAATTCAACATTCATTGTTCCATCAATGATGGCAAGACATCCTGGCCCAGATGCAGCAAAACAGGCCCAAACCATGACACTACCACCACCATATTTCACAGATGGGATAAGGTTCTTATGCTGGAATGCAGTGTTTTCCTTTCTCCAAAAAAAAAACACTTTCCTTTTAAACCAAAAACTTCTATTTTGGTTTCACCATCCACAAAACATCTTCCAATAGAGCTTTCTGCATTGTCCACGTGATCTTTAAGCAAACTGCAAACATGTTCTTTTGGAGGCAGTGGCTTTCCTCTCCTTGCAACCCTGCCATGCCATGCACACCATTGTTGTTCAGTGTTCTTCTGATGGTGGACTCATGAACATTAACATTAGCCAATGTGAGAGAGGCGTTTTTCAGATTTTGCATAAGAAACTATCCTGGGGTCCTTTGTGACCTAACCAGCCTATTACACACAACAATACAAACTCCATCTCTTGGAGTGATTCTTTGTTGGTCCACAATGGTCTTTGGATTTCCTCCATTTGGTCTGACTGTGGATTGGTGGAGTCCAAACTCTTAGAGATGGTTTTGTAACCTTTTTTCCAGCCCCTGATGAGCATCAACCAATTTTTCTGAGGTCCTCAGAAACCTCCTTTGTTCGTGCCATGATACACTTCCACAAAACGTGTTGTGACGAGCAGACTTTGATAGATCCCTGTTCTTTTAAATAAAAACAGGGGGGCCCACTCACACACCTGATTGTCATCACACTGATTGAAAACACCTGACTACTAATTTCACCTTCAAATTAACTGCTAATCCTAGAGGTTCACATACTTTTGCCACTCACTTAATATGTAATATTTGACCATTTTTCCTCAATACATAAATGACGAAGTAACAATATGTTTGTCTCCATTGTTTTAACCTGGTTCTCTTTTATCTACTTTTAGAACTTGTGTGAAAATCCTATGATGTTTTTAAGGTCATATTTATGCAGAAATATAGAGAATTCTAAGGACTGTGGGTAGCCCTAGCCTAAGGTACTGGACTATGGACCAGAAGGTCCAGGGGTTCAAATCCCACCTCTGCCAAGCTGCCCACAGTTGGGTTCCTTGAGCAAGACCCTTAACCCACAACTGCTTGGATTGTAAGACTGTATCAGTTGGAAGTCGCTCTGGATAAGGGCGTCTGCTAAATTGCTGTAAATGTAAAAAAATGTAAATGTAAAGGGTTTTACAAACCTAAGCAAACCACTCTAACACTCATTGAAACAAAAACACTCACCAAGAAGGAGATGGATGATTTCGAATGAAAAAACTATAATGTATGCATGTAATGATATATGTAGGTGATCACAATAGCATAATAAAATGGATAAGTTATTGGCGAAAACTTTTACAATTGAAAGGAGGCTCTAGTTACCCTGTTTGACTGCGTCTAGCCTGGATACAATATGAGATATGCAATGGGCATTCCAAAGCTGCCGTCCCAGCTGGTCCAAAAATGCTCGCTCGATCGGCATTAAATCTGGTGGCCTGGAGGCCAAGGAAGTGTTGCAATCTGGGACAGACATACCTGGGAAGCCCTTGTTCTGTGTGCGTGAGCATTATCCTGCTGAAAAATACCAGTTGGAAGCCCTGCCATGAGAAGCAACACGTGGCCGCAAGATGCTCCGCACATATAGCGGAGCTGTTAGTATCCCTTGTATCACTACTAGGGTCATATGTGATGGCTCCCCAAATCATCACACCAGCAGCGTGTCACTTCACAGCAAAGCCAGGATTGAACTGTTCAAAACGATGCCTCCATATTCTAACCTGACCATCGTCAGATACAAAACAAAACCTGGATTTGTTGCTAAAGATGACACGGTTCCAGTTGGTAGCAGTCCAGGTTTCTCATTCATGAAACCACTGTAAAGGCAGCAACCTGACATTTTTATCTAGGTGCATTCTTTTTTTTGTCAGTGAGTGTACATTAACCTAAAACTTCATTTACATAGATTTACTGTTAGGTTTTTTTATTTTTCCATTTTCGACCAGTGATAAATAGATCAGCATTGTCCTGAGTGGAGTGACACCATGAGATGAGACATTCAAAACTAATTTGTGGTTATGTTGCCACTCCAAGAGGGCTTACATTCATCATCAGAATTCAACAGAAATAACTCACACCAGACTATAACAAGGACTTGATTAGTGATCAACTCAAGCAGAACAAAATTTGATATTCCAGTTTTGTCTTGTGTCTCATATCCCTCCCAGATAAAAGAGTAAACTTTCCAACTAGCGAGCTAGATATTTATCCTCAAACAATAGTGACCTCATGTTGCCAGATAGTAACGAGCTTTTTATCAGTTCAGTTCAGTTTATTTGTATTGCTCCTTTTACAATAGATAGCTTCAGAGCATTTTTATTAACACCAAGGATAGACCCAAATACGCAAGCCAGAGGCCACAGTGGTGTGGGAAAACTCACTGGGACCAATAAGAAATAAACCAGAGCAGCTTATTCCAAGACACTTGGCTATTTTTGGGCTTTTTTTCCATTTTTCTCGCAGGATCTGGCAACCCCAGAATTAAATGTAGCATGTAATTAAATACAGCAAATGGTTACCAAATGGTAAAACTTTGTGGAGACTCTGAAATACAGTATATGCTTCAGGAAATTAATAATTTCTTTATTTAATTAATATCGTTTGAAGTATACGTCACATCTTTCAGTCAAATTATTGTCCGAGTCATGTAAACCCGAAGTTTTCCCATTACCTGATTACCCAAATGCATGTAAACTCACTGATCAGATTACTGATAAAACCTGATTTTCTACAATTATTGTATAATTAAGTGTTTCTAAACCCACTCAGTGACACAGCTAAAGGCAGGATAAAAAAAAAGGCTACAGACCTTTCCCGGGGGTCCAAGAACTGTGCTGGGAATGAACAAACAACAGTCCAATTGACAGTCATCTACCCTAACCACTGAGTCACAGTTCACCACTATCAATGTGTTATGTACTGTATTTCAGGTTCTGGATGTTGGCTGGCCGGACCATCACGCTCCAGCTTTGGAGAAGATCTGCAGCATATGTAAAGCCATGGACACCTGGATGAGTGCAGACAGCCATAACGTTGTGGTTCTGCACAACAAGGTGGCACATACTGTCTACAATGAATGCATACATGCCATACTTTCTACATGTAAAAGACTGATCAGTAGATGGCGTTCTTTTGCTTCTCACCCCAATCAACACCATGCTGGTCTGTACATGTAGACTGGAAGCAGAAGCAGATGCAGCTGCTGCCTGGTAGCTCACTTTTCCCTGATTTCTTTGTACAGCATTTGAGAAGCCTTCTGAGAGATGTAATGAAAGGCAAATATTCCTGGTGCACGCCACAGTTTAGAAAACCCCGGTTTGACCTTTTTGGGGTTGACGTGAGCTTCATGAGATAGTGTTTCCCCATTTTAGCCCCACTGAGGTTATTTGATTACACAGTTCCTCATGATTAAAAGGTGGCCCGAGGCTGTGAAATCTTCCATGCTTGTTTTAGAGGTTTGGTTTACTGTCTGTTGGCGTCACTATTGGCAGTAATGTGGAGGTGCACAGTGGAAAAATATGGGAGCATGGGGCTTATCTATTAAAGCTGCTGCTCTGCTTCCTTCCTAAAAGTGTGAGAATTGTTAGGATGATCATTACTCCCAGCACGTACACTCAAACACCAAAGGGTTCTTAATTTATGGTAAAAGCGAGGTCAGCGGTTTTTCGTAATATCTGATTTTCCGTATATTCTGGTGCTGCCAGCAAAACGGTTCCTTACATAAAACAGAAATAGCTAAAGGTGCAATAATGCAAGCAGGTATGCATACCCTGACACACTAAATCCAGACATGACAGCTTCCTTCAGGCCTATTCCTAAAGCTGAAACTCAATCAGTCAGAGGCAGATTTGGGATTAGTACCAGCCCGAGTACAAAACCACACAAGCATTTTGAACAGGAAGCCATAAAGCTGGAGTTGCTATGGCGAAAAGTGTTGCTTTGTACGGCAGTGGAAACTTGATGACTAACTGGTGGAACTATGCAATAACTAAGAAAGCTGATGTAGCCTGTCACACAAAAATAACCATAAACCCAAACACATACCATCACAATCAGGTTGATCAATAATCAGTCTAGTGAGCAAAAAAATAAATAAATTTTCACTTCCAGTGAATACTAACACAAGCCAGTCTTATTCTGTCATTTCATTTTATAACTCCTTAACTGGTATTTTCCATTAATCTCTCTCCTGTCTGTCTGCAGGGAAATCGGGGCAGAACCGGGGTGGTCGTGGCTGCATATATGCATTACAGCAACATTTCGGCAGGGTAAGACTACTGAATTATGGACACTCATTATCCAGACTGATCACACACAATAATTCTTAATGACAGGACACACTGATTATCGCATGAAAGCAGTCATATGATTGTGTGACTGCTCTCTAGGCTTAAATTGGATCTAAATTCATGATTAAGTTTATTAAGTTTATTACTTTTTAACTGTCCGAAACTTGGATTCTGCTTTGATCAGCATGCAAAAGACATCTGTGTAATAGACGTCCTTGTTAGCACTTTTCATTGACATAATGATTACTGTAGCTAATTAATGCTACACTTAAGCTTAACCTCAGTAATGCAAATCCTTTGGCACTTTTGGTTTTTCAATTAAAAGTTGCCGTTTTTGTACCAAGCAATTAAAGAAGTGAGGATCAGCAAAATGGACCTCATAATTCAAAATTTCCAGGTTTTTCTATCATTGTGAGGACATTTGGTCCTCACAAGTACAAGAAGACAAGGGACACACACTTGCACATCATGCATCCACTGTTTATTTTTATGAACTTGAGAATGCCTGAAGCGAAACTGAAATTGGGTTTGTTTTGACCTGCAGTGCAGACCAGGCTTTGGACAGATTTGCCATGAAGAGGTTTTACGAAGATAAAGCACTTCCTGTGGGACAGCCCTCCCAGAAAAGGTCAGTCTTACCTCATTTCTCCCTACTCACCCAGTTTGACCCAGTGGTTAAAAGCCATTTTGGGGTTCTGTGCATTTTCATATATTACATACTATCACTGTTAGTTTTAAGAAACTAACTGCTAATACAGAACTGCTCCAGTGACAGGAGTAAGGTTATAACAATGCAAGTCAGAAACCTTCACGCTGGGGGAAATTTGCATGTTCTCCCCATGTCTGCCTGGGTTTACTCCTAGTACTCCGGTTTGCTCCCACAGTCCAAAGATGTGTGTTAGGCTAATTGGCACTGCTAAAGTTCCTTTAGTGTGAGAGTGTGCCCTACAATGGATTGGCGCCCTGTCTAGGGTTGTTTCTGCCTTGTGCCCTGTTCCACCAGCTAGGAACCGGCTTTCCCGTCACCCTGACCAATATTAAGTGGATTAAAAAAACAAATTAATGAAAACAAATTATCTCAAATAAACTTGACAAGTTTAGGTTTCACATGAAAACTAATTCATGTGCCAATTAATAGCACAGACACCTTTAATAAATAAATAAAAGAAACACTCTTACTGCTTAAAGATGTCCATTTTAGTCACCAAGCTGCTTACTGTTGTGAGTTCCCATATCGTAAATTGTGCACAAATCTGCAAATTTCCCACCTAGAACTCCTATTTTTTATAAGACATTCTTGAGATCTGGGATCTCTGAGCTGTTATTTCCTGACATACCTATAATTAGCAGCTAGCGGTTGTCCACCAGTCTGCAGTTATTATGGGAGGCATGTGTGATGCTAATGTGCCAAATGTCAGTATCGCAAATACACCCGAGCTCACATGCATTTCTCTGCATGAGGCACCATTATGCTGAATGTCAGTTTTTTTTTTTATTATTGTAAAGGTTTGTTTTTATTTAGCAAATATAGACACATGTATACACGACCCCACTTAATTCCTAGGAATTGAGTTTATTTTCCAGGACTGAATACACTTCAGTGATTACATGGGTGCTGTTTTGCTGCTGGACCTATCCCATCTTTCTTCCAAGTTGGGAAACGAAAAAAGCCATTGCCATATTTGGCAATGGCTATAGAGTTGCCATTAGGTACACTTTGAGCTCCGATAAACATTTCTAGTCCTGCTCTTAATAAAAGAGCTTGCACTGACAGAAATGTCTGTGTCCTATCCAAATGAAGATCCACTGGTGCTCTGCATGAGAAAATACAACAAGTCCCTCAGACTGTGGTTTCTGTTCCTCCCCGGGGAGGCCTTCATGCTAAAGTAGGAAAAAACCTCTTCCTGTTTATGAAAAACGCCCATAGCCTTTTGTCCCTGCGCTCTAGAGACTGTCTCATCACCCCTGATGGACTCCATATCACCCCGAGTTAGGAATGTAACGCATTTGCAAACTTTTAATCAAATCCATATCCATTAAACTGTTGCATTAAATTGCAGTTTAGCAGATAACTGATCTATCTGAGATCAGCAAGTCCTGTAAGATATCTTATTATTCTGCCTGTTCTTCCTCAGTGATACCTACATTGAAGTTAAGGTCATATTTCTGGAATTGCCCATGTAACATTTAAATTTACAAAGCGACTTCTGAGAGCACAAGTGCAAAAGAATGTAGTTGTAGACGACCTAAAAAGAACTGAAATGTAAGTCTGATGGTTTACATCATATTTATTTATTTGGCAGACACTCTTCTGTAATTTAACAGCGCACTTGAGGGTCAGTGGCCTTGGCCAAGAGCTCAACAGCTGCAGCTTACAGGAGCAGGCCGACTTTGTTCGCTTTTCCATATAAGGGCACTTCTACAACCCATACTTCCAAGCTTATCTCATTCATGCTCACACAAGGGCTTCTGGACAACTTTTTTGCCTAGAGGTTCAAATACATTTCATTCTTGACATGTCTTCAATAACATTATAAGTAGTACAAGAGTTAATGTGTTGTGTTCAAGTACAAAGTGTTCTTATTTTGATGTGGAAGAGGACAGATTTTATGGGCAGGTAATCCCAAATGGATCCATGTGGAATAATCCAAAGCATCAAACCGGTCAGGTCAATAATGCATCTCTGGCTGCTTGTCATTCATGTCACCGGCTCTTCCATCCAAGTCAGTTCAAGTGCTTGTGTTTTGGGGATGTGGTTTGGGGGGAAACACTGAAGGAAGGGCTTGTATTTGTTTGTACTTTGAGTTTTTTTTCTTCTAAAAACAGCTGGCTTCTGCTAACATCCAGTTGCTTGCTATAACTCCAGTCATGTTTCTTTGCGCTGGGTTTGGCTGCAAGAATTCAGTCTCCCTTCTGGGATCAATAAAATACCAATCCATCCTAATTATGCAATAAGTTTATTGTTAAACAGAGCTACTGGAGTGCAGGAGAAGCTTGGTGACTGGATTTGACTATTAATTTTTCTACAGATATTTTACTTATTATTATATACTACAGTGCACTTGAGCCATAGCAGCATCTGGGAGCTTCATCGGGACGCCAAGTTGATCCTTCTACAGTCCAAAGAAGCTTGATTAGGAATGGTATTTTCAGAGGGTAGCAGGCAAGAAACCACTTTTTCGAAAGGGGAACAGAGTGAAAAGGCTAAGATATGCTACAGCTCACAAAGATTGGAATGAGAATCAGTTGAAAAGAGGATTATGGAGTGACGAATCCAAGTTTGAAATTTTTGGGTCCAGTCATCGACAATACGTTATATATGGTATATATTAGACCTTTGCTAAAACAGCAGATCTAATGGTAGCCTAAGACTGTTGCACAACAATGTATATGTCCAAAAGTACGTAGACACCCTTGTGATCTCTATTTCAGCTAAACTCACTTCTAACAGTTAGACATTTAAAAATTTAGCAGATGCCCTTGTCTAGAACAACATACAAATGACGCAAACAGTACAGTCCAAACAACTGTGGGCCAGGTGCTTCAAGGGCTCAACAGTGGCAGCTGTTTTGCGGTGCTGGGACATGAATATATGAAGCACACAGTCATAAAATGTTCACAGACAACAGAGGTGAAATGAGGACCTCAGTGATTCCCACAGGTTTCTACCAACATTAAGTCAGTTCATCTGCATTCTGCTCTGCATAAAGAAATCCATAAAGAAGTTGTTTGCTAACTTTGATGGAGAACTTGGCCAGCTTGCAAACACCCTGAAATGATTCCTTTAAGATAAATTAAAAATGCGAACACTGAGCCAGAGATCTCTGTTTAACATCAGTGCCCAACCCCTCAGTCATATTCGAAAAGACAGTGGAAACAGAACATTGAAAGCTGCTGCAACAGTAAAGGGGACAAACTCCAAACTAACACTCATGTTCTAGACCATAAAGACTATATTAGTTTGACTGCTTTGTGTCTTTGCACTGGCGTTCATTTAATCAAGAACTCTTAATAACCATCCGGTCTCATCCCGCATATTTAGTTTTTCAGAGTTAGTTTTCATGCCACTGGTTGCTCCAGACTTTTGTTTTGCAGCAAAGCACTATATAAATAAAATTAAATGAACATATGTGTGCTCCAGGTATGTGCAGTACTTCAGTGGGCTTCTTTCAGGCCACATCAAGATCAACAACAAGCCTCTGTTCCTTCACCACGTCATCATGCATGGCATCCCCAACTTCGAGTCTAAAGGAGGTGAGTTCCAGATGTTCATGAATTGTCGAGAACGGTTGGGAAACCAACACAGACCGCAAAAGAAAAGGAAAGCAGTCTGTTTTGTACTGTAATACATTTTAAGTATTCTTGTTTCGTGAAATTGTTCAGAATTTGGCTCTGCTCTGTTAACACGAAGGTCTTGTTTGTCTTTCATGTGACTCCCAGGCTGCCGCCCTTTCCTCAAGATCTACCAGGCCATGCAGCCAGTCTACACATCTGGGATCTAGTAAGAACTGGTCTTTGTTTTTAATACCTCTACTCGCTCCCCCTACCCTGGCATCTTGGCCGGCCTCCAAACACTCCAATCACAAGATATCCTGTGCTCCCTGGCTCCTCCCACATTTTTCCCAGCGAGCTAATGATCTTACAAACACACACTCTGTGCACCTCCCACACACACACACATACACAGTATGGCATTATGTGTAATATCAGTGCTGGTCTTACACTGTAAGGCCATACATATTTGTGTCTGGATTAGGGGGATTATTCTTGAACTTGGATTCAGATGAGAGAGTGGCAAGCTTTCTGAAGGGCATGTGAAGTTTTAGCAACCTCAGAACTCATTACAGACTTTCAGACTTAATGGAAATGATTTAGTGACATTTAGTGTCCTGGGAAAGTCCTGGTTTTATGACATGGGATTTATGACGTGGGATTTTAGTTTTAGCGTGTTTATTTGAAGGGTGTTGTTTCTTAACATGCCCAGTGAGTGTTTGTGATGATTAGCTCATTTTGGCACTTTGTGGTCATGTACTACAAACAGCATTGTATCGTATCGTACCATACCATGCAAAAGTCCTACGCCACCACTAAATTAGATATACCATTGTTTTAGCAATAGTATAATGACAATATATAATTATTTCTCAGTCTCCTTCTTAGAATATAATCAGAAAATACCGGAAATTTGTATTCAGTATTAAAAAGGCTACAGTGGCAAGTATTTAGTGTGACCTCCCCTTACAGCTGAGCAACAGCAGCATCTGGCAGCTGCACCGGGATGCCAAGTTGGCCCTTCTACTGTACAAAGAAGCTTGATCAGCAATGGTCTTTATTTGTAGCAGCTAAGAAACCACTTTTTCGAAAGGGGAACAGGGTGAAAAGGCTAAGATATGCTAAAGCTCACAACGATTGGAATGAGATCCGTGGAAAAGAGTATTATGGAGTGACAAATCCAAGTTTGAAATTTTTGGGTCCAGTCGTCGACAACATATCTACAAATAGTGGGCTAATACTTTTGCACAGTACCGTATACAGAATCAAAGCCCTTGAAAGATGTTATGGTTTTTAGCCCAGTAATCACACTATTCAGCACATTATGTAGACTTAACAGCTTGAAGAAGAACATTGTGTAACTTGCACTAATAAAACGCCTTGACCATCATCACTTTATTTTTTGATGGGTTGCCAAGTATCTACATTGTGTAATTAGAAAGAGAACTAATTAATGACTAGTAGGGTCAGATCTTCTCAGAATTTTTTTCTTAGCATTTTCTCAGTGACATATCTGTTGAACTGTTAAGTGTAAAACTGTAAAATGAACCAAGTACAAACATCAAACCCTCCAAATAGACTGTTTCAATGAGTTAAACAATTACTTCATGCATGAACTAATATAATTAATAAACAACTTCAACTGTATGTTCTGTTGGATTAAACCTGTAAAGGCTGAAAAAGCTGAAACTTCTTAAGTTTCTTAAAAAGTGAACAAACAAGATATAGCCTACACAAAAAAAACAACAAAATAAACAATGTCTAGTCATTATCACATCCTTTAAACACAATCTTGGAAAAGTTTTTTTTTTTTTGCCTGAAGTGACACAGATTGATGTTTTTGCCATTACCTTATTGATATGGAGTGTGTTTAGGATATATTGTTTGTAAGTCAGCTGTTTATCCATGTGGTTGTCATTAGCTATTGTTGTCAAGCAGTGCATGATTTTGACATGGTTTGTTGCCTCGCAGTGTGGAACAATGCCACTATTTGTACTCTGGGAAACCAGTTCCTGTGTTATTGCTCACACATAACATATAACAGTTTAACATTGCTTAAATTTATTTAGGTCTTTAATTATGTAATATTTTGTATAAACTGACTTTCACAAGACAAAATATGTGGTATTGATCCTTATAGCCAGCTGAGCATTGTACTTGTGGAAATCAATACACCAATTTCTTAATGCAAATTTGTACTTGGCACGAGGAAATACTGAACAACATGATGCCAATTTAAATTTTTACATATCTTCATTGTATCTAGTATCCAGTGTCATAAAACAGACATTTAGCCTATAGTTTGTGGCATTGTTTTGAAGGATGTTGCTGTGAAATGGATATTAACAGTGAAGTTACTTCCTGTGCTCATGAATATTTATTTGAAATAGCCACTCTGAAAGCACCATAAATCTACATAATTATGCTTAATATGCATAAAAATGGTATACATTATATATAAACAGTTACTGTTTTGTAAACTATGCCTGTGTACTGTGCTTTATTTGCCATTCACAGTAACGTCCAAGGTGACAGTCAGACGAGCATCTGCATCACCATTGAGCCTGGCTTACTTCTGAAAGGAGACATTCTGGTACGTTTACACCATTCCACCCTGCGTAAGACCCGCTTCCAGTACACTACACCAAGTCCTTATTCATAGGCCTTCGTTGGCACGCAAAAGAAGGTTGAGTAATTGAATGTTGGCTTGGACTCGTTCTTCAAGAGCATTAGAGGAGAAAAAGGAACATGCAGCCTAGTGCTACATCTGCAGTCCACCAGGATGCCAATGTCATCATAAATCTGTTCCCATCTCAGCCACTTTTTGAGAATCAGCCAATAAACTAAGTGCTCAGTGAAGTAATAAGCTTAATTGGCATTAAAGTTGTGCTTGCAGACTGCTGAGCTCATCTTACCTTGATGGAAAAAATGAAGGTGACTTGGAACCTTAGTGACAGGGACCTAAATCAATATGAAGAAAGAGCTGATGAGTAGAGGAACTTTCATTACATATACTGGCTCACTGTAGCTGCTGCATCAGATCTGAAACCTGCTGTATCTGAGGGCACTAACACTAGCCTGTGGAGCGGTGATCAAATAACTTGGGACCGCGGTGACGCCAACTTGAGGTAATGGACTGGACTATTGATGCTATGGTTGAGGGTGCAAGTCCCAGCACTGCCAAACCTAACAGTTGGGCCCTTGAGCAAGGACTTGAGGCCTCAGTTGCTTGGGTTGTACCTTATAAGACTGTATGAGTTGTAATTCACTAAATGCTGGGCTGGAGTTGACATGGGAAGCATCTGCCAGTGAACATAAGTCATTGATGGTCACAATGGTGAGGTAAAGATGTACCCACTCCTAAGTGTATGGATTGTTCATGTATTTCTAGTAATTATTCTTTATTCTTTGTCCTTATCACTGCACTGGTGAAGGAGCCTGAGTGTTTCATTTTACTGTGCAACCCTGTTGACGACATAATGACAATAAAAGCTGAGTTGAGTTGGGTTGAGTTGAACTGAACTGAATTGAAATGGGAATGTTGAGAGACTGGGGAATCAGGTATGACCATATTGGTGTATAGAAGAACCAGCTCTGAACCTTGTTCCCTTCAAGATTCAAGCATAGCTTGACTGAAACCTTAAAAGAAAAGAAAACAAAGTTTCTGTACTTCAACGTTCTGGTGGAATGACCTTCTGGCTGGAAGTATTTCACTGTTGTCCAAGAGCAACTAAAGATTCACCTATTTATCCTTCAGTTGAGTGAGGACTGACATTAACCTTACAGTGGTGCTTGAAAGTTTGTGAACCCTTTAGAATTTTCTATATTTCTGCATAAATATGATCTAAAACATCATCAGATTTTCACATAAGTAGATAAAGAGAACCCAGTTAAACAAATGAGGTAAAAGATCCAATATCACATATTAGTGAGTTGCAAAAGTATGTGAACCTTTGCTTTCAGTATCTGGTGTGACCCCCCTGTGCAGCAATAACTGCAATTAAACGTTTCCTGTAACTGTTGATCAGTCCTGCACACCGGCTTGGAGGAATTTTAGCCCATTCCTCCACACAGAACAGCTTCAACTCTGGGATGTTGGTGGGTTTCCTCACATTAACTGCTCACTTCAGGTCCTTCCACAACAATTCAATTGGATTAAGGTCAGGACTTTGACTTGGCCATTCCAAAACATGAACTTTATTCTTTTTTAACCATTCTTTGGTAGAACTTGTGTGCTTAGGGTCGTTGTCTTGCTGCCTGACCCACCTTCGCTTGAGGTTCAGTTCATGGACAGATGTCCTGATATTTCCTTTTAGAATTCTTGATATAATTCAGAATTCTTTGTTTTCCATCAATGATGGCAAGCCGTCCCTGGCCCAGATGCAGCCAAAAACAGGCCCAAACCATGATACTACCACTACCACCACCATGTTTCACAGATGGGATAAGGTTCTTATGCTGGGAATGCAGTGTTTTTCCTTTCTTCAAACATAATGCTTTTCTTTTAAACAAAAAAGTTCTATTTTGGTCTCATCCATCCACAAAACATTTCTTCCACTAACCTTCTGGATTGTCCAGGTGATCTTTAGCAAACTGCAGACAGGCAGTGCCCAATGTTCTTTTTGGAGAGCAGTGGCTTTCTCTTTGCAATCCTGCCATGCACACCATTGTTGTTCAGTGTTCTTCTGATGGTGGACTCATGAACATTAACATTAGCCAATATGAGAGAGGCCTTCAGTTGCTTAGAAGTTATCCTGGGTTTCCTTTGTGACCTCGTCAACTATTACACCGCCTTGCTCTTGGAGTGATCTTTGTTGGTCGACCACTCCTGGGGAGGGTAACAATGGTCTTGAATTTCCTCCAATTCTACACAATCTGTCTGACTGTGGATTTGTGGAGTTCCAAACTCTTTAGAGATGGTTTTGTAACCTTTTCCAGCCTGATAAGCATCAACAACTCTTTTTCTGAGGTCCTCAGAAATCTCCTTTGTTTCGTGCCATGATACACTTCCACAAACGGGTTGTGGAGAGCAGACTTTCAAAGATCCCCGTTCTCCTTGAAATAAAACAGGGTGCCCACTCACACCTGATTGTCATCCCATTGATTGAAAACACCCGACTCTAATTTCACCTTCAATTTAACTGCTAATCCTAGAGGATCACATACTTTTGCCACTCACTAATATGTAATATTGGATCTTTTTCCTCAATAAATAAATGACCAAGTATAACATCTTTTTGTCACATTTGTTTACCTAGGTTCTCTCTTATCTACTTTTAGGACTTGTGTGGAAAATCTGATGTTGTTTTTAGGTCATATTTTTTATGTAGAAAATATAGAAAAATTCTAAAGGGTTTCACAAACTTTCAAGCACCACTGTACACACACATACACGGAATATATAATATTCCATGTTCCCTGTTTACTTGTTCTGTTCTTACTGATTATTTACATACACCCACAGTATAAGAGGGCTTTAGTATGTGTTTTTGGCCTGAAATCTGTTTTGTGCCATCAGAAGGATGATTTACTAAAATCTAAATACAAAGCACTTGTGTAACTTCAAACAACTGGTCTGCTAAATTCTGTTTAAATAAATGCATTGTCTGTATGGGTCCTGTATATTTTCCATGAACTGGAATGTTAAGAAAGCTCTTCCCATACTGGACTCCAAGCTTCACTCAGCATTGGCAAATGTATGATTGATATCTGTTTTCTGAGTAAGTGAAGGCCCTTCTGAGAAATCACAAGCTTTACTGATGGTAGTTTGGAATATTGGGTGTAGCGTCCCAAAGCCACGAGATATTTGGCTTGCCTTCCTCCTTTGATTATTTACTTTGCTTCTGTTTCTACGAGAAGAAAATGTGTTTTGTCTCCATCTGCCCCAAGCAAAATAGTTTAATTGCAGTTATCCCAGGCAACAGGATACAATTCCTTTAGTGGCCGGCGAGGACATTTTATTCCCTCACCCTTGGATTGGACAGGCTGTACAACCTCAGACTATATCAGACATGAATATCTGCCATTCTTTTCCCACAAGGAGACTAACAAGGAACACTAAAATAATCTAATCTTTGTTGATTAATAGAGCTTGGACGTGAATATAAGAACCGAGGCATGAGTCATAGAAGTTAATATTTTTAATAACTGAAGCAGCTGCTGATCTGGAAACAGATTGTCTTGTGCACATAATTTCACTAAATCACAGAGCCGCATTTGCCTTTATAGTACCTGTCAGTGTCGGGCCTCTGTGAAATGTCGAGAACAGTGCATGCCAGGCCACAAATGCCATTTCCTGTGCTGCTTTCAGCTCGTAAAGGGTCCTGCGTAGATGAAAATGGACTGAATAATAATGCATGGAAGCATACTTATTTAATGCGTGTATGAAGTGTGGTGCAGTGAAAGACAGAGACACAGTGGACCTCTGGACAAATCTGCATTGGAGAAAATTCTGCAGTCCACTTCTGTGTTTAGTTTTAAGTTTTTTGTGCTGTGCATGTATGATGTCATAGTTTTATTACAGTTATCTGGCTTCCTCCACAGCTCAAGTGTTATCACAAGCGCTTCCGTAGCCCTTCCAGAGACGTCATTTTCCGAGTTCAGTTCCACACCTGCGCCGTCCATGACCTAGGCCTGGTCTTTGGCAAGGATGAGCTGGACGAGACGTTTAAAGGTAAAGTACCTTGTTTTTTAAGGTCCTCGAGTTTTGTTCTTTGTAAAATAGCCACAGTAGCGAGAGTAGACTATAATACATAAAGTGCATGTCAACTATAAGACTGACATTTCTGGCTGGTACATAAAACTATCTTACATGCAATCTCAACATTTGCATTAACATGACCAGTTATAATGAGCTGATTCTTTTCCAAACAGATGACAGATTCCCTGAATATGGAAAAGTGGAGTTTGTCTTCTCATTTGGCCCTGAGAAAATTCAAGGTAACACATCTGATTTGGTTATAAATCAATGCATTTGGTGATGGTTTAGATCCTCAGAAGCTTCATCTTTAGCTGTCTTTCTTAAAGGAATGGGGCATCTTGAGAATGGGCCCAGTGTTTCTGTTGACTACAATACCCAAGATCCTCTGATTCGCTGGGACTCTTATGAAAACTTTAATCAGCGATTTGAGGATTCCATGGAGGGTGAGCATTGCAAACACTGACACTGCGAAGCGTTGACTGTGGCTGGATATTATTTTATATTGATATTATTAATATATTATTTTAGTCCCTTACAGTGGAACATTGGTACTCGCCATTAATTTGTTCCAGTACAGAGCAGACTTCTTCCCATAAGGAATAATGTAAATTGAATTGATTTACAACAAAACATTATATAAGGCATTGTATGCATTAATGGAGCTGTAATGGACATATCCATCACAAGCCGAATGCATCATAAACCTAGGAGCTTAATATATAGTGAAACCTCAGAATTCGAACTGAACTCAAAATGCTTACTCCATTGACAAACTCCAGTCACTGCTGCCCGGATTTCCAGTCTATGCAGGAGAGGATCGTACTGCACAGTGGTTCTCACTGTTTTCCTTTTGGTTGGCTGTTATCACTAACTTTATAAAGACCCATGGGGACTTATTTGCACTAAGAATGCTGTACTGTAGATGTGTAAAAAAAAAAAAAACATGACAAACACAGCAGAGATCTGCACTGAGCACAAACTACTCTGAGACTGAATCGAGATGTCTTGACTCATACAAGGTTCAACAAGTGCACTGATTGGCGAACAAACCGAGTGCAGAGACATTTTTCTTGCCTAACTGCGTCGAGAACCGAAATCGACAAGTTCCAAGGTGGTTGCGTACCGGGGTATGACTGTACTATTACATAGGTTGGACAACTGCTTTCTTAGGTGTCAGTGCATTGTTTGACCACTAGGGGTAAAATGCAGAGCAGAGACACATAAAGCAGTTTATGTCTGCCATTTATTTCTACAACACATTGTTGCAGAAAGTATGGCTTTTTTCATCTTCCTAAAACAATCCAAAAAAGGACATTTCTAAGGCCAGTTTTACTGTTAAACAACATTTCACCATTCGGTCCACCAGGACTCAATCCCTTCTGATCCCTAAAAGCTGCAGGGCTTCTGTCTCCGATCAAACTGCTTGCATGAGCAGCTACAATAATGTGTGCCGTGTGCTGTCAGCGTGCGTGAGAGGACCAGGCCGATTCAATCAGATCTAATACAGTGCACAGGGCTCTCCTCGCAGTCTTTAACCAAATGTAAGTGCTTTTTATTAATTCTCATGTTTACACATGCAGAGATCAAAACATGCAGCGCAAATAAGGTGTGGCTATGGACTGAAACGCACATTTTCTTGATTTCCTTGTAAACAGATCTGATCATCTGATTTAGCTTCGCTTTGACAATCTGTCCATATATGGTTTGGTTAAATTGAAGACTGTTCTTATTAGAAGAACATCTGGACTTCACTGACAGTCAGTGCATGTGCACTATTTAAGAACTCAAAAGTTTACGAGCTGGTTTGTTCATTCAGGTATCATAAGTAACCACTTTAGGCAAAATTATATGGGTCCAGATCCCTTCCTGAAAACACTGGGCACAAGGAGGTCACAATACACCTGCAAGAGGGAGCCAGACTATCTAACACACGTAGGGGAAGCTTGGAGAATCGTCCTAATGGCTTGTTTTTGATAGGTGGGTGAACACCCATGCTGAGACAGAACATACCAAACTCCAGTATACAGAGGCAAACACTACTCCTTAAGAGCTCAGTGGTTAAAGCACTCAACTACTCAGGACTAGTACTAAGCATGCTCCAATGGTTAACTACAGGTATGCGCTATTTAATGACCGCATTATGTAATCAGAATGGTCGCTGACCGCACATTACCATAGTCACAGTTTTTTAACCTAAATATAAGGAGTATTTCCATAAGAAAACTGTGTGCAAAAGATATGTGACTGCAGCAGAGATACTGCTCAGAACACGAGTGGAACGCCACCATCTACACGGCGTACAAAGCCTGAACTGTTATAACTATCAGCACTCTCCAGGAAATACACAACACTGTGGTTCTTCTTTAACAGGCAAACATTAAGAATCACACACACACACACACACACACACCATAGAACCAAAATATAAATGCCTACAACGGAATATAAGCATGAATAAACATACCTTGCTGGCTGCACAAAGCCAAGAAGGAACGAGTCCACTTGAACAAACACTAATTTCCAGCACAGTCAATGCAGTATCACCTTTTAAACAATTAAAACTACTAGTAGGAAGTCACGACAGTCAAATGACCTGCACTTAGCACTTCTAGGTATATATGTAGGTAAAGCATGGCACTTTTAGTGTTAAGCAAAGTACAAACTTTACCATTTCATGTGTCTTCTTGGCAGAGAAAATGGTGACACCTCAAAGTTTCCATGCACAACACAGACCTTAACTGTTACTCATGCAAATGCAAAGTCAATTATAATTCATGATAGTACATGAAATAAAAAATACGGAAAACATCAACGTACTACATGGCAGGAAAAATACCCATAATAAACATTTTTCATTTGACCAGCTGTTTACGCCCACAAGGTTACAGATTTTTATTTTATATTTAAACTTGTTACGACCTCAATAAAGCCAAAGGAGGTTGCCTGGGTGGTTGTTAAATGGTTCTTGCCTGTATAGCCATATGCAAGCTAGCTATGTATTGTTTGTTTTTAGCTATTTGCAGCATAACATTATTGCTTTCTTAAGACTTATGAACTTACAGACTGACTTGCATCCTCTTAGTACGTTACCAAAGGACGCCATTTTAATACTACCGCTATAAACACAGCATGTATGTAGTGCCATGAAGGATGACTCAGCAATTTTGATTAATTAACTGGTTTGAAACGAAGTAGATAAGCTTTAAAAACAACCAATGCTATCAACTTAAACTAAAACATGAAAATATAAATATCTACTTACTGTTTGACGAATTATTTCTTAACAATTACGGGAAAACACAGAACACGTAATTAATCCACACTGTGGAGACGTGCTAGGTCGTCTAACCGAACGTGCGTAGTGTGGAACGCCAAAGGAGTCACGTTTTTTTTTTTTTTAGAACTAGCCCAAATAGCCAGGAATGAAAGTGTCGCTGCACATAATAGCAATTGGGAAGGGATTGTAAATACAGTTTTGTTGTATTTGTATGGTCCCATTGGTACTTCCTATACAACAGTTTCACTGTTAGGTCTTTACCCACAGTTTCATGGATTGTATGTAGTAAGAATGTATAAGTTGTAAGTCTTCTGCATATGAGTGCTTGCTAAATGACTAAATATAAATATGAAATGCTAATTTTATGTCCTCTAACTGCTAAGCAGAAGTGTGTGAGTTAGAATCTTAGCTCTACCATCGAAAAATGCTGTCAATGTTGAACCAAGGTCCATGTGGCACTAGTATGCAGTATGTAGTAATTGTCAGTGGAAAATTCCAATCTGAATATTATCATTTTAATTCTGAACACCATCAAATGTACATACTTACTTAAGGAGACGATTGCAGATTAAAGGATGCTACCTTTAGATGTCCTAGAGCCTCGTAAACCTCTCTAAACCCTCAGGTTTAATTCGAAGTGTATAGGCCTGCACAACAAATCGTAAACAGACACTGGTACAGCTAGTCACATGATTGTAATTCTGAAGGTATTTTGTGTGTTCTCTGAAGGACACCTGACCACATCATGGCTGGCCACCCAGTCCTGACTTCTTTTCTTGTCTCTTTTGGTCAAAAGGCTACTTGCAACAAATTCCAGTCTATAGTCACTTGTGTCCTGTCTGTAATTCCAGCTGTCATAAAATAGTCGAGATTTGGCCAACACCGTCTATTGTGATCATCTCTAATAGCTACATAGCATGCAAAATTCAGTGTTCGATTGTTATTTAAGACATATAATGCTATGTTAAAAATCCAATTAGGAGAGAGCTATTCTGGTTGCAGCAAAAGCTTGCTATTTATGAATTATGAGAAAACATGAATTATAAATGTGTGCATCACCCCTTTCCATGTTTCAAGGCTTTACTCTTTTTAGACCACACATTCTTAGTTCCCTCTCCAAGTCATTTGAGATGTCTACCCATAAAGTATTTCTTCTTTAAATAGGGCAGGCAGAAATAGTGGATCTTTTGGCTTTGGTTTCCAAAACGGTGGTCTGTCTGTCTGTTTTTCTGGCTAGAACTACTTGGTCAAGAGGCCGAGTACCCCAGTCTTTTACAAACCACAATCCCCAGCAAGCATATGGCAGCGAGCCAGCTGACAAGAGCACATTATGCATCATACACGCCACAATGATGTAGAACAAAGCTAGTTTGTCAAACTCAGATTATTGTTATACACAAACTGAAACAAACAGTCCCATTGAGCTGAGAGACCCAGAGGATGGAATCCATAGAAAAATAAGCAATCTGAGCATCATGCTATTGTGTTTGTGCTCATGACCTCACTCTGGCAAGACATTTGACAAAGGAAAAGCTTCTTTTATTGTAGAGGCTTAGGAAATGATTATGATGGCTCAGAGGTTAGGGCTCCGATCTACTAATTGGAAGGGAGTCAGTTTAAATCCTAGTGCTGCTTCTGTTCAGCCCTTAACCTTCAACTGCTAGTCACTCTGGATAAATACTGTAAATCTAAATACCAGTGGCAAGCCTTGACAAAGCTCGGAAGACATTTGATTTCATTTATTCTAAATTTATAGAACAGATCAATGGATGTATATTGACATCTGGAACAGAACTTCAGAAGGGTAAGATTTAAAATCACTGCACACTGCCCAGATTGCTGAGCCCTGTTCCAGCACCAAGAAGAGAAACATCAAAAGCCTCATCAACATCAATTTGCAATCAAAAATAAACCGCTTCACTGAAAACATCAAAACGGTCCTAACAAATAAATAATCAATTAGCAATTTTAAACCAAGTTCTGGAAACAAACAATTGAACCAACACTGCAATCCTTCATGTTCCGCGTAAATTAACAATGGCATGCATCAAAATGACTGTGTATTACTGCTGTACGGCTCTAAAGTACCCAAAAGTTGTTTGAGGGCACCTCTCTGATCCACCTGAATTGGTACCGGGTCTTTTTTTATGTAATTGATGACATCATTTTGCTGTGCCTTGCCATTTGTTGTTTTTGTTGTCGTGAGGCACTTTTTTTGCAGGATGATTTAAGGTTTGCTGAGTGTGTTTTCGTGCTGGTACCGTGGCTGGTTTAAGCCTGTCATAGCACTTTATGGAATCTGTTTTAGTTTTTCCAAAATTTCATTTTATTTTTCCCCCATTTTTGCTTTTATGGATTGTTATCACCATTCCAGTTTTTATGTTTTTAACAGAATTTTTAGAAAAGAAAGAAATAACGACAATCAAACAAACAACAGCAAAATGGCACCTTTGTATTTAATGAAATTTCTGCTATACCATTTAGCAACAGCAAAAATGGTATAAATAACAGTTGGAACAACAAATAAGGAAAATTCATTAAAAATGATCTTTGTATTAAAACTAAAGGAAGGAAGGAAGGAATGAAATTAGATTTTCAGGGGCTTATCCATGAGCTTTGATTTGTATTTGGAGCTACACGCTTCACAAAATATATGTTTTTTATTAATATATCAATTTTTTTCTATTATTTACACTTCCTCACAAGAGAGTGAAATGTAATCTCTACTACCTTCTAGTACCAAAAAAGGCTGTTTGCATGAGTTCAGACAGCTCTGTGTGCCATAATTACTGTAGACCTGAGTACAAATGGGGGGCTTTTACTTAATCACACTGTAGATAATACAGGTGAATGCTTAATCTCTACTGTCAAGTTGATGGCAGGGTAAAAGGCACCTTATCTGTCCCCTGCATTAACCTCAGATGCTAGCTCTCAGTGCTAACCTCAGTGCCTCCTCAGCGTCAGATAAGCCGTACTTTACCGGGGGTGACTCCGTGTCCTCCAGCTGAAATTCATTACACCAGCCTGATGAATGACACAGACTGTTTGCATGTGCACATGGCAGATGTATGTAGGGCTTCATGGCTGCCACATCAAAGGCAGAAAATAATATGGCATACTGAGCACAGAACTATAATTTTGCTGTTTAAACCGGAGAGAGCCTAAAGGTAGAGAGTCAGGACAGGCCATGAGAAGATATGCTAAAATGCTTTTTTTTAGGTACTGTACATGTACTTAGGAGTTATTGTGCAGAACAGATTTTAACAGGAACAAAAGAAGAGGAAGGGTGTGTCAAAAAACTAACGTACATAAGATATTTTTAATAAATGTTTGTATGATTACTATTAGTGCTATAATTAATACAATTAATAATTGTGTAATTAGTTTTATACAGTATATTGGGAGTTGAAATAACTTTAATATATTACAATAAAATTTTAAACATACTAACTGCTATTATGTTATTTTGTTGTTATTGATAATATAAATAATAATAACAATAATAATAATAACTAATAACTAATATCCATAAAAACAACAATGCATATACTACTTCTATCACATAGTATTGTTATTATTATTATTTTATTATATTTTATTTTTTTTTAAATTACGATTATAATGACAGCTTAAAATGGATAAAACAATTTGTTTAAAATAAAAATAAAAAAATAACATAAAGAATAACAGACAGGACCTTAACAATAACAGGAATAAAAAAGCAATAAAAATAAAAATAAAAGATTCAAAAATACTTATACTAGAACTATAGTACTATAGTACTACTACTCCTACTGATAATAATAATAATCCTAAGAACCAACTGAACATACGTTATTCAATAAAATAATTAGCAAAATATTATACTACTATTTCTTTCTTCATTATTATTATTATTATTATTATTATTATTATTATTATTATTATTATAGCTTAAAACAGATACAAACTCACATTTAAAACAAATAGAAAAGAATAACAGATGGGACCTTAACAGAAACT
Source organism: Ancistrus triradiatus (assembly GCA_025084515.1). Classification (NCBI taxonomy): domain Eukaryota; kingdom Metazoa; phylum Chordata; class Actinopteri; order Siluriformes; family Loricariidae; genus Ancistrus; species Ancistrus triradiatus. Next base: position 231,314 of record JAJAGP010000271.1, on the reverse strand, counting down.
AAAAAATACAATTTAATATTCAAAATTACTTATACTAGTACAATAATATTAATAATAATAATAATAATAATAATAATAATTGTTGATGTTATTATTATTATTATACAAATAATAACAATAATAATAATAATAATAATAATAATAATAATAATAATAATAATGAGTTGCATGTTGGTGCAGTTGTTAGCACTTTCACCTCACAAAAAAAAAAAAATAATAAAAAAAAAAATAATAACAAAATAATCCTCAAAAAAATGCAGCTGTAATTGACCAGAACAGACAATAACTGATATTTGTTAATACACTGCCATTTGTTAGTAAAGTTCATTTGTGTCTGCCAGTTTTACAGCAGTAGGTTAAAAAGTTGCTCAATGGAAAAAAATGTTTTTTTTTTCTTTTAATGGTGCAACAAAATTCCCTAAATCTCATGGTCTTTCACTGGGGTCATGTTTACCGTATCCCTGCTCATATTTGTCAGAGTGCCAGGGCCGCAGAGCTGTTTGAATAGTTGGACGAGAAAAGTGTGGTGTTAGGGAGATAGGATGGGATGGGATGGGCTCTGACTGTAAGAGGCGGTGGGAGAGCCATGGGGAACTCCTCCAGCCTCTCGAGATACCAAAGCCCTTTTTGTTTGGCTGTCACTTGATGGGCAGTGAAACAGAGCTTCTGTACTCGAATGCACTGTTTAGGGAGAGAATATCTGCTGGAACAGACAGACGCTGGTGGATTGGATGTCTGCAGGTAGGCTGTTGATGCACTTGTCCGTGTTTAGTCTGGTATAGCTTTTCCCGAAGGTTAGGCGCTTAAATGCTGTTGATTACATGATCATGTGCTTAAGAAAGTCTCTTCTCAGCCTTAAATGATTGCTATATTAGACGTTAATTGACGGTTTAAAAAAGATGTGGTAACTGCAGTCTTTACTCAGGGATTTAGATACAGTCGGGATGGTAATTACACAATCACCATCAAAGCCACATGGTAATACTGTTTTGAAGTATTGGCAGGTGAAACATGAGGGATTATGATGCATGAGTCACTTTGGTGTGTTATACAGTTCTATATTCATGTGAGTGTCACGATGCCATTAACTGTGCTTGCACTTAGATGACTCTTGCTCCAGATCTCAATTCACTTGCGTCCCCTCTCAGACGGTTGCTCCAGGTCTTTAGGGTTAGCGCGAAAACGGCGCGGGCACCCGTGTGTGCCGCGGGCGCGGCGGGCCGTGCCGGAGAGAGGCAAGTGTACGCGCGCGGGACCAGAGAAGTGGGCGAGGCGAGACACGGGCATGCCCTTTCCTGCTCCTTTGACAGCGAACCCACGCCTGGGGCGTGCCGCGCCATTACCGCGCCGCACAGGGACGGGTCTCGAGATATGCTCTGGCGCGTCCAAGGACTGCTTTGACGTGGTTAGCTTGGTGGAAGGACCCGAGGACAAGGAGAGAGTAGGCAGACCGAAAGCACGCCAACCGCGGCTGAGTCGAGAGCAGCGGCCAGAGAGCAAAGCATAGCGCTTGCACCGGTGTGGCTGTTATGAAATGACCTGAGCACCACAGCGTTTTTGAAGCACAGCTGCGGCCGGTGTGGTTCGCCACGCAAAAGAACCGCTCTTACATAAATAACTAAGTTCACACAATATGTGGAACCAGTTAACCCCTTCAAAGCGGGAGATCTTTAACAATATGGAATAGACGAGCCTGTGAAAAGCGCAGACTGCGCTGATGAACGGACGCCATATGCCTTTGTAACATTTTACAAGCGTTCCCACAAAGAAACAGAGCTGGCCGTGTGGTGCCACATTTTTACTGTTCCCACCTGTTAACAGATGACACCAGAGGTGCACGTTTTACATTTGCTCCCAGCGGACCTAGACGTGCGGGATGTGTGTGTGGTCTGTCCAACTTTTTATAGTTGTTTTGCAGACACGAGAGTGGCAATTGTCACCAATTTGTTCGGCATGCAGAAGGCATTTACAGACATGTGCAGTCTCTGCGGAGGACTGAAAGTGTGTGTATCAGCTGGAGCCATTTGTTGTTCCCACAAAGCTTGACTTTGAGCTTGGCGTCTGTGACTTACTAGAACACTTTTAACTATTAGAGACATCTTTATTGTGCTTAAAAACCTGATTTCTGTGTAGAAATGTCCAGTACTAACACTGATACTATTTGTAATGCTATTTGTAACAGCAGTATAGCCTGGTTTAGATTCACAGATACGTATGTAAGGCAGAATAATAAGAGATCCAAATTCAGGAAAGCTAATTGTGGGACACCATAAAACAGTCTTCTGTTTCTGTGTGGGCTCTGTCCGTCTGGGTTTACTCCGGGTACTCCTGTTTTCTCCCACAGTCCAAAGACATGCTTTAGGTTAACATATTACACTAAAGTGCCAGTAGTGTGTGTATGAGCGTGTTAGTGTATGCGCCCTACGATGGATTGGCACCCACTCTAGGGCTGTTCCTGCCTTGCGCCCTATGCCACCGGGTAGGCACCGGAATTCTCGTGTCCCTGTCCAGGATTACACGGATAAGAAAGTGAATGAATGAATGATCTGCATTCAGAAGGAAATCCAGATGAGTCAAGTCAAGTCAGCTTTAGTCTATAGTGATTTTTATAATGCAGCATTTTCTCAAAGCATCTTTACAATTTTAGATTATCTTCAAAATTATATCCCAAATTGAGCAATCCTAGGATGACAGTGGCAAGGAAAAACTACCTAAACATTATAAGGAAGAAACCTTGGGAGAACCAAGACTCAAAAAGGGACCCCATCTCCTTGGGTGGCTTAGATGTTATATACAAGAATTAAGTTATCTAATTAAGTTCATAGTAATAGTTTAAATAAACAGAAACCACATAAATCAGCATAGAGAACATATTTCAAAATAAAATAACATTTTAAAAAATAAACATGAAACACTTTAGAGAAAATGAAATATTATGAAGAGTATAATAAAAAAGAGCATTTACTAGCTACAGCATATAAGCCAATAAGAAAGAGAAATATTGAATAGAATAACGTAAAAATATGCATATCACCATAATATTAGGGCTGCAACTAACGTTTATTTTAATAATCGATTAGACGGTCGATAATTTTGTTCGATTAATCGATTAATCGGTTTAAACCCCCCCCCCCAAAAAAAAACCTTTCCATGTCTTTATTCAGAAATATAACATTAAATAACAGAGCAAATAAGTGCTTACAACAAATGAATAATAATAAATTACATTTATTAATAAATTAAAACAACAAATTAAATAATAAAGAACAATAAGTGCATCTCTGATACAACTTATACATACAACTCATTTACGCTTTTTCTTTAGGAACTTTGCATTGCAAGCCAGAAAATGTTATCATGGCAAATGCTCCTGGCTAAAGCGCTCTCTTTTTAGAGGACTATATTCTTGCCGCAGGACTTGGATAGTCGAGTATATGTATAATAGGGACTGGCTGCCGGGCCAACATAGGAGATTGTCTCTAACTCCATAACTGCCATTTCCCAGCGATACAAGCATCAACCGTGCTTTCCGGTTTGCATGTACGAGTGTGCAGTTACGTTCCTCAATTCAAAAAGGAACAAAAACTCGGATTGTGTGTGACTTGCGCGTTGATGAGCTTCATATCATCATCGGTGACTGACAACATTTTTTCCGGCTATATATTAATAATATATATATATATATATATATATTATATATATAGATATATATATATATATATATATAAATCCCCTCAGAGAGAATCTTTTCTAAAACAGGTCAGATCGTAACAAGAAAGGAGGGAGGACAACCCCCAAAGATTCAAACCCTCATAATCCTTATTAAAGACTGTAACCTGGATGTTGCTTTTTCTTTTTTGCCACATTTTATTTAGATGTTGTTGAGTGATGTTTGGTTGATGATGTCTTGTTTCAGCCTGTATATAGTTGACAAATTTACAAATAATTACACAAAATCAGAAACCTGAGACAGAGTGGACCTTTGTAAGAGATGGGTCTTCATTTTTGTATTTTATTTTATGTGTTCATTGAATATAACTCAAAAAAACCATTAATACATAACAAACACTGTTATTTTATGTGTTTTTACATTAGTAATTCAGTTTACACATAATTGGTAAAAATTAAGCTACAAAAAAAACTAAAGAGCCACTTGGGAGCCGAAGAGGCCGACTCTTTTTAGTGAAGCCGAGCCAAAAGAAACCGGCTCTCTGAAAAAGAGCCGAAATTCCCATCACTAAGGTTTTGTTTCGTTTCGGGGAAGGGGCTGATCAAGCACCGATCAGATCACTTTTGCAAAGCTTGCCATGTCACACAGTTCCTTACACCTTTTGAGGACTAAGCCGAACTTTCTTCTCTGCGTCGGTCATTAATTATTGAATAAGTCTTACGCTAACTTATTTTGAAGGATTCCGCATCCGCCGGCTCCGCCTTGATCCGTTCAATCGCTCGTATTGTTTTTTCCAGCGTGAAGTGCCGCAAGTAACGTAAGCGGATATGATAAGGCGGGGGACACAAATCATGTGACACAACGAATCAATAATGAAATTCGTTGTCGACACTTTTAATAATCGATTATTATCAATTTTATCGATTCGTTGTTGCAGCCCTACATAATATAGTCCGATACACAGAGTCACAGGGAAAGTCCCGGGGGCAGGGCATCCCCAGTCGACCAGAGGAGGGAGTGAGTTACTGCTCTCTGTGGGCTGGAGTTGCTGACGGAAGAACAGCTTGAGTGGGGCTGAAGCCGAGGAACATCTTAGTATAGAGGGCTGGGACTGGTACCAGAACACAAGCTTGGAGAGAAAAGAGAAAATGTAGTTTGTTATTGTTAATGATGAGTCATAACATGCATTGTGATAGCCACATGTTTTGAGGTTTATGCTATGTGAGGGAGAGTTACCATGTTGAGTCTGGGCTTGAATCATTTCTTTGGAAACTCTCTTTAATTAATGAGGCCTGATTGTTTTTTTCTGAAATGTTTCATAGTTTTATAAATGAGGTGCATGCAAAAGAAAATCACCTAGATTCCCAGTTGTATAATTTTATAGAATTACTCAGTATTACTAATAAGCAGTTCATAATGTGTTCTCTACTGCAAACTGAGTTGAGAATTTAAGCCTGTCTTGTGTAAGTTACTTTAACACTTTGATTATTATATGCTTCTGCATTAAAAAAAAAAAAAAAAAACAGTCGGAAATTCACTTGTTTGCATTCCATCGAGCAGACTCCTAACACCGGAAGCGATTTCATCATATTTTGTTCGTCGTTTTGCATTTGTTTATCTGAGCTTTAAAGATTACTCTGCTTTAACTCAGAAAGCTAAGAGTTGTGTAACAGAGAGCAGATAATGCTCTGAAAGTCTGCTGGCTGAAACATGCCTGATTTTTCAGATTCTCGTCTTTACTACATAACAGGCACAGAGCCTCGCTTGTGAAGCCTTCGTATTTTTGTACTGGCCTTAGTAGAGTCTGGGAAGAGTAACCCAGTGCACTTTGGAGAAATAAAGACTCTTTCTAGCACTTGTAAAGGCTTTTTGACTATGGGGGATCACCGAGGGTCCCATTTACTTCTGAGTTCTTTCCGTATGTCCAGCTGCTGCCATTATGTATTCTCTCCACCACTTGAAATCTGAGCATGAGCTCAGGAGCAAAGAGGGCTGCTCTGTATGACTCTTCTGCCTTTACAATACACAGTCGTCTCATTTCCTTTATGCTTTCCAGACCTCCATGCATACTTTAGCATGGGCCAGAATGTTTTTGTGCATAGCTTTCGATGACCTGTGACGGATGGTGATGGTGTTGATATTTATGAGTCTCTGGCCCTGTCCACTTTTCCCCCATTTGTTCAGATAGAGTAGGACGCGAGGGATTCGTTAAGCAATCACCGCTCTGAAAACAAAATGTTAGTCTAGTTTCTTCCAAAAGGCCACAATCTTTGCTTCTTAAGTGGGAACTTGGAGAGTTATAGTATTCTCTGTGCCTGTAATATGCTAGATTGAATCTAAATCTAATACATTAAGTATGCCATAAATTGCCTCTATATTTGCTTGGTAACACTGGCTTTTTTAGGTCAAAATTCGTTCTGTTGGCTATATATATAATTCATATCTCAGTCTCTCTATTAAGGTACAAACATACAATATAGGAAATATGCACACAAAATTAAAAGAACCCCTTCTGCAATCAAAGGTCAGCATTTAGTATGACCAGGGTTCAAAAAGTGGTTTCCTGGCTGCTATCCTTCCAAAAAGACCATTGCTGGTCAAACTTCTTTGGACTGTAGGACTATGTCAACCTGGCATCCCAGTGAAGCTCCTAGATGCTGCTACTGCTCAAGTGTAAGGGGAGGTCACAATATATACTTCCCACTATAGCCAATAGAAGATGTTTTTTTGTGATTTTATTCAGTTTGTTGATACTGCATACAAATTTTCTGTTTTTCTCTGATTGTATTCTAATGTCAGGCTGAGAAATAATTATCTATAGTCATTATCCCATTGCTAAACCAGCAATTCTAATGGTGGAATGTTGACCTAACTTGGTACTGTACATTTTCAGTAGCCAGAAGTGTAGACTTACTCTTTCAATGAGGCATCAGGGGCATAATGGCCTTGCTTATGCCTTGCATAATGGCCAAATGGCAGCTTGGCAATATTCCTCTCCTTCTTCCTTTGCACAGTCTGTGTGAGTTCTATTCAACAGAGCGTGACTGCCTTTCCTTAAATATTACATAACTGTTAATGAAACATTTGGCATTAAACAAGAAACTGAAGCCTTGGTCAGTGTCTGCTATCGATAGACACAGCGACATCATTAATTACTTTGCTTGGCAAGTCTGATGGATATTAAAGACTGTTGATGCCCAGTTCATTGAATTTCCAGCCAAAAATGCGAGTGAAAGAATTTAGAGAAGCTGCAAAGGTGTCATCTCATGGTTGATCTCCTCCTAACTGAATTGTTAGAGGTATTTGACCTCTGAATAGAAGAAAGGGGAACATCTAGTCGTGTCCTTTTGCGGTCTTTCAATCCATGAATACACACAAAGAGCTCTTTGAGCTGTGCTGGTGAAGCCACATTCAGCACGTCCCACAGGAGGAATGTCTTACCTCACCCTGCCACACTGGAGCATTTTTCTCCACCTGGTGGCTTCCAGGCCTTTTCAACCCTGCCGCAAAAGTGCACGGTGTAAAACATCTTTAATGTATATTTAATGTGCTGTGCTTAAAAGCTGCTATTAAGGCAACTAGAGATCATGGGTGAGAGTTTGAAGTGCTTACTGAGCAGTGTGGAGTTATTTCAGGACTTCGAAGCATCCGATCATGTCTTTTAACCACACAAAGGGGTAAAGTGAATGGAGTATTAGAATTCAAGTTGCGCTTGGTGGGAGCATTTCGTTGCGCACCTTGCCTATCCACTCTCTTTACATCTTCTACTCTGGCACTTGTCATGTGATACTACAAGTGTCGGTGCACATACGCTGCTGTTCTTCACTCTTAGTACAGGTGCACTTGGAATACACTCGCTGGACTGGAACATTTCAAGCTTGTCTGCTTTGTGTTCAACCATGACATTCTGACTGATACAGTCACTATATTCTGTTACTACACGTCATGAGTTTCCTGTACTTTTCCACCTAACTCCAAATCACTGTAGCATGTTGCATAATTTAGTGTCCAGGAGCAGAATTGGAGTAAGTGACCACATAGCATGAGTTGCTTCTAGTAGCTGTTTTCCAGGCTTTAATATCCAGACATCCAGACCATTCTTGAATGATACAGCACTGTGCAAAAGTCTAAGGCCACCATGAGATTTGTTGTTTTAGCAATGGTATAATAACGATATATATAGCAAATTGTCAACAATTGGACCTAAAAATTTTAAATTTGGATTCGCCACTCCATAATTCTCTTTTCCACTGAAGTTCAGTCCAGTCTTTGTGAGCTTTAGCATATCTTAGCCTTTTCACCCTGTTCCCCTTCCGAAAAAGTGGATTCTTGGCTGTGACCATTCCTGATTAAACTTCTTCATACTGTAGAAGGGGCAACTTGGCATTCCAATGAAGCTGCCAGATGTTGCTATTGCTCAAGTGTAAGGAGAGGTCAGACTAAATACTTGCCTCTGCAGTATGTAGTCTGTTAAATGCTATAAATGTAAATTACACGTACAACAACATTCCCTTCTTCATCTTTTCCAGCTTGTTAACAAGTTGAGGTCAGATCAGTTATAATGCAGAATCCCCTGGAGGGGAGGGGAGTGCCCAATGGTGGCAGCTTGATAGCGCTGGGATTAGATCCCCCAGCCTTTTAAATAGCAGCTCATGAATTCTCTACATGTATTCCTATTCGTCTTTTTGTCTTGGGTTGATGTCCTAGAACATAATTTAATTGGAATTTTTTGGTTTCTGTTGTAATAGCATTGGGAAAATTGAAAGTTCTCCAAATTTACAGTCATTTCCTCTCATTAACTTGATGCTATTGTGGGTTGGCTTAGTGTTATATGAAAGCTCCGGTTTATTTTACCTCACAAATACCTTACTTATGACTGGTGTGGGCTCTCTAAGGTCTTTAACATGCCTGTGTGGTATAATGTGTCATACCTCAGGATTGCTTCCTCTTTTGGGAATATGTAGTTACTGAAAACGAAATATCCTAATCTTTAGGGACCTGTTGGCATTCCTGGTGCCTTACCTAGCTTGCAATAATTACGCCATGTAACATGGCACCACCATGCTGTTTGTTTTGTCACAAAACCTGAGCTTTGGCACTCCTGAGTAACTATAAGAAATCAGTTATAATACAGATTTCATAGATTTCATAGTTCATGAACTGTTGTTTCTGCATTGCAATATTTGAAACCAGTTGGCTAATACATACTGTACCCCTAAGGTGCATTTTTCCGCTTGATATGATAGAGAAAATCATATAAATAGGTTAAGACCAGAGAACAATTGTGGTTTATATAGCAAGATCCAGTTAGAGGTGGTATGGGATCAGTGGTTAAGGTTCTGGATTACTAACCTGAGGGGTGTGAGTTGGGTCATTGAGCAAGAAACTTAACCCTCAATTGCTCATTTCAACAGCTATGACTGGCACAAACAGGAAATAACCCAAAATCTACCTCTTGAATCTTGCTTTGCATCAGCAATGCCTCTGACTCAGTTATGCTAAAGAGGTTTAGTCTGTATTGTGTCAGTGGTCAGGAAGTTGTGGGTTCAGTAAGACCAAGCTGTCACTTTTGGGCCCTTGAGCAAGTTCCTTGATTTAATTGTAAGTCTGTCTGGACAAAGATGTCTGCTAAATGCTGTGAATGTAAATGTACATAGACAGTACTATGTAAATGTTTTAGGTCACCTTTGGATTTGTTGTTTAAGCAATGGTATAATGACCATATATAACGTATTGTTGAAGATTGGACCCAAAAATTTAAAATTTTGATTTGTCTAAATTCCACTTTGTGAGCTTTAGCATTTGTTAGCTCTTTATCCTATTTCCCTTCCAAAAAAAGTGGTTTCTTGGCTGCTTCTCTTCCAAAAAGACCATTCGTGGTCAAGAAAGGGTCATCTTGGCCTCTCGATGAAGCTGCCAGATGCTGCTGTTGTTCAAGTGTAAGGGGAGGTCACACTATACTTTGCACTGCAGTCTACAGAAACTGTTTTTCAGATTTCTAATACTACATACAAATTTACTGTATTTTCTGGCTGTATTCTAATAAAGATATTGAGAAATAATTATATATGGTCATTATACCATTGCTAAAACAATCTAATGGTGACCTGAGACTTTTATACTGTATATTATCACCTAATGTTTTGCGACTTGCATTCACAATTAAGCTAAACTATTTTTCTTTAAAATTTCTTTGGTTGTGGACACAAGGTCAGTGTGCAGACTGACACTGGATCTGAGCCAGAATCAAGTCCTTGAGAACTACCTGAACCTTTGTGTTTGAGATCAAGGGTGCTTAATGGTTTAGCCATTGACTCACCATCAGTGGACATCAATGAATTAATGTGGAAAGTAAATAGAGTTCTGCCTGCTGGCTGTTAAGAGTTTCCAATAAAGAACAAACAGTATAAATCTGGCTCGCACACATCAGTACAGTATATACACACTCATACACACAGCTCTCCTGCTGTGCTCGTAAATCATTGCTATAAGTAAAGCTACGTTTTTTTATCCAGGGTTCAACATAAGACACTACTTTTCCACTCTTAAACCAACACTGAGCTTAATATTGTGGAACTCCCCTGGAAATCATTACCTGCCTTCGAGGTTTTCATTCCCACACGAAGCATTCATCAGTCTGACCGAACCACATGACTTAATACCTTTATCCCAATAAGCCTGTGTTGTGAACTCAAATTTAAGCTATATACAGTAGTGTTACACAACTACCAAGAGTCTATGCATTTGTTGCAACCTGGTACCTGAAATTAGTGGGAAAGCTTGAATTAGAGGAATCAGCTTCAGATACATTAGGAAGGTTGTGTATTTGTGTGTTCGCTTTGAAAAACTGCAGTTTTGGTTTCTTTGCTTAGTTTGGTCTTCTCCTAGGTTTGCAGGCATGTTTTGTCTGCCACAGAAAAGGCTTCACCTCTGTGTTGCGTGATCCTGGGTGGCTATGGTGTTGCCAGATTGGCCTGCATGAAGGCTTCATTTTAAATCAAGGCACGCTAGGAGTCGGGCATGGTCTCGCAGTCAGTACATTCATGTCTGGACCTGGTCTTGGAACTGCTATTTGCATAGTGATAATCTGAGACATAGTCTGCAAGCGCAATGCGCTGACCTGTTGCGTGTCTCTTCTCAAATCACATAACATGCACACGGTGGAAACGACTCCTGTTTTCTTTCAGTCATTTCAATCGGACCTTGTTTCCTCTTTTTTGGGCTCTCATTTAAGAATCGCTTTTTTGTTGAGCTGCTCCTGTTCATTTTTTAGAACTGAATGGGAGGAAACTTTTCCATGGCGTGCAGGCCAAATGGTCCTTTAAATGGCCAACTGGCTCCAAAACGGAGCCCATGCTGGAGCAGTTATGTCTGCTGCATGACGTATGTGAAACTGTTCGCTCAGGAACTACAGTTTCGCCCTTTTTCTCTGCTTGTCTAGAGCTGGCTGCCTCCTGCGAATATCTGGGACTGTATAGATTCAGAGACTCGTGCATATAATTTGGCATTTGAGTCTGCGTGATTATGGGTTTGTGTCTGGTATACCGTTGGGTCTTGCTTAAAGAATGAGCGCGAGAGTCTGGAAGAGACATACGTAGACTGTGATGTCACCTGGCTGGAAGAGGAGGAAACCACGCCCAGCTTTGCAAGCTTAGAGAAAACATGAGACAGGCCGTCCTTTATAGGGCGCCTCTTCTGGTGTGTGTCAGAACCAGACCAGTAGCTATAGGAGGAGGAGTGTGAGGGGTGAGCCAAGCCAACTCCCCCTGCACAGCTCATGAATGTTCAGCTAGTGGAACATCAGATGAGGACAACACTGCAACTCTCAAAGTCATCCAATAATTACAGGACACGGCAGCAGGTAGGGCGAAAGTTTGTCAGTTTCTCGCTTCACTTAAATGATGTTTTGGTATCTTACTATTTCTACTTTTGTCGATTGAGTAGGACGCTGATGTCCTGATACAGGTGATAAACATGCTGAAATAGAAGGCAGTTCCTTTTTCAAGGCAGAGGTGTGACACCTTCCAGCTACAGGGACATTCTGGGAACCACATCAAGTCTTCCCATGACAACATTGAGTCATAAAGATGTTTTTAGGTGTAAATAAAACATGAGCCGACAAGCACTCGTCATAGCCAACGAAGGCACATGCCACTGTTTAAGTTTTAATTAGTACTGAGTAACGCACGTTGTTTTTCTCTCCTCAGTGGGTGTTCAGGCTCTGAGCTGAGAACTTTGCATCTATGCAATGCTGTGAAGTCTCAAGCAAGGGCTTTACAAGGAAAAAGAAGTGTGATGGGAGAAGTGGCTCACATTTTCCAGGGCTGGTTGTTAAAGGAAAGCTCTGGCTTTGTTCCTGGATTAATTAATACAGATTTTGCCAGTGCAGATTTAATATACGTCTGAAATGGCACATGGATAAATGCCTTGTTGAGGTGGGTCCAGCTAGTGCTGCTGTGGAAAAAATGGATTTTGGAAAAACATGGCATGGCATGGAGACTGGTCTGATGTTGGTGCTTGGTATTGTTGGTACAGCTCCTGGGACTAAAACTTACTAGTACTCAGTATTTATTTCTGGTTACCATGTAGTTTGGCATCTTCTGGAACATGCTAGAAAGGATGAGTGTGTGATGCTTTGCAATGTATAGGCACCCTGTCAAGGGTGTGTTCCTGCCTTGATTTTTTCCATCATTGTTCCCTTCAAAGCCACACCTCCAAAACACGTGCATGCTGGTGGCTCAGGGGGATAGTGTCAGCTCCACCAACCTGGCACCTTTAACTGCCCAAACACACTCTGGAAAATTAAATGTAGCAGCTAATAAAATAGGGAGAGCTTTCACCCAACAGGATTGATGGAGAATTGGAGCCACCTCCTGATCCTGATTGGTCAAATGATGGAGCTTGCTTTATCCATCTCTGTACAGAAGCCAAAAGTATGAGCTCAGTAGTGAAATGCCTCTATAGGTAAACGCCATTTACTAACCATCTGAACAACGTCTGGTCACTTGCATCCGAGGTCTTAAATAATATTAAAAAAATGTATCAGGAAATAAAAATCTGTCTTTTAACTCTGGACGTCAACTCAACAGTCAACGCTGTGGATCCACGAGCAGAGGCGGGAGTTAAAGAGTGGAAGTCCATACCTTACCGGTTGTGTGGCTCACTTGCTCATTAGCTCACATTTGGACTAGAGACTGTTCTAACACGGTTGAAGTGTTTAGAGACTTTTTGGTGCCAGTTGCTCGTGTTTGTGTATGTGACTGTGAAATACACTGCTTACTTGTACCAAGCTGTAAATGGTGTTCGTAAGTGGATGTGCCTTTCCTATTGTAAGTAGTACTCCTTTGTTTGTCCCCCCACTTCCTGCAAATTCTCTCTAACCTATAACTATAAACTGGTTCAAATTGAGTCTCTGTTTCAACTGGCTGATCTTCCGTGTTGTTCGTAATACTGTCCATCAGTGCATTTTTGGCTTCTGTCTAACAAAAGTATCAGATCCATCATACCATCCTATTAAGTGTTATGGCTTCCTAAAGAGAGGCATAACAGTATGTTACTCTACTTTATATAATTATTGTGAATTTCCATAAATTAAAAGTGCCGTGGCATTAGGGATGCTGTGTAGATGTTCCACTCATGTTTTCAGCGGTATCTCTGACACATTTATGTATCATTTGCATGCTGTTTTCTTGTGAAGATACTTTCTAAATTTATATTAAAATAACATAAAAAGACTATGTGACTATGACCGGTCAATATCCATTTCAGTCAATGACCTGGTTCAATTTGTTGAATAGCTCATGCCTTTATTTTCCATTGTTCTTTGTAAAAAAAAAACCACATACATTTCAGAATTTATTAGTATTTGGTATGTTCACTCTTTTGCTATAATGGCAGCGTGTACTCATAAAATCTAAATGCTCAATAGTTTAGGTCATGCGACGGTGGAGGAAAATCCATGACAGTCAGCACTCCTTGATCTTTTTTGGTCTCCAGGTAGTTGGTGCAAAACTTTGAAAGGTATTTTGGGTCATTATATTTGTAACGGATAATGTATTCAATTTAGAATTTGCAAAATAGAAGTATTTTCACTAGTGGCTTGGAGTTTTGGCTCCCACTATAATTCATTTCAGTTTAATATATACATAAGGTTTGTGGGCAGGTATATAGTATATCATCCTGTGATTGGATAGTAATCTTATTCTTAAGATTGTGGGCATGTGTCCTAGAACAGCACATGTGGGAATGTACCTCAGTATTTATAGTAATGAGAGTTGTTTAAATGATCGGGTCTTTGTACTGAACATTAGGGTGGATTTACAGAAATAAGCACTTTCCCCACGCTCCTACAATGACCAAATTAAGCCTAAAGACAGCTGATCCTGTAGACTAACCAACGGCTCAGCAGTTTTAGAAGGGCAGTGTCCAACGTCCAACGCAATCTGCTGTGTGGAAAGCTGTCAGAAACGAAAACAACACTTTTATTGTCAAATCTACAAACTTCTGCCCAGGCTAGTGTGTGTATGATGATGTATGCTGTGATGCCTTGGTTCCAAGTGGGCAGGAAATTCTTCAGCGTTTACTTGTAGGTCTATTTTTCCACAGGTGAGTCAGGGCTTTGGATAATGAGAATGGTTTATCTCTGGGGATCCTGTTTATTGAATCACTCCCCAGTATGTGTGTGTGTCTGTGTGTAGTATGTGTGTACGTGTGTGCGTGTGTGTGGGTGGGTGTATTTACAGAGGGAGGAGTAGCTAATTGCATGAGGTAGGAGTGTGATACAATAGAACTCGATCCTCAGATTTAATGTTATGGTTAATAAACATAGTAATATAGTGACTCACTCATTTTTTTGTTGCTATCTTGAAGACTGGCGCATAAGTAATAAGACTGAACTGGCGCACAGTCGCGTTTTAGCTGAACGCAGATTTGTCTTGTACAAAACCATGCAAAAATCTAATATTTATAACCTTTTTTTGTAAACAAGAGTGCCCTGTGCACCATTCTTGGCTGTCAAGCTCAGTTCATATCTAAGGTGCATGACAAATTTTGCTTTGCTTTCCAGACGTCATCCACACCCAGGGTCCTCTGGATGGTAGCCTGTATGCTAAAGTTCGTAAGAAGGACTCTGTGGACGCTACAGCCAATGGCCTACCTGCCGCAGCCGAGTCTGTTGTAGAACACACTCCCGCCCCTGTGGACCATGCTCTGTCTGTGAGCAGTGACTCTGGAAACTCGACCGCATCCATTAAGACCGATCGCACAGATGAAACTGGCCAGCAGGTGGTACCGGTGAGCCAGCAGCCTTCTCAGTCGCTCAGCCCTGAGGAGAAGCAAGAGCTGGAGCAGTTGCTCAGTGGCCTGGAGACACCCATGCACCGGCCCAGTGGTGGCGGAGGAGGTGGTGGAGGAGGAGGAGGAGGAGGAGGAGGAGGAGGAAATGGAATCCTCCACCTTGTTCCAGCACAGGTTCATGTTAATGGCCACACCAGTGTAGACAGGGAGACTGACATCCTGGACGATGACCTTCCCAACAGCCAGGAAGGCAACAGCGTAGACAGCCTGGGCACGCTGTCCTCATTCGAGGGCCGCGCCACACCAGCTGATCTGTACTTCCAAGCCGAGACAGTGATCAATGGGCAGGACGGGCCCTATTTGGAGAGAAGCAGCCACAGAAAAGAGTCTGAACCCATGCCACTCCTTTATAGCTCCTCCTCCTCAGCTCAAGAGAGCCTGGCCAAGTCGGGATCCCCCTCCAGTGGCTATGCCAGACAAAACGGTGGCATCTGTCGTTCGCAGTCGCTTGGATCAGCCCCCAGCTCTGAACAGAAGCTCATGCCCAAAGCGCCAGCACGCACCACGAGCAGCAGGGATGCCGTGCAGAGGGGTCTTAACGTCTGGCAGCAGTTTGGTGTCCCAGAGGAACCAGTGATGGATGGGGTGCACTTCAGTCCTGCGCTACAGAGCCACAGCCTGCCCGAATTCCCTAACGTTGCCTCACAGAATGAGATCGAGCAATCCATCGAAGCTTTGAACCTGCTTATGATGGACCTGGATCCGGCTCTCGTGCCAGTCCCCAAGTCCTACAGTGCTCCTTCTGGTGAGGGTGAGGTGATAACCACTCAGCCATCCTTCTCCCAGACACAAACTCGTCCCTCCTATCAGGCCGACGCCGCCATACACTCCGCGAGCGAACACCCACATCTCCAGCAGCGCACCTCTCCTGTTCAGAAAGCACCATCTGCGGTGCAGACCCACCTTACAGAACCCTCTATCGTCAGCCCTCAGAGGTCCACAGTCCCATACCACGCCACAACATCAGATCCTGAAAGTACGATTGTCTACTCTGGACCCTCTCCTACGGTTAGCAGTCTTCAGCTGAAGCCTCTGAACTCTTATCCGTCCAGCACAGCCTCTCAGTCTCCTGACCCTCCCAGCTCAAACAGCGCCCCCTGCATGAGCTACTCATCCTCCTCGCTACCTAGAGAGGCTGAACCAGAGGACAGGAACTACAACCTGGATGGGCTGGTGGCTCACCGTGTGGCAGGTAAGCTTACCACAATTTCTCGACTGGCTGTTTTCATTTTTATTTCAAAACAAATCTTCATTTGAATCCACTATACCTTAAAAGCAGGTCCAGGAATGAATTAGCCAACCTTTATAACACAACAGAGTAAACTTGGACAAAACCAGAGACCACATTTCCTTTTTTTGGTAGCCTCACAGTTTTTAGTTAACATGCCTAGATCAGATAACCCAACTCTGAAGACACACCCAGCTGTGTCTTTCTTCAGTGCTGTGCCCTGGCGTTGAGAAGCACACCAACGTGACAAAGAGGCCATTGTGTAAAGTGTTGTTGGCTGCAGGTCTCGTATCAAGCCTTGTGGATGCACAGTCATGCTTTGCTCAAAACACTCTTTCTTGTTAGACTTAAAAATACTCCAGAGCTCAACCTACAGCATGAATACATTTGATGTGCTTCTGTTTACATTTAAATGGTTTGTGAGAAAGTTCCAGAGCATTGCAACATCTTCTGGATTTTCCTGAACAGAAAGTTAAAATGAATAGACAATTTGGAGATTTTACCTTAGGAGAAGTTGGAAGGAAGCCAAATCTTCAGACTGAAGAAGTTCTCCAAATTGTTGACTTTTAGACGCTACTGAGTGATACGAGTGAAAAAGTAGTTGTAGCTGGATCTAGGTACACAGATGCCCTCTAGTGGTGGACCGGGTACACTACATTATAAGCTTATTATTTGTACGTTGACTGCAGACCATCAGGATGAACTGGAACCTGTATTTGTGGGGCATTATGGAGGTGGGTGGAAACAGACCCAGGCATTGTATCCCAGTGTAAAGTTTGTTTTAGTCCAGAGTAACTTCTAAACGTACAGATGAATCTTGTTTAGCAAATACAATTAGTTTATATTAGTATTATGTTATACACTCATTGATCACTCCCTGTTGCAACACTCATTATCCATTATGTCAGTTCCACTTAGCATCCACAGTAGCATGATCAGACGATCATGTGTCTATGGTAACTTCCGGTCAACGTCAATTTCAGTTAACTATCTGTTTCACAGAACATAATGCAGACGTTAAATTGCATATACCTGAAAAACTGTGAACAACACAGGAAGTCAGCGGTCAAGCTTTATGTGCTGATGTTCATGCAATGTGAGATACAGAAGTCAGATTTCAGCCTGACTGACTGAAGATGGATTTGACTAGTAAGTGTAAATGAGGTCATAATTCATGTGGTTAAAATCTTAGCCAGTGCAATCCAGAAATAAGAGCCATTGAAGACCAAAGGTAACTAAGGTCTAAGTATGATTAGCCATTACTAGGAAATCAAACAATGTATGTTTATCTATAACTCATTGGACTAAGAAGTACAGTACTGTGCAAAATTTATTAGAAAACCAGTAAATACAGAAGATATGTGTGCAAAAACAGCTTTTTATAGTGTGACCTCCCATTACACTTGAGCAGCTTGATCAGGAATGGTATTTTTGGAAGGGTAGCAACCAAAAAACCACTTTTTGGGGTGGTCACAATAAGTACTGACTTTTGGCTGAAGAAGCCAGTTTGTTCTGAAATTTACATGTTTTTGTAAATGTTTCCTGTATTTACTGAGAAATAATTATATATGGTCATTATACCATTGCTAAAACAACTAATCTAATGGTGGCCTAAGACTTTTGCTTAATACTGTAAGTTGATTAACTTTAGGACTCAGACTAATATTCAATGGCATTAACCATTTCTGGAAACCTATTTTCTATTACATTCTTTTTTCTTTCTCTTTCCCCTCTTTCGGAATAAACCTGTGTGTGGATCACTAATCTTCCACTCCACTTCCTCTCCATCCTCCTCTCCACCTTCCTCTGTTTCCTCCTGCTGCTCTTCGTCATGCCACTGTAGAGTACACAGCTCGTATCCGCCACCTCAGGGACAAAACAGCCAATTCTGAACATCTCAAGTGCCGTCGTTCTCTCTCCTTCTCTGGTTGGTCTCTCTTTCTGTCTTTTCCTTTTTTGATGTTCGGTAACGCTTTATTTGAACGTTGCCTCGGGCCTTTTTGCCACACAATGAGTAAAGCATACAGTGTACAAAGCAATGGGTGGATATTTATGAAGAGCTTTTTATAAAAGCTCCAGCATTGCTTTATATGGTGAATGTATTGCTTGTGAGCGTGTCTTAATGGCTCAGTGTATTGATTTACTTTCTGTATCTGTCCCTCTCTGTCTGTTCAGCCTCAATCTCTCTGCCATTGCCTTCTTATCTGTACCTCTATATGTCTAACACATTAACCATGACATTATTACTGACTTTTTTGTTCTTATGAACCTACAAACTTATGTACTACTTGGACTGTCCAAGCCAGGGACCCGCAACAAACAGCGTTCGTACTACCGGCCAAGTGAAGGTTTCACAAGCTCAAAAACAATGTGCACGAACAAAGAGTGCTCTGTTTGCATCTACCAAGTGCATGTCACAAGATACAGTTTGCCAAACTTGGCGAACAATAGAGAGGCATCTAGACACAGGCCTCTTTCAAGGCCTCTCCTCCATGTCTGCTTTAGCATTTAGGAGGGGAACATTGCTTAATAAAGCGTCCTAGATTCCTGAACCAGTGCGTGGCCGTTATCTCCCACTCGGGAATAAATGTCTAAGACCGAGTTTTGTCCTCAGAAATGCAGCTTACAGTAGCCAGATGCCAGCGTCTGAGACCTCTTCCAACTCCGAGAGGTTGCACAATGGTCTGAAGTAGGCTATCTTAGACCTCAGATAACAGCAGAATGGAACATGCAGCAAGAAGTGAATGAAAGGGAAAATAAATCTTTTCCTTCATTTCCGCTATTTCTGAGGGGGAAAAACTTGGGATTCTCAGCTGCACCAGCTTGAATCCATTAGGCCTGTACAGTTGCTGAGGAAACAGGGTACAGTGTTTAACATGCACAGCTGTGGTCATTTGGTCTGCCTCGTTCATACGGTGGTTAGAAGACACTGGAGGATCTGACTGTGCATTCTTCGACTCATTTATGAGCCAAGGTCCAGGCCATTCTGAATAAGTGCTCCACCCGGTGTCAATGACTTTGTGTTACCGTATTGCTCTAGCAACAAGAATACACACAACTACACATGGACCATCTGTCAGGTGTCCAAGCTTTTTAACAAGAACCACTAGTGTTAAATATGTATGTGATTATGCAAATATGCTTTTTATAAATTGTTCATATTAATACATTAACTAGTTTTAGTCAGTTACTTTGAGTCCACTTACCAGCTAAATGTGATAAACCACAGATCTCATACAGAAGACCTTATATTTCCCCCTCATGTTAGTCCTCATATTAGCTTCTGTATACAGTGGAACCTCAGAACTCGAACTCAGTTGGTTCTAGCAGGCCGACTCCGATTTGTTCAAAGTGGAATCAAATTTCCCCATAAGACATAATGTAAATAGGATTCCTCCATTCCCGAACACCAAATGATTGTTTTTTTACAACTATATTCATATTTAATTAATGATTAAAAGCATGAATGTAATAACTGAAATAACTGAAGGGGTGTCTGAAATCTCACCCACAGCCTGATATAATATACATATACATAATATAATAACAAAATAATATAATATAATATACACATATATGTGATCGCTCTCTAGTTCTCCATCTTCTTATGGGTTTTATGGAGATTGGCATACCGTATCGGTGCACCATCGCCACCGACTGGACTGGATTACATGCATCTTTGTAAGATCGCACCGCTGAGTGTTTTATTTAGGCTGCCCATGTTCAAAGTCAGAATTTTTGTTCGAATTTGGGAGCAAAAAAAAATTCTAACAGACTGTTCGATTTCCTTTCTCACACAAGTGCTCCTAAATAAGTATTCCATTTTTAAAAAAAGGCACAAATCACTGTAGAGCCCTGGATACTCTTTGGAAATCTTGGTTCATCAGACCAGAACTATCCTTAGTAGATTTAAATAATACAGAACAGAACACTCAAACTATCTTCACTCCTAATCACTCTTGGTCAAGCTAATGAACTGTTTAATAATTAGCTAATGATTTAGGGGCAGTGGTCCTGCAACCAAACTGCCAAAGTGTTTTCTTCCCCATAAAAAGCACCAAAATCCATAGTGTTTGTAGCCTTGCGAGCTGTTCACATGACCACTGGTCTCCATGCTGTGGCCTTGAACTGTGGACACACCACAAGTCTCATATGCTCCATGACTGGGGGAACTGGTAAATATTTTGCTTGGGTTGTTGCTTGGTTTCTGAAAAATTGTTTCACATCAGGGTGTGTTTCTGCACACCCCCATCTGGGCAGGGCTGCATTGGGACCGCAGTGGGACCAGGAACGTGTGAGTGTACAGCTGATTGGAAGCCAGCTTTGGGTCATGGAGAATTCTACTCTTATACTCTTAAGATCTTAAAACCAAAATGAGTTAGAACAAGTTAAACTGTATAGACTGTATTTCTTAAGAAATTGAACTAAGATTAGAACTATTATTTTCTCTGCCATAAGTGTATACACATGACGACAGTTTTACAAAAACAGTTTTGACATCAAGGTATGGGTGAGTATGACAACACCAGTAGATGGAGATGATTGTGAGTTCCATGCCAGTGCTGAAGAGGGTGCCAAAGTCACACATCTGGCGCTAACTCGATCTCCCAGAGGCCCTTGCTTTAATCAGTGCACTAGCAGGCAGCTGCCAGAACATTCTTTTAAGGTTTGCCAGTCTCGTAGAGGAGTGGACGTTATTGTAATGTTAGGATATTGTTTATCTATGTATGTGAGAGAGACCCTTAGAGGAAGAAGAAAATCAAAAGAAAGTAAAAGTTAAGAAGTGCATAATAAGAAGACGAAACATTGAAGACAAGAATCAGTAAAGTAAGAAGTTGAAAAGTTGGAAAGAAAGTTAGGAAAGAAAGAAAACAGGAGAAAGAAATCTCTTTGGGTAAGCAAAGTATATATTAACAAGGAAAGTGCCCTTTTGACCTTCCCATGCTCTGCACCTGGGTCCGACCCTGTGGCGTCCCATTACACCAAGCTCATGACTGTGAAACTTTCAGCTTTTTTTATTGGACAAACAAGTGTACTGTTGATTTACTAAATACTAAATGTTCCTGCTTTCTTATTGCCAGGAGCACCTCACGAGGTGCTGGATGAAGGCCCAGGACCAGGACGACGCCGGGCCGTCAGTGAAGGACAGTCACAGGATGAGAGTCCCACCCGTGTCCGCTCACCCGTTCGCTGTATTTCGCCAGAACTGGCCAATACCATCGCTCTAAATCCAGGGGGCCGGCCTAAGGAGGTAGCCCTTGAGCAGACTTGAGCAGACTTCTTTAAGTCCAGATTTCTTATTGATCCGATAGAATTTGATGAACGAGGGAATGTTCGCTGTATGTGTTTACATGTCGTCTGCTTCTTTAGGGACCAATGCACAGTTACAGAGAGGCCTTCGAAGAGATGGATGAGGTTCCCGTTAGCCCTACAGCAACTGTGGGCGGTGAGGTCCTCCCCCAAACCCCCGCATTTCCTGTCTCGCCACAAACCCCTTACTTCAATATGTGTAAGTTTCACACCTGAAGGAGGAGGGCGCCGTAGAGCTCAGGAAATCGCTTCTTTAGTTCAGTGCTCCGGGATACATTACAGCGAAATAACTCGTCACTTCTTAATCAACATCTGATGTATTCAGAGAGACCCAACATAGAGAATAATCAGTGTATAGTAGACAGCTCAATATTCTGCTGATGGATCTGATGATGAGTAGTACATAACCAAAATAACCATAACTCGGTACAACAGACAAGAATTAGTACAGTACAGTAGTATTTTCCCTAGAAATGGTTGGATTTAGGTTTTTATAGTAAGTTCTAAATATACAATGTATAATTACACTCACTGGCCACTTTTTACCATATAGGTGCACTTTGTAGTTCTACAATTACAGACTGTAGTCCATCTGTTTATTTACATCCTTTGTTCATCCCTTGTTCTTTAATGGTCAAGACCAGCACAGTTCAGGTACTACTTGGGTGGTGGATGATTCTTAGCACTGCAGTGACACTGAAGTGGTGATGGTGTTAGTGCATGTTATGCTGGTATGAGTGGATCAGACACAACAGTGCTGCTGGAGCTTTCAAACACTGTGTTCCACCTTGTAGATGTAAAGCCAGAGGTAGTAGCTCATCTGTTCTTGCACAGTTTGTGTTATTCATCCATTATTCCTTCATCAGTGCTTGCAGGATGCTGGTGGATGCTGGTGGCTGGAAATTTTTCAATCCAGCATTGACACTGAGGTGTTAGTACCTGATCAATGATGGTCCTGTTGGGGTCCTGACTATTAGGGTATTAGGGAACAGAGTAAAGGGGACTAACAAAATGTAGAGAATGTAGAGAATCAGATGGACTACAGTCTGTAACTGTAGAGCTACAAAGTGCTTCTATATGGTAAATGGAACTGATAAAATGGACAATGAGTATAGAAACATGAAGGTGTACCTATTAAAGTGGCTGGATAGTGTATCTCTGTATATATACTTTGCCAGTGTGAGCTCTGTTTTCACTTGCGTCTTTCACTAATACAGTCCTTAATGGTAGTCAAATACTGACACGTTCTATAAGCCAACACCAGGGTTCAACAGGCAGAACAGCTAAATTGCAACCCTACCTCTGGACATTTTATTAACAAAGAGGCCCAGGCAACAGATGTGAGGTGTTCAGTTCCCATGGTTTGCATTGCTTCCCTTATGGGTCCAATTAATGGTGAAGTATGTTTGTTTTGTTGGCTCATAGACCTGCCTTTAGGCCTCTATATGAAAGACTCCTGGCTCTCTCCTGTTCCTCAGAACACGATCTTTCCTAAAGTGCTGTTCTCAGTTATATTTACATGTATGAGTCAACATAAGGTGAGAAGACCCTCCTAATTGGTGGCAGATCCCATTGAGATTAACCTCAGGTTTAATCACTTCTTACCTCATCCTCCTTCTGTAACCCCTTCCCCCAGCTTTGTCAATCAGCTCCCCATAAAAAGCTTCTTTACATGGTCTCGGTGTGCAGGCCTCCTCAAATCTAGTGTGCAGCCTGCACTCTCGACCTGCTTTGTTTTCCTTGGGCAAGCATTGCATTTCTTCTCAGTAGACATGCTGTTTGAAATCAGTTCAAACTCGGCAGCGTTCGTTGAAACTTCAGCCCCAGAGCTGCTTCATGCACCACAGAAACTCTAGTCTTCGTCGACATTAATGAGGCTTGACGTCATTCGTTGTAATATTAGTCAGTGAGAACGCAAAATGTGACCTTTTAGCCATGATATATGGTGGAAGTTTACCTTGTAGCACTTGTGGAGTAAGAATTACCTTTACACCGTACTTACAACAGGTAGAGTTGCAAAATATTTAGGGTTTTATTCATGGGCCCAACAATGGCAGCTTGGTTGAGGACTTGAACACTCAACCAACCCGACTCGTTGGGGCTTTTGAGACACTTTTTGTATCAGTGGGGAACAGGAGTTTGATGGCTGTCTTTTTGGAAGAGCTTGCTCTGAAAGACATTTCAAAGCGGCGACATTACTGCGGCCCCCTTCTCCTGCAGTGAAACGAAGGACCATCAAGTTTTCCACTACCCTCCCTGCCACCCCTTACCCCTTTTCCCTCTTAAGTGTAAGCTGTCAAACAAAGAATTGTATGGGATTCTTTGGTAAGTGAAGGATGTGCACGAACTTTCCCAGATCACAGTGTGTCCTTTGTCGGATTTGCCCCAGACCTCATGGCCATTGCACCTATCCCACTTGAATCACGTGCTGCTTCAGCAGGCCTGCATGTACAGAGCACATGAACCAGGCACATCAGAATCTGCCCATCACCAGTCTTCCCCAGTTTTCCTTTTGCATGAGTTCTGCTCCCCTTTGTGCTGTCATCTTCATTTGGTCTTCACGTTCCCGTTCAGCCAGGCCACACCATTCACTTCTGTTGTTCGTGAGTCACTTGAGAATCACCAAGTTGTACGAAAAGTGTTGTGTGATGTGTCGTGTTGGTTGTATGCATGACATGCCCATCCTGTCAGTGAGCAACCTGACAGAGCGTTTCATCTAGTGTTCACACTCTGAATGGGATGCTTGCATGGCCTGCTAGTGAGCATGAGGCAGTTGTGCAATCCCCAGAGTGTTAAAAAGCCATCTTATCGTTTGCTACTCTATCGTCTTAACAGTTCAAGATCTGTGTACTTTCAATTTTGCCATGATGAGATTGAACATCAGCCACAACAACAGTCAATGAGGTGCTTCTAATTCTCAGCTCATACCATTTACAGGTAGAGAAGAAACACAGATCTGGACTGTTAAGTCAAATGAGCTGTTCTGGCCTGAGCCAGATGCTAATCTCCCTCTGCTTTCTGTCTCTTCTTAGGTCGC
Organism: Ancistrus triradiatus; assembly: GCA_025084515.1. Classification (NCBI taxonomy): domain Eukaryota; kingdom Metazoa; phylum Chordata; class Actinopteri; order Siluriformes; family Loricariidae; genus Ancistrus; species Ancistrus triradiatus. The sequence goes on along the minus strand of JAJAGP010000271.1, from coordinate 206,714 downwards.
TCTCCACCAGGTTTGGCTAAAACTCCACTGTCCTTCCTGGGCCTGAAGCCACACAATCCGGCTGAGATACATCTAAACCAGACCGGCTCAGGTGAGGACATGCCTACATATAATCTTTCTTATCCAGAATGGCCTGTTCTTCCTTTAGAAGGTCAGTAAGGCTACAGGTCAAGAACACCATGTAACTAAAACCTTGCTTTGAGATGGCATTGGCAGTGCATATTAAGAATTAAGATAAACAAGAATCGCCATGTGAAGACGGCAAGAGACTTTGGACACCAGATATGGAGCCACTGTACCTGATCGGGGGACCCTTAACAACTAAGGCCACATATAACATATTCTCGATGATAAGACGCAAAAATTTCAAACTTGGATTCGTCAATCCATAATACTATTTTCCACTGATCCTCATTCCAATCTTCCAATGTGAGCTTTAGCATATCTTAGCCTATTGACCCTGTTCCCCTTCCAAAAAACTTTCTTGGCTCCTACCCTTCCCAAAATACAATTCCTTATCAATCTTCATCAAACTGAAGGCATCCCAATGAAGCTGCCAGATACTGCTCTAAGTGTCAGTGTAAGGGAAGGTCACATTCAATACTTGCAACTGTAACCTATAGAAGCTGATTTTAATACTCCATGCAAATTTCCTGTATTTTCTGATCTAATAAAGAGACTGAAAAATAAGTATATATGGTCATTATACCATTGCTAAAAGAATGGTATATCTAATATAATGGTGGTCTAAGACTTTTGCATAGTACTGTAAGTCAACCCCCAAAGCCCAAGCACAAACCCAGCAGCAAGTACCCAGAATATTGGAAAAGGACTGAATTCACCTTCACGTTAGCATCTTCTTGCCTGTAAATTAAAGAGTCTTTACATTTCACATTGTCGACTTGATTGGGCACATGAGTGTTTTTGTATATGAGAAAAATGGGAGAGCTTTTTTTGCTTGGAAGAAAGCTAGTTTTACTATTAGAAAAATGTGTAAAAAATAGCACTCAAAGGCACGGCGCCTTTTTGACCTCGCTAACATGAGTCAAGTAAGACTTCAAGAATATGAATTTATGAATTCCCTTTCGGAGAGTGGAATCCTTTTTTGATTCTGGTTGAAAAGGAAAACTGTTTGACTTGGCAGTGAAACTTTGCCTCCTTCACGCTCCCTTTAATATTCTTATACAACGCTAACGCTCTTCTTAGGCAAGTCAAATTTAATATGGACCAAAATGACATTTATTTAGGAGCCACATCAAGGCATTCCAGGACTTAAAATGGGCTGCTGTTTTTCATTCTCACTATCGACAATCGAAATTATATTACGCTTGTGGACCTCTTTTTACTGTTCTCACCCTCTGACCTTTTCTACTTTGCCTTCTATCCCTAATGCTTGTATTTCTGTCTTATTGCATTCATGGCTTCATTGCATGGTAAAGAGAGCGAGAGGGAAGAAGGTAAGAGCTTAGAAGGCTTTACCAACACTTTCACTCTTTTATGAACCTACATACAGTACTGTGCAAAACTACAACAAACAACAAACCATTAGATATGTTGTTTTAACAATGATATAATGACCATATATAACATATTGTCAATGATTGGACACGAAATTATTGGATTCGTCTCTCCATAATACTCTTTCCCACTGATCTCCATTCCAGTTTTTGTGAGTAATCATTTTATTTACCAATCTTAGCCTTTTACGCTGTTCTCCTTCCAAAAAAGTGTTTTTTTTTTGGCTGATACCCTTCCAAAAAGACCATTCCTGGTCAAGCTTCTTCGGTCTGTAGAAGGGTCTACTAGGCAAGCTGTCAGATGCTGTTATTGCGAAAGTGTAAGGGGAGGTCACGCTAAATACTTTCCCCTGTAGCCTACAGAATCAGTTTTTTATTTATTGTTTCAGATTTTTAATACTGCAGACACATTTCCTATATTTTCTGGGTGACTTGTAATTAAGAAATAATTATATATGGTCATTATGTTATTGCTAGTCAGTGTGGAAGGACTGTGGTAGCCTAGCGGTTAAGATACTGGACTCTGGACCAGAAGGGTCCCACATCCCACATCTGCCAAGTTGCCACTGTTGGGTCCTTGAGCAAGACCCTTAACCCACAATTGCTTGGATTGTAAGATTGTATCAATTGTAAGTCGCTCTGGATAAGGGCGTCTGCTAAATGCTGTAAATGTAAATGTAAATGTAAATGGAAGAAGATGAGACATCAGGCACAGGAAATTTGCTCATAGCACACTTTATTCACAGCCTGTGAGTGGTGCGCTGGATGTTAGAAATGGGGACACCCAAGGGGGAGTCAACGGCACTACAGTAGAGATATATCTAATCTAGTGGTGGCCTAAGACTTTGCATAGTATTGTAGCTTCCATATTTAGATCAAATACGTTAAACATTATGCATTTTGTGTGTTTGCAGAGCCCAGAAGTTATGTGGCCTCTGTGGCCCGTTCAGCTTCAGTATCTGGTGGACAGCCACCCTCTCCTGTCTCCCCAAGTTTTGATGGTGGTAGCATAGCCAGAGGAGCCTCGGTATCCCATCCCTTTAATGCACCACTGTCCTCCAGCAGCCCTGTGCTAAGCCCAGATGGGTAGGAGCATTTTTCAGTTTCTTTGCTGGCCTATATATGTAGTGCATGGTTTAGTGTTACTAATACAATGTTCATCGCTGTTCCAGAGAGCATCCCATGGCTGATAGTGGAGTGGGCTTAAGCACTCCATCCCATGGAGTGGGAAATTCTGTTTTCCATTCCCCACCCTCCCAAAGCACTTCCCAGTCCCCAACACCATCCTACTCTTCTTACACAACCCCTGGAAAGCTGTCGGGTGGCTACATCATCTCTGATCTTAATCCCTCTCCTCCAGAGCGCATCCAGCCTAACACCATAAGTGTGCAACCCATGCCTGGCAGCCCTAGTGCCCACCACCGCACCATACCCAACGACACACTGTCCAATCCTGCTCTCCAACAAAGGCTTGCCAGTCTTGATAATCCCATTTATAGCCATCAGCCACCATCATCAAACGGTCATCAGTTTGGTGCGCCCGATAGCCCCGTTCTTCAAAGGCATGGCATGGTTTCTCAGGCAACGCAAAGCAGCCCGATGCTGAGCAGACAGTTGCCTGTTAGCCAGGGCACCCAGAGCAGCCCCATTCTAAGCAGACAAGGCTTCCAAAGTGGGTACCAGCCGTGTCTTACCCAGTCTGCACCCCTACCCAATCAAAGCAGCCCAGTGCTGAGCAGGAAAATGCCTATCAGCCAGGGCAACCAGAGCAGCCCCCCTCTGAGTAGACAAGGCCACCAGAGTCCTTCTCTTGGCTATCAGTCACCCCTTGCCCAGTCTGTCATCCAGCCCAACCAGATTAGCCCAGTGTTAAGCAGACAGGTGTCACTCACCAGCCCTGGCCAGGGCAGCCCCGTATTGGCACGTCACCCCTCTGTTAGCCAGGTGTCTCATGGCAGCCCTAGCCTGGACAGGCACCCGATGCACAGTGGGTACACCACTCCAGATGAGAGGCACGGTGCTCTGTCACGCCAGAGCAGCTCTTCAGGGTATCAGCCTCCCTCCACTCCATCCTTCCCTGTCTCGCCCGGCTCCTTCACAGATGGATTCAGACAACCACAGCTGCCCGAAAAGAGGCGCATGTCAAGTGGGGAGCGTCCCAACGGCGCCCTGTCCTACAACACCCTCAATGGCAAGGTGTCCTCACCCATTTCAAGTGGCGGGAGCACTCCGAATGTGCACTTTTTCCACACACTTCCAGATTTCTCCAAACTCAGCATGTGTGGTAAGACTTCACCAAACTTCAGTAAAATAATCTGCTAGACTTAACTGAAGAGATAGCGGGGTAATGACTGCAAGAGCATTATAGGTTACCTGGTACAGGAGTAATACAGGCAGTTGTGTATCTAGTAGGAGTGTAAGAATGCATCATGACACGTTGAAAATGGGACGATGTGCATCGTTGAGTTGGATTATGTGTTCTTTTCTATTGCGCCATCTAAATGCAGTTGTGCAATCACAGACACATCCATTCTCAGTGAGACTCCATCTCATTTCTTTTAACTGCAGAAGACTAAAGATTCATTTTGTTTAAATTGTTATACAAGTTGTTTTGAATTGTTATTCTTCGGGCATAACTTTTGCTTAGTTATTTAATATGTGGTGAAGCCACAATAGAGTGATTTGTATTCACTTCAGAAATACAAAGGAGTGTTTTTATCGAATGTAAAGTCGAGAATCATGAGAAAATGGAATTGTGAACTCACAACATTATAATAATTTTTTATTTTCAATATTTATAACCTACACTTAACGGCTGTGGGTAAATGCAGCCCTGCAACTGGAGCGCTGCCTGTTGCATTTAGAGAGTATTACATTTATGTGAGTTCAGAGTAAATAGTTTAATTATTTGAAGCTGTGGCTATAAAACTGACTTTGGGTGGAGAGTCTGATTGCGCTGTTATAACCCAAGTGAGTTATGTGAGTTTAGATGATTAATTGCAGCTTGATTCTGTAAATGGCTGTAAAAACATAGCTTATCTCGTTCAGAATAAATATTTTTTTAACAAAAGGTCAGAGGCCTACTCTAAACTTTTGCATCTTGTATTTTCTAGATGGAAGCCCAGAGACCAGAATGAATGTAAAGTTTGTCCAAGACACTTCCAAGTTCTGGTACAAACCAGACATCTCCCGAGAGCAAGGTAAGTTCTTCACATGTGTGTGTTGGAAATTTTTTATTTAGACAGAGAGATGAGTCATAGAGCTCTTATAAACAAACCCCTTGGGTCCTGACTGGAAATGGTTCATGTATTCATTATGAGGTTGGTGCCTCGAGGCCTGTGCATCTGCTATCGCTCCTCTGAGGAGAACTCGTACTGAATTGGACAGTCTGTAGTGCAGACTGCACTAAACATAAGCGCATGCATTCTGCAATAGGTAATCAGTTAAGGGTCACACCTTACAGCAAGGGCAGCAAACAGGGTGCTAATGAACGGATATTATGCTGTTATTAGTCATTAATTACCTATATCTAATATGTGAGTTGACAATTATTTAACTCTTAGTAACAAAATGATTGATCAGTTGCGTCCCCAGGTTACAAGTAAGAAATACTTTATTACAAAAGAAATAGCTTAGGTAATAAAAATATCATTTATTGCATGAAGAAAAAATCCATTTTTTGTTTTAACATCAGTACTTTTGTTACTTTGGCTTTGTACCCCACTTTAAAATTTCTCTGTGCCAATAAAATGATACAAAGTGATCAATTCATTTTTAAAAAAGCCACTTTTTTGTGTTTTTATAATAACATATTAATTGTTGGTTGTTCCTCTCGCGGGATTTGGCAACCCTGCAATTGAACACAGCACCCATGAATAACAACAACAACAATAATAACAATATATTATTTGTGTTCATATATGTACAACTTTTGCATATTTTTGAGCAACATATTATCGTCCTCAATGTTACTGTCATTATCGCGACAGCCTATGATTTCTGTGAAAGTTTCTCCTGTGAAAGTTGTGAAGAAGAGAAAAACGTGAAAATTTTAATGAAAATTAATCCATGTAAAATGTAAGAAATGAGAGAGAATGGATTCACCCTAGATGGTAACACTTGTGTCTGTTGTTCTGCCTTTCCTGCCAGCTATTAATATCCTGAAAGAGCGTGAGCCTGGAGCCTTCATCATCCGTGACAGCCACTCGTTTAGGGGTGCCTATGGTCTGGCCATGAAGGTGGCATGCCCCCCGCCTACGGTGCAGCCGACTAAGAAAGGTATTTGACGTCGTGCCATACACCACATTTGCTGATGTTTGTTTTCCATCAGTACACACCAACTGCAAAGCGAGCATCTTGACACACGGTGCCCGGGGGTCAGTGGAAGATTTTCCATCAATCTATTGGTAATCCATCGTGTCACAAATGGCACTCTGACTCTGCCTCAGCCTGTAATTTAGCTCTTCGCATCCGATCCATTGCGCGCTCAATCAACAGCTCTGATCCACACGTACTTAAATGTAATGCAGAGGCAGATTAGGAGTGTGGCTGAGGATAGCTTTCAGCACAGCTTCTCTTTCAGCACAACTGCACTTATACGCAGAGGGGATTAGCTCATGCCATTAGGGTTAACATGGTACGAATGAGCCAAGCTGGTACTTCCCTGGCAATGAAGTTCCATCATTTACAAAATAATTTCATTTAGGAGCAAATTAAAACAGTTGCGCTGGTTAACCGTCCGATCGACATCTGTTCACTTTAACGACCTTAATGATTATGATACGAAATAAATATCTGTATTCTTTACAAGCTATGCTAGAGCTGTTTGTACTTGCTCTTATTAGAATTGCGGAGTGGATCCCCTAGAGGGCACTGTCACATGCGTAGTGTTGTAATCTAGGAGGGTTTCTGTATGGAACTCTGCTCGTTTCTGCCCGTATGACTTGATAAAATAAATTAACTTGAATCATAGGCATTTCTAGACCCTTTTTCTAGACCCTATATTGAATTCCAACACCTTGAATATAGTAAGGAGTCATGTTTAGTTGTTGTTGTTTTTAAACAGAAGATTGTCTCTAATAAGCTGAAAACATGTTAAACTCATAGAAAGTATATGGTTGAAACATGGTTTAAAAATATTGAAACACTGAAAATACAGCAGCCCCCCTTGCCTCGCAAATAGTGGAAGTTTTCTCATGTTTGTTGGTGTCTTTCCAGTCATAGTGTTTTTCTTACCCAAATACTCTGATGTTCGTCCTTCAAAAGTGTGAGAATGACAGTAAAATTATGTTACATTTTTTGGGTTGCTGGTCTCACTGGGTGCTCAGCACTCCTAAATCTCTGATACTAGAATCACTCCTGATTTGTACTTTGCATATTTGAGACGTTTGACTGAAAATGCAACAGTATGTGCCTGTCCTATTTGGAAGTAGTACTAGCAATACCTGTTTATTCTCTCTAACCTATAACTACAGTGACTATAAAGTAAGTCCCACTTTAACATCTAATATTTGCGTTGATAAGAGACGTCGTGTTAATACATGGCATCACCTACTCGATGTCATGTGGATAAAACCTGTGCACCTTTTGTTTTCATGTACATTTGAAGAAAGCCTCTCATGTACATGTGTTGGCGAGTAATTAATTTATTAATGCGGGGCACCCTATATATAAACTGGTTCACATTCATTCGTTGAGTCTCTGTTTCATCTGATTGATCCTCCATGTTGTTCGTAATATTGCATTTTTGGCTTGCGTCAAACAATATGATCGGTGGTTTAATCATTCATCAATTACTTGTGCTATCTCTGACACATTTACGTATCGTTTGTATACAGTTTTCTTATGAAGATGCCCTGTATATTCACATTACAGTAGCATAAAAGACTATGACTTTGATCATGTCTGGTCAACATCCATTTCATTCAATGACCTGCTTCACAGAACATAATGCGTTTGTTAATTGGTGGCCTGTATTTGGTTTCATTCTGGAAACACAAGCAAACCTTGTATACATACATACTCAGACTCACCAGTATTTTCTGATCTCCTATAAACTCACAATTGCTTCACTGATAATTATCTGAATTTTCCAGGCGACAACACCAACGAGCTGGTTCGCCACTTCCTGATCGAGACAAGTCCGAAAGGTGTGAAGCTGAAGGGCTGTCCCAACGAGCCTTATTTTGGTCAGTCCTTCTTGTCACCTGTTCATGATTTGGGATGTATTCTGTGAGCTGAGTGGTTGTGTAGATTCATAGTGCTGAGAATGATTCCACACCCAAATAGTACCTGATCTGTGCTGGTCCTGACTATTAGAGAACATAGTAAAGAGGACTAACAAAGTATGTAGAGAAAGACCTGGACTAGAGTCTGTAATTGTAGAACTACAAAGTGCAGTGAGCACTAAAACTTAAATAAACAATAAGCAGAATATAAACTGAACAATACAGAATGCCTAAGACTTTTGTGCAGTACTGTGTATAATCTGTACAACCATACACTACTATTCTATAGTGATTGGAATCCACTGTTTAAGCCTTATTTCTTGTTTTACTATTATAATTTATTGTTAAAATCACCTCTGTTTTAAATCCAGGCGAGTCTAGTATTAAGTATGCTTCAGAGGAATTCTTTGTATTTGTCTGGTTCGCCTCCCCATGCTAAGACACATCATGAATGTTATGAAATGCTTATTACATAAGCCAACACATGAGTATGTTTATTATGATTAAACAAGACAAGTTGGCTCAAGAACGAGACCAAGTAAAGCCTGCAAGTTGAAGTAAATATATAGCCATCTACTGATTTGTTATCCTCCCTTTGCCTGGGGCATTCTCTTTGGGTTGAGTCAGTGCCAGATCTCACACATGGAGAGTCAGGCCATGTTCCCAATACACATTTAGACACGGAGGTTCAGACAAGGTAGCTCCTTCCATGGAATGTTATTATTAATGGCATCTTAATAGGCCTTTCATATCTGTTCCTGTTCTTCTTTTTTTAACACTTATGTAGGCACAGTTGGATGCCAATGGACCCTGTCTGAGTTAATTTTTTCTGAGAGGACAACCTGTGGAAGGTCCGTTGCTGGCTGGAGCACCTCCAGACCTCGTGCTAAATCTTTAGACAGAATGTTAGTGACATTGAGGTCTTTCACCCAAGTGCCAGTGTTGTAATTCTATCTTGTTACTCAGGAACTTGGGTTGGTGCCATGATTGAGCTCTCACTATGCTCGCTGACATTGGGTCGAATGATAAAATGATGCATTGCGTGGCATGGCTTCAGATCGCAACCTGGTTAGGGAGTCTGTCATGTAAAGCATGTCCTTCTCTGATTTCTGTTTCTGTAAATCTAATTCTTTGTTCTCTCTGTGTTTATTCAGGTTGCTTATCTGCGTTGGTCTACCAGCACTCCATTACACCACTGGCTCTGCCCTGCAAACTGGTCATACCCACAAAAGGTAAGAGATATGCACTGGCGTGTTTGCTTTATTGTTCAGCATGATCTCATACTGGTGATGTATGGCCTCTCTGCTGGTGTAAACACTTCCTGAGTTTTTGCAGCTGCTTCTTTCGCTTTGCCAACTTTTCCATGCCATGCAGGTGTGTGAGAAACATGGGGCCTGAGGTTATAAGCTGTCTGGCCCTGCTCTTTCAAATAGTGTGTGACAAGGTGTGAGAAAAGCAAGCTGATCTTCAGCAAGGTGTGAATTCCCTGCTGGAAAGCGAAAGCTCGTAGCTAACAATACGCACCTTCTTTTCCTTCCACCTTCCTTTTCCAGCTTCGGGAATACACCATAATGATATAATTATGCTGATTTGGTATTGCTTACCAGACTCATCTGGTTTTGGGTACAGAAATGATGAGGTAACAGCACAGGCTTGAACAAAGGGGATCGTTCCGATGTTCCAACATATTGCATCAGACATTGCCTCTCTCATGTTAGTTTTTGAATGGCGTTGGTTCTAACATGGTTTTCCTGTGTGTTTCTCAATCAGACCCCAATGAGAAGACAACAGAGGTTGCCGCTCCAGTCAACCCAGCTGCAGAATTGCTGAAACAGGGTGCAGGTAAACAGATGTCAAATAATAGAAAATGATATTTTTCCTATACTACAAATAATGGCGACAATAAGGGTAGTTGTGGCTTAAGGTAAGACTGACTGTTGACCAGAAGGTTGAGGACTCAAGTCGAAGCAATATCAAGTTGCAACTGTTGGGCTCATTAGGAAAGTCCTTACTTCAACTGCTTGAGTTGTTCCTTATAAGACTGTATCAGTGGTTAGTCCCTGTGGAAAAGGGCTTTTGCTAAATGATGTGAATGTAAATGAGAAACTACATTGTGTGGAAATGACATGAGCTGCTTTTTTGGTTGTTTTGAGTGATCGTATCAGTTGCTGAGTGAAGTTGAGAGGAGAAAGCAAATAACAAGCTAAACTATTTAGCCAAAAGTATGCAGAAACCCTCGATTTTTGTGTTATTTCAGACATTGAGTGCGTTTACATGCACTTAAAAATCCGATAAATGCAGAAAATCTGATTTTGTCACTAATCTGATTAGAGTTTACATGCAATTGGGTAATCAGGTTAACATGACTCAGATTTCTATTTTGTAACCAGAAAATAATCTCACAGAAGGATGTGATTTTATTATATTATTATTATTATTATTATTATTATTATTATTATTATTATTATTATTATTATATTGCAATTATTAATTTCCTTCAGCATATACTGAGTTTCAGAGTCCCCTCAAATAGTGTTTGGTAGACATTTCATGGGTGCTGTGTTCAATTCCAGGGTTGCCAGATCCCGCGACAGGAACAACCAATAATGTCTATGGAAAGAAGCCCAAAATAAACAAATAGACTTTTAAAAAAAGCCCAAAACAGGCTACCCACTATGTCAGAGAGTGAGAAGTTCAAAATAAATAATAATATTGTATAGTTGCCTTTTAACTTTATTTTTAACTTTCCTTAAAATTAGAACTTGTGCAGTACCAGTCTGCAGGAATTTTGAAAACAGAGAGACAGGATCAGGAAACAAGCCCAAATAGGCAACTACACTTTAGAAACAAGCACCAAAAACATGCAACCCAAAACTACCAACATTTATAAGCGACTTTATATCCCAAGGTCACTTAGAATAAGTGGACCTGGCAACTAGCCGCTTTTTGTTTGTACGCATGCGCAAACTGAGAAAACCGATTGATATCAGAGATCCAGTAACTGAGGAAAATCCAGCTCTCTTTATCAGATTTCTTTATGTGATTTCTAGACCTTAATCCGATCTGAGAAATCAAAATACACTATTTACAGTGGTGTCTTAAAGTTTGCGAACCCTTTCTTTCTGCATAAATATGACCTAAAACATCATCAGATTTTCACACAAGTCTTTAAAGTAGATAAAGAGAACCAAGTTAAACAAATGAGACAAAGATATTATACTTGGTCATTTATTTATTGAGGAAAATGATCCAATATTACATATTAGTGAGTGACAAAAGTATGTGAACCTCTAGGATTAGCAGTTAATTTGAAGGTGAAATTAGATTGAGGTGTTTTCAATCAATGGGATGACAATCAGGTGTGAGTGGGCACCCTGTTTTATTTAAAGAACAGGGATCTATCAAAGTCTGCTCTTCACAACACACGTTTATGGAAGTGTGTCATGGCACGAACAAAGGAGCTTTCTGAGGACCTTAGAAAAAGAGTTGTTGATGCTCATCAGGCTGGAAAAGGTTACAAAACCATCAAAGTCCTGACCTTAATCCTCCTGACCCTTAACCTGAAGCGAGCAGTTAATGTCAAGAATCCCACCAACATCCCCAGAGCTGAAGCTGTTCTGTACGGAGGAATGGGCTAAAAATTCCTCCAAGCCGGTGTGCAGGACTGATCAACAGTTACATGGAAACGTTTAGCTGCAGTTAGTGCTGCACAGGGGGGTCACACCAGATACTTGAAAAGCAAAGGTCCACATACTTTTGCCACTCACTAATATGTAATATTGGATCATTTTCCTCAATATATAAATGAACAAGTATAATATGTTTGTCTCATTTGTTTGAACTGGGTTCTCTTTATCTACTTTTAGGACTTGTGTGAAAAACCTGATGATCTTTAGGACATATTTTATGCAGAAATATAGAAAATTCCTAAGAGTTCACAAACTTTCAAGCACCACTGTAGATGAGCAACTGAATAATCGGATAACTGCAGAAATCTGATTATGATCATAAGTGAATGTAAACACACTAATTGTTATTGTGAACAGGACTATAGTATGAAACATACATACTTGGCATTTTCATGGACAAATAATGACAATAAAATGGGTGGGAGCTTATCGACCCTCAAATGGGGACACTTTCATAGATATCCACTTCCAGCTCATCTTAAAACTAAGTCCAGAAATGGTTTGCCAACTTTGATGGTGAACTTTTATGGTTTCTACAGAGATTTGACCTTTATCAGACACTTTTGAGATGAATTGGACTTGACAAATGAGATCCAGGGCTTACTGTCCAGCTCAATGCTGTGTTTCAAATTCCGGTGAAAAGTGAGGCTACTCTAGAAGCAACACTCCATACTAACCACCCGTGTTTTTGGTGTTTTTGGTGTAATGCTTGGGTATCCACAAACCTTTCCCTGTATAGTGTACATTTCAGATGTTTTCTTCTCAGCATACTGGCTACAATACTCTGTCTAACTGGAATGAAATTGACTCCTCTGTAGAATTTTACTGTGACTATAACATGGTTCATTGTGAAGGAAGAGCATGAACAGGTGTAGTCAAAGACAAATGCCACATCTGAACCGGTCCTCATTCGTTCTATTGTCATTGTGAATATAGGACAGAAGAGTGCTGTTGATTCCCATGGTAAACCCAGTCATCCTTTTGTTCTATGCTTCTCTATGTTCTCTTCTGACTGATGCATCTTAGATAGATGGTCTCTGTTGCCTTCGAGACTGTGCATGGACGAGCGTAACCGAACACCAGAGTCTGTATCCGTGTCTATCTTATCTGTCCACTAAAAGCTGGCTGTTCTTTACTGTAGCTGTCAGGTCACTGTGTTTTTGGAAAGGACTGATGCTAGGTGGCATGGTTTGAGATGAACTGCACGGCATGAACAAAAGAGAATCACACAAGTAGAAACGATTCTCGGATATACTAACGATTTGCTTTGAATGTGAGGACTGAACGCTTCAGAGCCAAGATCTACTAAATAATGATGCAGTTTGTTTGTTCTTCACTATCAGTACAGTTTAAATGAGAAAAGATAAATAGAACTGGATTACACCGCATTTAAAAATACATAATTTTTTCCCAGCATGCAACGTTCTGTACATAAACTCAGTCGACATGGAGTCTCTGACCGGACCGCAGGCCATCGCCAAGGCCATTTCAGAAACTATGGCCACCAATCCACCCCCCACGGCCACCGTGGTTCACTTCAAGGTGTCGTCACAGGGCATCACTTTAACGGACAACCAGAGAAAGTGAGCCTCAGTTGTTTTTTTGTTATATATATAGTAATGTGCAAAAGTCTTAGGCCACCATTCGATGTTGTTTTAGCAATCGTATAATAACTATATATATATATTTTCTCAGTCTCTTTATTAAGACACAAACAGGAAATATGTACACACATTTCTTTTTAAAAAGTCAGTATTTAGCATGACCTCCCTGAAAAAGTGGTGTTTTGGCTGCTACCTTTTTCACTGTAGCATTTTCTGAATATATTTGAATTCTGGTTCAATTCTAATAAAGAGTTTAAGACATATTTATATATCGTCCTTAAACAATTGCTAAACCAACAAATCTAATGGTGGCCTAAGATTTTGCACAGTGCTGATGGTCCATTCTAATGCTCTGTGATTTAGGTTTATGCAGAAGTTCTGTTGTCTAACATAATGTTTCATGTTACTCACCAGGCTTTTCTTCCGACGCCACTACCCCATCAATACGGTCACGTTCTGTGATGTTGACCCCCAGCAGAGGAAGTATGTATCCCCAAATATTTTCCGTACCACACACACCAAACAATGCATATTCTTTAGAACTATGTGTGTATTTAGTAGTGCTGTAACCTCTCTTCATATCAGTAAATCATTATTTAACCACTGTTTCTTATGTTATTGTGTCTTTAAAGGTGGAATAAACCCGAAGGAGGCCCTGCAAAGTAAGTCCTAGTAGATATTCATCACCAATGATGTGTACTGTCCGCTGCCCAGACGAGAGTAATTGATGAAAAAAAAAAAAAATCTAAATTCCATAGACCAGTAGGTTGATGGCGCAAGTAATATCTTAATTATTGTTGCAACGATATTTGAGCTGACATTATCAAGTATGTCACTCAGTGTAAAAAAGACAACTTAAGAATCATGCAGGCAGGCAGAATAGACTACAACAGAATTACAAACCAGAAAGACGTTGAACAGCGGATACCTGTATATTTTAGAGTGATGAGAGTCCAAACTAAAAGACCTCAATAAAATGTTGGAAGCTACACTTAACTAGCAACAGCTCCATTTTTGGCAGTCCAGTACAAAGTAAAGGAAGTACTTCAAAAAGAGAGTGGTGCAAGGGAGGACAGAGGACATGCTATGGCTGTGCTTTTCATCCCTACTTGATGAAAACAAGTACATTTTTTGATGGATGGCTGTAACTGAATAGTGCATGATATATCTTTCAAACGCGTACTGAAGCATGTGCGTCTCATCAATGTCTATAAAGTGGATAGGACTCTTGGACGCAGGATTACCATCATGCTGAAGTCACAAGGGAATCACACACACATGATTAAAGGCTACAGACTTCTCCACCATGTACATGTCATGAGATCAGTCTATGACCTCACAAACGCGTTCTGACTGAATGCTTTTAATAGAAAACATATGAAATGAAAGATAGACTGTGCAGCAAAAATCCATATTATTATTTAGTGTCAGGAAGTACCTGGATGTAGGTGTTCGTGTCAGCGGAACAGGTGAAGCCTGAGGTGGTGTTGTATATAAAAAGGTTGGAAAACTGTCAGCACAGAGCAGTCATCACGTTTAGTATGGCAAATGAGAGCGTGAGAAATGGATTGGGTCAGAAGCAGCAGTTTTGTAGCCATAGTGCCGGTCTATTGTGGTGTCGCAGGAGATTACTGCTAAGGAGCTTAGTTTATGAGTGAGCCTGTCTTCACCTTTGGTCATGAGATTTGCGTAGTGACCGAAAGAAGAAACGAGGTTCCTATGCTTGGTTCATGTGCTTACTCTATGTGACAAGGTGAGATGTTCGTTAATCTAAAGGAGCCTTGGATTACCTCCTTCGGATCAAGAGGAGCCAGTTGAAATAGTTTGCCTTCTCAAAAGGCTGCCCCTGGTTGAGCTGTTGCAGGTGTATTTCTCTAGAAGGAGAGCCTATGGCAAACCCATGACTCGCTGGAGGGATTATGTCTCACAGTTGGCCTGGGAATGTCTGGAGTCTATTATCACTGCGACCCTCACAGGAGATGCAGATGAAAACTGAAATAAAAAAGGATTCAAATCAGACAAAGTCATTGAATTTGGAGACTTTGGCTGTCAACATGATCTAACCTCAGTTTTATTATAAGATCTAGGATTTTTGAAACAAAATATTATTTACTAATAATCAAGGGAGTAGTGCCAAAGGGGTCTCCAAAAGTACTGTCGTTTTAAATGTATATATAAGATACAGATATATTAGGTTCAACCAGTAACACCAGTAATGGCCTGTAGATGGCACACTATACAGAGGCATAGAGTACGGCGTGATAATAATCGCCTGAATTTGCTCCACCCCAGCACTAAGACTGAGCTACAAGGACCTTCTTTTCCATTTTAGAACACGGGTTGTTTGTGTATTTCAATTGTTAAACCTTATAACATTTCAAGAGCAACTCTTGTAAATTTTTATTCACTCGTTTTACAGGTTCTTTGGTTTTGTGGCCAGAAAGCAGGGCAGCACAACGGACAACGTCAGTCACTTGTTTGCTGAGCTGGACCCTGACCAACCAGCGAGCGCCATCGTTAACTTTGTCTCCAAAGTGATGATCGGCTCCCAAAAGCGATGAGCTACTTTACCTTTATCCCTGGAGGACTGCTTTCCCCTGCGTTTTCCTTTTCGATGTATTCATTTTTTCTGCTATGTGTTCTTACGATTGGGCGAGTATTAGTCTGGGAGTGTGCACTCGTGTGTGTGTGTGTGTGTGTGTGTGTGTGTGTGTGTGTGTGTGTGTGTGTGTGTGTGTGTGAGACGTGTGGAAGCGTGTGTGTCGATAGGTGTGTTTAGGTGGCTAGGGAGTGGATCTTAGATGGGGACAGAGGAAGTGCAGTGGAGGAGGAGGGATGTGCTGATAAATGGAGAGAGGTGCCGTTCATCTCTGTGCAGGGTTTACTTTAGATAAGAGGGACTAACGTTGTCAAGTGTGTTGCTTTTTTTTAACAAAAAGGAAAAGAAAACGTAAAAAGATGGACACTGATGCGATATCAAGCTTTTCGAATTGATACCAAAGACAGGATATACGTGTAATTATTTGAAGGTTTTTTTTTCCTTTGTAAAATAAGACTACTTATTCAGAGGATATTACGTTTTCTGTCTAGCCTATTGCTTTTGGAGAAATGCGCATGTTATGACGTATTTCCTGGCCTAGCATGGGTAGGTTCGGCTTCATATATACACAGATTTTACTAGCATTAAAAGTGGATGAAAAAATGTTGTTTCACTCTCCTTCTGGTATTGAGCTCTGAGTTCCAGTCAGTTTTCAGCTTGAAATAAAGAGAAGCAACCGATTAAACCATTCAAAATACCAATCTCTCTCTCTTTCTCTATCTCTCTCTCACTGCTTTCTCTGGCCTCTGGTCTTCAGACATTCTGTCCTCTTCCTCTGCTGACACTTACTACTGTATGACTCGGTCCATTTTCTAACACGCTGCCTTTAAGTCAGGTCCAAGCAGTCAGTGGGATTTTCCAGGCCAAATGCCTATACAACCCTCAAGTAAGCTAAATATATATATAAAAGTGACTTAACTGAATATTTATTTTGCTACATTGCTCTATAACACATAACCTTGCATATACTGTATAGTCTACATTTAAAAAAAGAAAAAGCTTTGAAAAATAGTATTTTTGGCTAAGATTTCAAACTCCAGAGGTTTTGAGAAGTATTTAGTTATGTATGATGTAAAGTGTATGAATTTGTTTTATATTGTTTTCACTGCCTCGTTTCTTACGTTAGGTTTGACGTTAGGAGCTGACACTGTTTTTGTAGGAAGGAGAAGGGCGGACACGTTTTGCTAAAAACAAACAAAAAACGCATGCTTCACACGCTTTATCACACCTGGCAACTCCCTAACAACATGTATCTTGATTATGACCAGCGTAAAACCCGTCTCCTTCAATCCCTCAGTGCTATCATGCGTCATAGATTGGTGTCACATGATCATCCCTGATTTAGTCGCGTATCAGCGCCTCCTAATGGTTTGGAGAATTAATGGTTTGCAGTGTTTTAACTGTGACTTGGAAAAAAAACCAAAAAAACATTTTAGATCAAACCCCATTATGTCCAGTAACATAGGGGTGTTTTGAGAGACGCAAAAAAAAAACAAAAAAGAAAAAACAACCTCCTTTGTTGTGTGTAAATATTTTATTTTTTGCCAAAGATTTTATTTCTCTTTTGTATGACTCTCTTTTTTTAATTATTGATGGCTCCCTGGTTGTGCTGAAGTGAGGCTCATTGTTTACCGGCTTTGGAATGAACTTGCATATGGCTGCTCGCTTTCTTTAGCCTTAAAAAAATGTCAAAGCACTTACCTTTCACGAGCTGTAAGAATAGAAAACTCATTTTTTGAATGTGTTTAGAATTCAAGGCAGTATGAGTTAGAGTAGCTCGGATTATAAACATTTTGACTCCATTATATTCATCATCGTTACACAGGTCACTTGCCCTTAGAACAGCTCACGTACTATTTATTGTGGATCTATGCATGTCTGCATCATATTGAATGTTTGTTTTTTATTATTATTCCTCCTGTCCCACATTTCCGTGTGCGAGTCAACAGTGTTGCGTCTTTTCACGCGCCCAGTCATTGACAATAGCTCTTGGTGTAGAACGTGTGAATGTGCTACTATTTGCTGTACAGAACCATGTGCTACTTGCTTTATATTGTATGACTTCATTGTTTTTGAAAGATAAAACATATTAAAGAGCAATCCAACTCAGATTCATTAAAGTACACTGTCCCTTGAAAGTATTTGTTTCTTTTGAGTGTGTATTATTTTTTATTTTCTCTCTCACTTATTTTCCATTTTATCAGCTCCACTTTACATTTACATCTAGTCACTTAGCAGACACCTTTATCCAGAGCGCTTGGTCCACTGTCCTGTGCATTAACCGTTAACCAATGGCACCTTGGCAGAGGTGGGATTTGAACACTGGACCTTCTCGTCCACAGTCAAGTACCTTTACCGCTAGGACACCAAAGTCACACTGACCACATAGGTGCAGTTACAAACTGTAGTCCAACTGTTGCTCTGCATACTTTATTAGCCCATTTCACCCTGGTCTCTAATGGCCATGACCACTAGAGATCAAGTATTATTTGGGTAGCTGAGCATTCTCAGTGCTGCAGTGACACTGATATGGTGGTGGCATGTTACAAGTGGCTCAGTCCCAGCAGTGTTGTTGAGGTTTAACACCTCAATGTCACTGCTGGACTGAGACCAGTCCTAGAACAAAAAAATATTCTACCAGTAGCATCCTGTAAGCACTGATGAAAGACTAGAGAATGATTAACACAAATTGTGCAACACCAGATGAGCTACTGTCTCTCCAACTTTACATCTTCATGGTGAACCAGCAAGATAGTGGACAGCGAGTGAGCACAATGTATAAAAACTCCAGCAGCACTGCTGTGTCTGCATAAGACAAGAAGCACAATCAACTGTCCTTGGGAAGTGTTAGGAAACCAAATTGCCTGGAGGAAACCCATGGGTAGGAATATACATCACAAAGCTGGCAGGTTGAAGCAAACCTGAGTCTGTAAGGTGACAGATTTATACATATCTAATAATGAGACTAATTTTTAATCATTAAGAAAGAAGATGATATAGAAAAACAATGGGATTTCCTATAATTTACAGAGCTATGTTTAATTATACATTATCTGGATAAAAAAGCCTATAGCACAGCATCCCTAATGTTACAAATTTTTTGAGAGTTTAGGGGTAATAATAAGATTAATAGATAAAGTTAATAAGAAAACCAGCTAAGCTGTGACCTATCCTATGGAGTTACCAGTGCTTTGCTGAATGAATTGCTCATGGTGGGCTATGTTGGGTTTATACATTCCTGGGGACCTGGGTTTGAACCCCACCCTGAGCTCGCAACATGAAGGCTGGAAAATGAAGCCTGCAATGAGCTGGGGTCCTGCCCAGGGTGTACGTCAGCATATACCCACTGGATTCCAGGACAGACTCCAGAACACCCCTCTTGACTATGGGGTCAATATATACAATTATACAGTTACTGTGACTTTGTATAAGCCTGGACGGCTTCAGCTACCACAGACCTAACCTTGCATTTTGAAGGACCCTAACACATGGACGCCCATGAGAAGACACAAGAGACTTCTTGTCCAAACACTGAAAGCACACCAGACAAGCAAGCATTCAACAAATCAGGGAGGTTCAGCACTGGAAACATGTGCTTTAACAAATTTGCCACTCTGGTCCGTATCCTGTCTATGGCTAGGTGAGGTCTGGTGGTCAGATTGCACATCTAACTTGCGTTCTGTTTCTGGATTTCGGGATTGTTTTTTCCTGTTACACCATATTAAACAATTCATATTTAATGAAATGCATAAAACACGGTCAATTACATAATTTAGTGTGAGAAAACTTCATTTCGTTTTTCAGTACATTCAGGTTTAGTGCATGTGACACTGCCCCCTAGTGTCTACTTCCAATTCCTGCAGGTAACTAAACTAAACTAACGCAAAGATCAAATGAACTGGATTGTTAACGGATTTTGCAAGGATCCTTGAGCTGAAGAAATCAAAAGCAGGAATCGACGGACCAATGACCCATTTTAACTGTTTATGTGACTTTAACATATTAATTCGTTTTGTGCCATTTTAATTCACTCCATTCGTAGTTCCTCACATTTCCATTAATGCTCTATTAACTCCACAGCTTTAAGACAAGGTTTGATATTGCTACTCTGGGTAAGATTCTGATCTTATACCCTGCACTTGGTAGACGTTACCAAGCTGTAAACCACACAACAAAACACACAACAATGAAACAGAAGGCAAGGAGCTAAAGGAGAATACAACACAGGTATTAGAAGACAGGACAACCCGCTCTGTTAACAACATGCTGAACTAATAGGGAAGCTAATGGCTAACTCAGAACAACAGACATGAAACAGGAACTAACCATAAGAAGGAAATAGGAACAGGCTGAAAACAGCAAACAAACACATATGACTGGCGATGCAATGACAAAGACCAGAAAGCCTGAAACAAAGGGATTTAAATACTGTGAAGTCGACTGCAATTAGACAATGGGTTTTGGAACTTTATTAGGATTGAAGGCAGAAGCTATGGAGGATGTCATGGTCTAAAAATGGGGCTTTATCCTGGCAAAAACACAGGGTCAAACATAAATATGAACCTCTGGAACAGCAGTCCAATACAGTAGCCCACCAGCAATTGATCTGTGCCAGACAAAGGGAAGGCCAGATGGGGGAATCATCAACAGTGACCCCTATCCAGCCCCGTGATGCAACAGTGTCCCGTTCTGGGTACATGCTCCCCTGCACCCTGTGAATTCCTTAGCTCCTGTGAGTCTGACTAGGATAAGTAGGGTTAAAAGGAAATAAAAAAGTCTCTATGTTAGTGCAATGTTTAGAAAAGCGCTCTGGTGGTTATGTGAAATAGAATGAAGCTGGTCTGGTGAAAAGGGGACCTGAACTAGGGAATAATAGGAGAGTCTCAGTTCTCAGTCCAGTTGCTGAAACTGAACTTACAAGAAACGGCCACTTGGTGTCAGTGTCCATCTTTCAGACAGCAAGCAAACTCAAACGTGTCTGGGCATCTGAGAAGATGAAGATTGGTTTGCCATGCTGAGGTTAGTTGCTTTTTCCAGCAAACACCTTCTTTTAATGATTATGAGATAAGGCCTCAGAAGAATTTCAGGCAGTCTCTGTTGACATAAGGCCCCCTTTGGTGAGAGTATTGATGTGTGACTCAAAGAGCTGTCCTCCCTCAACACCCAAACAATGGCGTCTGTCTGGTCCCACAGTTTACATACACTGTATCACTCCAGTAAAAAAAAATCCCTGTTTGACGTTATGGATGAGGAAATGTACAACATGGCTTGTGATGTTGAGTGGGTGTGTGGGATGAGATTAACATTTTTTCCACTAAATGTCATTGCGACTCCGGGAAATGACCATTTTGTTCTTTTCAGGGATTCCAACCAACAAGATGGGCAGCATCAGGGGTCCATTTTTGATCTAGGAAGAGATAAACTGGAGACAATTGCTGAAGCTGGGAGAAATGTCTGAAAATCATTAGGTAATCTTTCCTGATAGCAGGTTTTCCTTCACCCAGCTAAGTGTGGGTGCTTGTGCTTGCGTCACACATCCAGTGGTGGCGGTTTGGCAAAGGAATACACTTACATTGTGCATAACTTATGACATGTGGCCCCTGCAGAGAACTGCACTCCAGGGAGACATCTTTTTCTGATTTAAGGCAGAGTTTAGTACATTTTCTTGTGGTTTCAACTGATGGAAACAGCTTGACAAAGCCATCAATGAAGCATTAACTAGTGCTGGATGTAACTCAGTACAGTCACGTCTAATGTGTTAGATTGTTGTCAGTGGCATTGCCATTGACTGAATTGCCTTTAAGACTATTTCTACAGTCCAAAACTCCATTAACTCTGGTTGCTCTGGCTTCCCCAGGAAAATACATGCTGCACACCACTTCTGCATCTTAACCTGGTCTGCTTTTTCCAAACTTTTCTGCTTCCCTGCTCTTACTTCCATAAATAATAGAGGTAACATTACGACAATATAATGCCTACTTTGGGTGAAAGCCCCAAAGTTGATGTCAGTTTCCCGGTAAAAGACTGAGCAGAATTCATTTATGGCTGGATGTGAGCAAAAAGCGTCTAGGGATCTGCATTTGGCGCGCTCATCTGCAGAATGCTCCCAGTTTGAAGATGTCGTAGCTTTCAGGCATTTGTTGTGATTCATTGGGAAAGACCACCATGCTCTTCAATGCTTCCTTTTTAAGGCTTGGCTCGGGTAGCACTGTTCATTGCCGTAGCTATTCCAGGTGCCCCTATTAACAGCACTCTGTTCTGGCCCTATATTTGAGGAGAGCTTAACCCGCCTTGCTACTCAAGGTGTTCTTGAGCATCCAGGTTAAGTACACTTCTGTATAAATAGCCTGCAAAACAGAGGTCAGAGATCATGGCCAAGCTGGGCTAGAGGGAGAGTGTTTGTGAAAGCTCAAGAGGGATCAGGTGTCTCTTTATGGAACAGCAGAAGCACTGGAAACACCTGAATGATTTGCGAGGGGGGATTGGAATCATCTAAATGGAGAAAACACACTAGTGTGTCTCCTTGAAGAGAAGGGGGCAATCTGGGTATACTTTCTTTAGGCAGGTCAAGTGCTTTTCCGTTTTAGTTCACGAGCTCTGCCGACAATGTTAGCCGAGATCCAGTAAGTCTCTCCAGGGCTCTGTCTTGCAAGGGATCCCAAACCTTGGCATGCAGCAACGAGAGAAGAGAGGCAGCCTCTTATGTTAAGCACTAATGCTCTTTGCCCCCAGTTCGCTATAACAGATGGCCAAAGGGTCTACTCAGGTCATGACGGGTCAGAGCTGTTTGTGGTTGTTGTGACACGGCTGGTGCTTTGCAGTGTGCAGGTGGATGGCTGGATGGTGACCTTTTATCCCTGCTTTCCCTGCTCCCATTTTTTAATAGGAATACCTTTACACTGGTGCCACTGTTAGCACTTTTAACAAAGCAGCCGAGCATAGACCCTACAGGTGCAGCCTGTGCTTAGAGTGGCAAGGAACAACTCCCTGGGACGCACAAAGGACAAACCTTAAGTGTAACCAAGCTGAAATACAGAACCTGTTCTCATCTGAGTGAGTCCGGACAGCAAGATTTATTCCGAAGCACTTCTCAAGCTGTGTGTAAAGTAAACCAAGCAGTATTTCGTATAAGTCTGGTGTGACATGTTGTCTCGACAGAACAGCTAACAGTTTATAATCACTGCGACACTAGAAGAGTGGATCTCTGAGTATCCAGGTGTCCGTAGCATGTCTGACAGGCTTGCAATAATGAGCATTTACCCTTTATTAGTATGACAGTAACTAAGGTAAAAAACACAGGAATTTGGGGTGGTGTAGGTCCTGTTCACCTAAATGAGGTAGACCCAGCTGCGGATTCTGCTCGTAACGGGACACCTGACCTGCCCTGATTCCACACACGGGCTAAAGTTTGAATCCCTAAGGGCGACAGTGTAAACACCCAGGCCTAGTACAGTAAACAAGCCCACAGGCTTGTGAAACCACATGAGTCTCTTGTCAATCACAGCAGTTACACAGGTGTTTGATGTCTATCTGACGGCCAAACCGGACAGGGCTACTTTTCATAAATCATGCTGATGGTTGACAGGATCAGCTGTCGTTCCTAGTCAGTGATGAATTTATGGCATCAGGCTTGCATGAAGTATTTTGGCTTGGATTCGAATAGTGCAGGCTACCTGAGAGCCATATAGAGTAACGTGATATTTGAAATTGGTAATTCCTCCTTCTATATGACTTTCCAAGTGATACTGTCAAATTTCAACAAGTGGCTCAACAGTGGCACACCTAACACTTCGCCAGTGTCTTCTACAGTTACAGAGGACAGGACATAGTGTGGCCTGAAGAACGTACTCCATGACCATAGGCTATTTCGCACCAAATCAGTTCTATGGACTAATTTTGGAGGAACTGCCCCCTGCGGAGCTTCCCCGAGAACTAAATTCATTTCAGGGCCTTTTTAGTTTGCATTCGCACTGCCAGTAGGAATGCTGTGTGACACTGAAGTGATGTAAGCCTCGTGAATTTCGCTTAGATGAGTCAAAATCGCATTGCACCTCCTTCTTGGCATACAATAAAGCTTGGACATCACTGTCAATCCATCTGTCTGTTTTTTGTTTTTTCATTTTAAGTGCGGGGATCTATTGTTTATACAGCCACTGGTGTACAAGTAGCTATATTTAAACATGGCGGTTGAGCTCTACACATGGGGTTTGCATCTGGATCAATCAGTGTATGCTTGTGTCACAAAGTCTGGACTGGTCGCCATGCTTTTACATTTGGACCACCAAATCACCACGTACATGCATCACTCAGGGATCCTATGCACTGAGAAAAGACCCTACATTGAAGTAGGAGCTAAAAAATACCTATACACGGTGTCCTAAGAACAACAATCGTTATGACTTCCTTCTTTGCGAACATGTGACAAGGGGGCACAGTTCCCACTATGAAAAAATTCCATCGGTGTGAAAGCACCTCATGGTTCTCCAAGCAACACCCTTATTCGGGAATGCTTTTGTTGTATCCCAGTCTGGTTAGCCTGATTGTGCCCATGTAGCATTTGATCCCCCTCTGAACCCCTCCTATATCTCTTGTCCACATTATTTATCCTACAAATATGTTTTGGTCTAAGCACTCCCACAGAATGTCATCATCACCACATTTCCAGTGACTGATGGCTGAAATCAAGCAGTCATTTTTTTCCAAGCTAAGACACCGGCTCTTTGAGGAGAATGCACAACTGGCTTTGTGTCAGTCTGAATTTGGATAGTAGAGGCGTTCTGGTATAGGGTGAGCTTTCGTTTAAGATGTTCTGAAATTCAGTACTGTGCAAAAGTCTTAGGCCACCATTAGATTTGTTGTTTGGGCAATTATATAATGAGCATATAAAGTATACTGCAGACGACTGGACCCAGAAATTTCAAACTCGGATTCGTTACTCCATAATACTCTTTTCCACTGATCTCCATTACGATCTTGGTGAGCATTAGCAAACCTTTTCAGTCTGTTGGCTGTTACCCTTCCAAAAAGACCATTCCTGATCAAGCTCCTTTGGACTATAGAAGGGTCAACTAGGCTTCATGATGAATCTGATATTGCAGTTGCTGCTGTTGCTCAAGTATAAGGGGAGGTCACGCTAAGTACTTGGCACTATATTGTATAGAAGCTGTTTTTTAAAACCGCATACAAATTGACTGTATTTTCTGGTTGTACTCTAATAAAGAGACTGAGAAATAATTACTGTCTTATGGTGCCCTAAGACTTTTTGCACAGGACTGTATATGGGAAGACTGTGGCGATTCCAGATTAACTTGCTTACTGCAAAGCCTGTATAGCTAATACTATGTGGGAACTCATTTAAATCCCATCCCTGCCTAGCTACCATTGTAAGTAGCTCTGGATAAGGGCATCTGCTAAATGATCTAAAGGTCTCCGTCTCAGTTTCTATCCGCTTCTTCTGGTGAGAGTTGCGGTGGAAACAGACTGAGAAGGTCAGCCCAAACTTCTTATTTCTTCTCCATCCGCTCACACAAGCCCAGCATACATGTAGGAAAGTTATTTCTTCTGCGTAATACCAGTGACCTTATTTTTGACCTTATTTTATTTTCATGACCATGGGTGAGGTTAGGTACATAGACTGACTGGAAAACAGAGAAGCTGGTCTTGAGCACTAAGCTCCTGCTTCTCCACCACAATCTGCAGTCATTGTACCGGACTGTGGTGGAGAAGCAGGAGACTGCAAAGGTAATCGGCCAAAATGCAGATTTTGCAGCATTTGAAATCTCGATGTGGGGGACTTGTGGTAATGGTTTGATCTACTATTCAGAAGATTTTGAACTCATATGCTGCCTACTCCATCTCCCACCGCTGTGCATACGAGTAAGGTCCTTAACCTTTTATTGTTTATCAATTGGAAATCACACTGGATAAGGAAGTCTGATGAGGAGAAGGTCAAGTTCTCCATCAAAGTCTCACCAGTTTGGCGGAGCTGGGATCTGAACTAACCCTAAGCCGAACCCTAACCCTTCTGGGGCTGTATTCATATGGATTCTTAGTGCCAAGAGTAGCTCCAAGTGATGAAATTGTGGGCGTTTCCCTCTCAAAGTTAGGCGTAGAGTCTAGTAAAGATAAAAAGTGATTCATAAAGCATCGTAACCTTTAAAAGAGCTCCTAAGGTAAAAAACTGTTACGAGTAGGGAGGAGGACTTTTAGGAGGCTTAGAAGTTCTCTTAAGCAGAGGAGAAAATGGCGGAAAGATGGCGCGGCAAAATAAATGGACTTCAAATGCTGAATAACAGCGAGTCAATCAAAAGCTACCAATTAGATTGTGCAGGAATAATATTTATTGTTGACCTTATTACAGATTCACTCACATCTCCTACCCAGCGGAACAACGCCATAACACCCAAACTGGATACATACAAACCAACTCCCATCAGTTAAATAGATTGGACATGGACCCAATCATGCCTGAAAAGAGCAGAGCCGCATTTTCTCCAGTTCTTAGGCTAAAAAAATTGCCAGTATGGTAAGAAACTGTTGATAAAATAAAGCAAATAAACATGTGTTTAGTGTAAAATACGTTTAACAGATATTTCAACAAATAAAACTCCAACAAGCAAACCTTATTTCTGCTGCCTATACCAGTGACCTTATTCTTGCAGTCGCTACACAGATCTCATGACTATGGGTGAGGTCGGCACATAACACTGGAAAAAAAAGAGCTCACTCCAAAGATTCTTAAAATCAACATATCTACATGTATGGCAGCAATTCCACTTCAGTATATGATGAATTCTAATACAGTCACACCTAGTTCTACTTAATGAGATACTGATTAGGTTGATCACCCGAAACAAATCTTATTTATTGATGGAAAAGTACAAGACGCACAAAAGCTGCGACTGAAATCTTGAGAACTAAGTTAACTAAGTTAAAACGTTAGTATTGCTTTGTTGAAAATGAATATAAACTTGTTTTCTTTGTATTATTAATCTAGGTCTGAAAGACTGCATCTTCTTTGTTATTTGGACCAGTTGTCATTTACTGCGAATAAATGCTCATGTCATTGCAAATAAGTATTTTTATTTGGAATTTGTCAGTATTTTCTACAATAAAACCAAAATGTTCCATTCACTCAAATATACACAGGATCAAACAAACAGCAAAACCAGAAAAACGGATCATTTTGCAGTGGTCTCTTGATTGATTCCAGAGCTGTACATTGACTGGTAAACAGAGAAGCCAGTTCGAGGACTAAGCTCCTGCATCTCCATTCAAGGGCTAAACAGCAGTGCCTGTTGAACCCTGGACCTTCTGGTTGATAGGCCAGTATCTTAACCACTGTCTTACTATAGCCCCATATTAAATGCTGTAAATGTACTGCTATTTTGAGCAGCCACATTGCCACATTGAATCTGAGAAGTTTCCTTGAGCACTTGAGAAAGGCCTTCAACTGTCCATCTAATGTAAGTCACTAGACAAGAATGTCTGCTAAATGCCATTAATACAATGCAGCACTTGCAAAAACATACTGATAGAAGCTCTCCGACATCTTGTCACACACCCTAAAGGACCTGAGCTTCCGCAAGAAAATAAGAGTACACACAGCCTCTGTGTTGACCTTCCACTCCAGCATATTGTCAAGGTAGATGACAGTAACATCTTTATAGGTGTCAGCCAGCTCTACATCCTGTCCCACGATGTTCGCTGGTCGATTGTCTTCCTTACAATTTCCGAATTGAAACACTGGCTTCTTCCTTTCGACGTTACTACATTTCTTTGCGATATCAGCTCTCTCACAGCTGTAAGTGTCAGCGTGTCTGGCTATCCGCTCGACACTCTGTTGATGTTATTTCTCTGCCCAGTTGTCAGCTCCTAGCGTCATATGAGCCATGCTGCAACCTGACAATTAGAGTGCTGATTGGTAGAATCTTTCGTAGCAATTATAAATTGCGTAAAATGAGACGCGTGTTAATGAGCAAGCTCATCGAGGACGTATTTCTTACACACTGTTTGCTGAACGTTCGGAAATTCACCCGACTCAAGTTTCAAGCGTCCTGTAATTCGACCGCACTAGTTACTGGTAACTTCGCAATATTAGCAAAAAGTAACCTCAGTGGGAAGTCTGTCCAATGGTTATTTTAATTAATTAGTGCTAGTCTGTTTGTACAAAGTGACGTGCATTACAGATTTCCTTGCATTAGCCGCCATAGGCAATATGCAGGGTAATTGGCCCTACAATGGACTAGATCATACTTTTGACAATCAAGCTTTTGACAAGGTCATCCTACCACCCATGAATTAAACCCTATTGAAAGCCTATATGGTGAGGACCCTGAACTATATGTATTCTTGAACTGTTTTCAATTTTGCTCTCTATACTGTAACCTCACCAAGCATCACAAGAAAAGACTGGGACACAAAGACGCTTTTTCCATATACAAAATAATTCTTCCCACCCCCAAATCCCCCCACCGCACATCCAAATGCTGTCTAGCAACTTTACCAAAACAAAGAGGTGCAGAGCATGATCGTTGAGGGGAGGCTCACACAGACCAGAGTGCAGAGAAAGACAGAGGGTCGATGGTTTATGATTGTGAACCTGGGCTCCTCTTTCCAGTAGGAAGGCAGTATTTAATATTTGACATAGTGAGGAGAGGAAACTGTGGTTAGGGTGACAGTGCTAGAATGTGCAGCATGCGTGCATACTTGGGGCCTCCCTGC
Organism: Ancistrus triradiatus; assembly: GCA_025084515.1. NCBI lineage: Eukaryota > Metazoa > Chordata > Actinopteri > Siluriformes > Loricariidae > Ancistrus > Ancistrus triradiatus. The sequence continues at coordinate 178,355 of JAJAGP010000271.1, read as the reverse complement.
ATGACTGATAGGCATGACCAGGTGCCGCCCAAGAGCCTGGCAGCACCTGCCTCCTCTTGCCTCATCAACACAAAGTACCATGAGGACCCATGCAAGAGGATACCCTGATCCACAGCTGACCTCTTGGCAAATGCGTGCTCCATTGGATGCAGCGAGAGCCCCATCACGACTACGGCCATCTTTCTGTGTTCCTTCACAGCTGCCAAGACATGAACTGCGTGGAGGCATTAGCACGGGCGTCTCAAATCCATGAAGCAGCAAGTTGCTGCCAAAGTGCTTGTTAATAAAGTCTGGACAAGTGGGTGATTGTGGTACATACAGCCTGCTTCTGAGAGCTGACCGAGACAAATAAGCGAGAGGTCAGGGCCTGAGACTGCAATTCTAAGGACTGTGGTTCTGTTGTCCACAGGGGCAGTAAACTCATCTGTTCCCTGACCTGGAGGGGAGATGGATGGGGTCTCCATGACCTTATCCAGTCCTCTCCACTTAGTAGCACAAAGCCAGCTGGTACGAGCAGGTGGCTAGACTTATTTTCCCAGCAGTGCACCCATAATGCTCAATCCCGGCAAATGGAGTCACTCACAATGAGCACTAAAAGGGAACTGGAGCACCTCTCACATCTGATCCAGGACCTGTTTATTGTGCATTAAGGGAACGAGGGAGTCGTGGGAAGAACTGATGTACTTCATATCTACTTACTGATCATGAGACCATGCATGAGAGTGCACTGTTTGTTTACCGGTCTAGACACAGACCTTGGACACCACAGAATTTATGTTGCCTTATAGGATTGATGTATATTAATGTATATTTACAGACCATGATGGTTCTGATTATACTACAAGTATGTGCCGCATGATGTCTGTTCGCATATTTGTGTTTGTGGCATCTTTGCAGCACAGCACACCACACCAGGGTTAAATGCTCTTTTCAGTTCCCTACTCTCTTCTGAAATATCTGTCTGCATTGTAAATACAAAAGGAGATATGCTATTTATATAAAATACTCATATACAAGTTTCACATTCTATAAATGTGTTCCATGTGGGTATGTGGGATATAAAAAGATCTGATGTATTTTTTACCTTGTCAGGACATTTATCTGGTCACCATGAGGAAAACAGTTTTTTTTTTCTGAAACAGCCAAAGAGTCAAAAGATTTGCTTAAGGTCCTGAGGTTATGGGTAGCGTTAGGGTTAGTTAGAGAGATATATGGCTAAGGAGGGGCTGAGCGAATCAATGTGCGGCACATACTGTAGCTTCACAGTGAGATAATATTTTACGTATCTTAAATATTACAAAAACAGAAAATCAACATGTCGTGATCGATGTTGATATTAAATAAATGAATGTATGGGAAATACTCTCAACTCACAGCTCCAGCTATCCCCAACCTTGGCTTCCACCTGTGTGGAGTTTGCATGTCCTCCCTGTGATTTCTCCAGGTACTCCAGTTTCTTCCCACATTCCAAAGACATGCATTAGGTTAACGGGTTACTCTAAATTGGTCCAGTGTGGGTGGGGCCAATGTCACATGCTGCAACACACTGGTTGGAATGTACTCTGTTCCTCGTGAACATGGAAAGCGGACACTGCATCGACACGGATTAAATGCAAGGAGAAGGAGAATGGATGGGAAACACTGTAGTATCTGCAGTGTAAATGTATTAAGTCAACACATGTACACTATAATATCCCATTTAGCAGTGGTTCTCAAACGTTTTAGACCAAGTACCACTCATCAAACCAAAACCTCCAAGTACCACTTACAGTCGTATGAAAAAGTTTGGGCACCCCTGATAATTTTCATGATTTTAGTTTATAAATCATTGGTTGTTCAGATCAGCAACTTGAGTTAAATATATCATATAGCAGATGAACACAGTGATATTTGAGGAAGTGAAATGAAGTTTATAGGATTACAGAACGTATGCAGTAATTATTCAAACAAAATTAGGCCAGGTGCATAAATTTGGGCACCCCAACAGAAAAATGACATCAAATATTTAGTAGATCCTCCTTTTGTAGAAAATAACAGCCGCCCCGCTAAACGCTTCCTACAGCTTCCCAGTCTGGATTCTGGTTGAAGGTGCTTTGGGACCATTCTTCCTTAGAAAACATCTCCAGTTCAGTCAGGTTTGATGGTTTCAGAGCATGGACAGCCCACATTTTCAGTAATATTCATGTCTGGGGACTGAGATGGCCATTCCCAGAACGTTGTACTGGTTCCTCTGCATGAATGCCTTAGTAGATTTTGAGCAGGGTTTGTGGTCGTTGGCCTCGGTGCAACTTTGTCACTGATTCTTAAACATTGTTCTCAAGAATCCTGGAGATATTTAACTGGAATCCATGCGACCCTCAACTTTAACAGATTCCTAGTACCACCTGCACTGGCCACACAGTCCTACAGCATGATGGAACCGCCACCCAATTTTACTGTGGGTGGTAGCAAGTGTTTGTCTTGGGATGCTGTGTTCTTTTTTCGCTCCTTGTTATGTCCAAATAACTCAATTTTAGTTTTCATCAGTACACAGCACTTTATTTGAAAATGAAGCTGGATTGTCCAAATGTGCTGTAGCACACCTCAAGTGACTCTGTTTGTGGCGTGTCTGCAGAAAAGGGCTTCTTCTGCATTACTCTCCCATACAGCCTCTCCTTGTGCAAAGTGGCGCTGTATAGTTGAACGATGAACAGTGACACCATCTGCAGCAAGATGAGGTTGTAGGTCTTTGGAGGTGGTCTGTGGCTTGACTATGACTGTTCTCACCATCCTTCGCCTCTGCCTATCTGAGATTTTTCTTGGTCTGCCACTTCGGAAGTTGCTTAAACTAGAAATGTGCCTGTGATCTTCCATTGCCTCACTATGTTCCTCACAGTGGAAAACTGACAGCTGAAATCTCTGAGAGAGCTTTTCCCTTTCCCCTGAATCATGATGTTGAACAACCTTTGTTTTCAGGCCATTTGAGAGTTGTTTTGAGGCTCCCATGTTGCCACTCTTCAGAGAAGATGCAAAGAGGAGAAAAACTTCCAATTGGCCACCTTAACCCTTTCTCATAGTTGGATTCACTTGTGTATGTAGATCAAGGGTCAATGAGCTTACAAAACAAATTTTTGTGTTCCAATTAATTAGTGCTAAAGGTTTTCAAATGACAAGGGTGCCCCAAAATTTATGCACCTGCCTAATTTTGTGTTTGAATAATTACTGCACACTTTCTGTAAAACCTATAAACTTAATTTCACTTCTCAAATATCATGGTGTTCATCTGCTATATGATATATTTACCTGAAATTGCTGAACTGGACAACCAATGATTTATAAAGAAAAATCATGAAAGTTATCAGGGGTGCCCAAACCTTTGTATCAGTCTCATCACAGGAACACATGCACCACACAGTAGGCATAGTTAGTTGAGTCTACAGGCATTTCCTTCAAATGCCATCTTTTTAGGTGTGCTGGTTTAATGCTCTCGTTGCTCTCGCTGTGGTCTTGGTTATTCCTCTGTCTCACTACAAGTGAGTCCCAAATCTAAACTTGCATCGTACCATCTGGCAGTGCTTTTTTGTAGCACTAGCAGTGCTGCCTCTGTCTAAATTAGCATTGACGGAAGCCAGGGCGGGCAATGAATTAATTATATCTTCAATGCATTCAACAGGTGTGTTTGATTCACCTGTTCAGGCTCATTGCTCCTGGCATCTGCTACCTTCAACCATGATATAATAGTAGATTTTTGAGGCATTCATTATTAACTATTATTTTGGACAAATGCAAAAGACTTACCGATAACGTCTCGGAAAATTCGGAATTTGGCAAGCAGTTAGTGCGACATGGAGAGGTAATGAACTACGGGTACCTGCGTACTGCGTGTAACCCACATGGTATTTTCTAAACTCAAAACACAAATAAGTTTGAGTAAAACAAAATTATGAAAAGTCTGAAAGAGTTTTAATAATTAAACCATTTCTCTTGATGAAATAACTACTAAGTACATCTTCTGAGGACATCTGGTGTACCGGCTCATGCTCCTTCACGTACCACCAGTGGTACACGTACGACAGTTTGAGATGGTACGGTATATAACATGGTGCCCAGATTGCATAATGTGCAATCTCATAGTACGTATCATAGACGTTAAGCAACTTCTACCGGTACGCATAGGAATAACCACTGATTCTCTGCTGTGCTTGCTGTAGAACTTCCCAGAGTTCTGGCTCTGCCTCACAAGTCTGTAGGAGGGAATTTATGGTAAGCGAGAATGACCCAATGCACGGAACTTACTTCAGGAAATAAAGTAGTTATAATTGTAACTCCCATAATTAAAAATATTACTCACTTTGAGGTGATGTTTATTTGCCTTGGGCAGAGAATCAGACCTTGCTCCAGGCCATGTAGGCTTTGGAACCTTCCAGGGGTTGTGTGTGTGTGTATGTGTGTGTGTGTGTGTGTGTGTCTAAGATATAAATACTGCTTATACATACTTTAAGATATATGTTCGGTGGTTGTGTGTTCCTGAGTGCCACTGACTGCATCTCTTCTGTGTGTGTGTGTGTGTAGTGTAAGCTATATATGTGGTGGTTGGATGTTTTTTAAGTGAAATTGGAAGCCTCTATTCTAAGCATGTGTGTGTGTGTGTGTGTGTGTGTGTGTGTGTGTGTGTGTGTGGACTACTGAACTGGGCCCAGAAGGCCCACTTATTCATAGCTCCTTTATTAATCTTGTATGAGTCAATGAACACATTTAGGGCAGCGGAAAACACACAAGTGCTGTGTAATGACACATTTGACCCCCTCATAAACATGTCCATTCTCACTTCACTGGAGACTTGGTGATCTCATACCTTGTTTGGAGTGCAACCGTCCATGTTTAGCTGGCGGTTTGTTCACCGAAAATCCTTTGAGCGAACTTTGCCTGTCGAGATATATGCTCTATTTAATTTAAACGTAAACGTACAGTGTTTATTGGAAAGCAGATCTGTTCGTCCAAGTCCTGCAACACAAAGTAAACTCTGAAGAGAAGTAAGGTTAGATCCCACAAGTGGTAATGCGATTTGAAACATGGAGAGTACGCATCATGTAAAATGCATCATGACAAGACCTTAGGTGTAATGTCCAGTCGCTGTAAAGCTTTCCATGTACTTAGAGAGTCATAAATTCCTATAGACTCAGGTAGGGTCTGCCTGATATTTGCTCAGAAGGAAATAGAATAGTTGAATAACACAAAAATGTTTAGTTCACTCACTTCTCTCATTCAGGTGCTCCTCGATTTATGATGGGATGCCGTTCCAATAAACCCATTACAAGTTGGATGTATTGTAAACTGAGGAGTGTAATATATACAGGTACTCCCTGTTTTACGATGGCCTGACTTACGATATTTCGACTTTACGATGGAAGTCCAACAGCAAACATAAATACATATTCAGCAGAAACCGTACTCTTAATTTTTGAATTTTGGATAACTAACTTATAGGTGCATTTCCACCACCAGCTGGGTTGGAGTGCAGAACGGGAGATTATGCAGGGAAAAAAGTTACTAGAATTTTGTTACTAAGTCCGTTTCTTTTAAGAATTTATTTATGTAATATTCTATCTTTAATACTGCTCTCCCTAAGAGCCCCATCATGTACTGAGTCCACAGTAGAATACATGATGTGGGGAGTCACTTGACGGAAGCAATGAACGCTGCGAAATGTACTGTGGAAAAGCTGTGGTCACTCAGTACTTGTTTTTTCATTGTCATTACACTATTCAATAAATTCCATAAGGTATTAAATACTTTATTACAAAATAAGCTTTATGTTAATCACTTTGCGTAACTGTAGCACTAGTAGCGTGTTTAAACCTGTTGACTGTACATTATGCACTACAGTAGTCCTCTGGGAACTGAAGTGAGGAAAAGTCCTGTTTAAACGCTTTTAATGTCTATGATATATACAGTATATACGTATACGATAGATTTGTCTATTCTACGTAGAACAGTCTATGCAGCGATCAACGAATGAGTAAATGAGATTACAATTTCAAACACACCCTAAGGCTGGGTCATACGCATACAGGTTTTACCGATGATTGAAGTCGGAATTTTTGTTTGTATTTGGGGACAAACAAATTTGAAACCGACCATTCGTTGTCTGGATAAATAAAGAAGCATTCGTATTCCAAGGTTCGAATGTACATCATAGCCTAGGGTACCTTGAACATGCTTACAACACTTACATTAACCTACAGTTGGGCAAAATCATTAACACAAAGCTTAATTTATAGTAAAGTGCTGAATATTCCGTGTAATCTATTAAATAATGTATTGAAAGCGAAAAACAAAAACAAAGTGGTTAGTCCACTGGAGCTGCTATTGTAATCTGAGGAGCACCTGTACTGTTTTAATTAAAAGATATTAGCCATCGCATACAGGTCAGAACTAGTACACGTTTGCTTTCAGTTATGATAAGAAAGACAACAATTTTCTCTTGAAGCTGTCTGCGGAATTTGAGTGTCACATTTCTATAAGGATCCCACCTTTGGAAATGAACATAATGGCCTGGTATCTTTGTTTATGTCGGCTCCAAACATTCACACCAACCGTGCTTTTAATAGCCCAACTTTTGGCTAATTTCCAGATGAGAAAGAGTAATAGTGTCAGACTACACAAAATTACAATGTACTTTACTATGTAGTTTGGATTTGAACACATTCTAGTCCTAATACAGTGTATTTAGTAAGTATTTAGTCAGCCACTGATTGTGTAAGTTCTCCTACTTAGAAAGATGAGAGACGTTTGTAATTTTCATCATAGGTACACCGACTATGAGAGACAAAATGAGAAAAAAATCCAGGAAATCACATTGTAGGATTTTTAAAGAATTTAACTGTAAAGTATGGTGTAAAATAAGTATTTGGTCAATAAATTTGGTTCAACATAACCTTTGTTGGCAATGACAGAGGTCAAACGTTTCCTGTAAGTCTTCACCAGGTTGGCACACACTGTAGCTGGTATTTTGGCCCATTCCTCCATGCAGATATCCTCTAGAGCAGTGATGTTTTGGGGCAACACGGACTTTCAACTCCCTCCACAAATTTTCTATGGAGTTGAGGTCTGGAGAAGGTCAGAAGTAGGAGAACTTGCACAATCAGTGGCTGACTAAATACTTTTTTGCCCCACTGTATATTGTATTCATTGTCAGTTTCCACCAATTAGCAAGTTTCTCCTCTCCTTTCTGGAGAGTCAAGGCTAACAGTTAGTCTGATCTGCTGTGTAATTGGGAAGCTTATTTAACTTGGATGAAGGTGCTGTTCTGTGTACCTGATGTACTTGGAGCTTTAAACTTCCCTTATCTAGGGCAGTTTATAGAAGAATTTTCCGTACAGCTCAAGAGCACCATCTAACAATCCTGATAGTACCAAAATAGAACAGGTAATGCAAGGTTTTTACTTAAGGTAAGTGTAATGTTCTGCAAGGTCATTCATGCTCTTTTGAGCTCCCAGCTTTGCTTGGCTTGACACCACCAACAATGTCCTGGTTACAGTATTAGGCTTTTCAATTGCTGTTAGTCTTTTTTGATACCGAGTCTATTCAGGACGGCCTGCGTCTGTCAAACAGCTGTGCTGCACATAGCTCAATACCAATGTGTCTGCTGACAGTGTGTGTGTTTAGTCCTGGCTGAAATATGGCTGAGGGAGTTTTAAAGAGGCATTACTGTATATGGAAGTACAATACATTTAGATGAAGCTTGGACCTGGATCAGACCTCGCTGGTGCTTTTAGAAAAATGAATGCTACTTCATTGTAGTAGATGAAAGAGATCCTTTCGGGAAACCAGCCAAGGATCTGTGTTCATCATCAGTATATGACAGGTACAGAGCAAGATATGGCAGTACGTTAAGTTTGCAAATGTAACTTCTCTAACCGAGCACATTTCACATAGAGGTTGTGGCAGTCAGCTGGAAAATTTGTCGTCTGTTCCTAATAACCCCTGATTTTTTTTCCTGGGGTTGAGCTTTTGAGGCTTTGCTTGCTAGTCATGGTGTTCCAGACTTGGTGACTTTCTCTGATGGGTGTTCTTTTGCCATACCAAATGTCATCCATCAGTGGCATTGATCAATGTCAGTAGGTTGCATACCTCCAGGAATGTATCTTAAATCAAGATTATGAGTAGCAGTTGTTGACTAGACTATGAGAAGTGTAAAGATGTTCGCACAACACATGACAGCAGTACTGATAGAAGACTGTGTAGGCAGGAAAATGTCACAGAGTGACAAAATGGTGTTTCCAAATTTGGTATGGAAAAGGGACGTCAACTGATTTTGGGACACTTTGGAAAAGTTGAAATATGCACCACAACCTCAAGCTGACAGACGCTAAGCAGGCCCAAATAACATCTTTTATAATGTTTTGACATGTACGTAACAGACCCAGAAACTAACCGAACTGTTAACTAAACCCTTACTTCTAAGGTTTTTTGAGGCGCAAACACGAGATGCTGTGTGGATGCCACAGATGATTGCTGCAGATGAAGACTACTCATGAGGCCCAGCATCTCCTACAGTTTCTTTAAGATGTGGTAATGAAATTTGTTTATTTGTATTCACTTATTGTCTTAGATGCTATGGCTTTATATTTTATATTTTATTATATTATTCTTAGTATTATATTTTCCCCAAATTATTAGTCTACATATTATTATATGTTCAAATATGTTCTCTCTGTTAATATTTATCTTATGTTTATTTAAGCTATTATTATTAACTTACTAATTAGATAACTTAGTTTAATCCTTACATATAATCTGCCCAAGGAGGATGGGTCCCTTTTTGAGTCTTGGTGCTCTCGAGGTTCATTTCCTTATGTTTTTCCTTGCCACTGTCACCCTAGGCTTCCTCAGTTTGGGATTGATCTTAGATAATAGAAGATAATAGAAAATTGTAAAGCTGCTTTGAGACAATGCCCCATTGTAAAAAGTGCTATAGAAATAAACCAGACTTTATCATTGCTAGGAATTGCTACCAGTTGTCTTCAAAAATCATTGAGCAAAAGCATATATTTAAGCATAGAATTATGTAGATACACTCCAGCAGCCTCAGGTAATGTTCACATCAACCATCAGACTGGGGGAAAATGTGACATTATTGATCATGGCATGAATGTAGGCATGATTATTGGTGTCAGATGGGATGGTGTGAGTATTTCTGTCATTTCTGATCTTCTGGGATTTTCTTGCATAACAATCCCTGGACTTTATTCAGAATGGTGCAATACAGAAAAAAATCATCCAATGAGTGGCAATTCTGTGGAGGAAAATGCCTTGGTGATGAGATCAACAGAGAATAGTCAGACTGGTTCGAGCTGGCAGAAAGGCTACAGTAGCGCAGATAATCACCCTGTACAACCTTAATGAGCAGAAAAGTACGATATCAGAATCCACACCTTGCAAACCGTATGGGCAACAACCGCAGAAGACCACATTAGGTTCCATTTCTGTCAGCCAAGAACAGAAAGCTGTCATGGAATTTACATTGGAATTCATACATTTTGCAACTTTTTATTGAAAGAAACAAAATGCAATGACAAATCTTCTTTTGCTTTGCTTAGCCTCATTCTTTTGCTTTGCTGTGCCTCCTCGCAATAGCTCCTCGCCACTCCATTTTGGGAACCGATGCTATAATGAATGTCAGTCCCAGATGTATTCTATTTTGTTGAGTTTTATCTCTCATTTTTATATTTGACACTACACATTACAAGCTGTGTTTTCCCCCAGAAGGTTTGGCCAAGGGCTACACCTTTAGTTCTCCTTCCTGCCTTGTAAAGTGTTCTATAGCTGTCTATTACATGTAAGCACTACAGTACTTACGACTTTGGACTGATTCCAGCGTGAATAAATATTTTTCAGAAGGGGGCAAAGAGGAAAGGACCAAACCGTAGGGAGAATACAGGATCCTGCCCTTTCTAGCCATGTGGTTTTAATTGCGTGTGTTCAGGCTGTAATAACAGGTCATCCTTCATGCAAAGAGCACATCTCTGTAGCACCACTGATAAGAAAATCCCATGATTGAAGCCAGACAGGGACGGTGGTTTGGATAGCTAAAGAGCACTAAGCGTCTTCCTCCTGTTTCTGCACATATAGCGTGGATATTAAGCCCCAAAGCTGCAATAACAGTATATTATCCGAGGGATTCATCTCTGTCTCACTCGCCCACTTGTGTGCTGTTACATTTGAAGCGATTCATGCCGATGACAACTTTATTACTGACCAGAGCAGTGATGGTGCTGAAGAAAATCCCTTGCTTAATGGTTTTAGGAACCATCGATATAAATTGTTGATATGTGTCAAATCAGTGGAACTTGTGGCTGATGTATGCAGGGCTGAGACCAGGTCTGAATCTGAGGTAGCATATGGAGACCCTGAGGCTCTGTTTGCACAGGACGTCATATTAATGATTCACCTCGGGGATCTGGACGGAGAGCTGTGAGTTACAACAGACAGCCCTTCCCCAAACAAAGGAGTGGTCCTTAGCCTGTTAACTAGTGATCTGGGCTCTACTGCAACGTGTCGCGTCCAGGAGCGGCTCGCCACTGCCAACTTTCTTTCAGAGGCTTGAGCTCGGCACAAGACCGATTGGCCTTAGGGTCAGTGGCTCCGTTCGCTAGCATCTCTCTGGTGAAATATTGTTCAGCTGAGAACATGTACCTAAAGTTATTACCCCTAATGTCCTTGGAGAGATAGCATTAACGACTGATGAACTGTTGGAAATACTGTTATGAAAAGAAGCAAAACTTTATGTCATTTGTAAAGGGTTAGTACAAGCCAAGGTCAGAAGAACCTAGGCTTTATTTATAGCACAAAAAGCAACAAGCATATCTCTTTTCTACACTACATGACCAAAGTGTGTAGACAAACCTTTAAACAAGTGATCTGTCTCATTTTCTCCGCACTCATTCTTAGCAGGCTTATAACATGAAGCTTACAGACATGGAATCTCCATAGTTACACAGTGACAGTAGAATGGGTTGAACTTTAGTATATCACTTTCGTAGGCTTCCTGCGAACTTGCAAGTGGGTTTCTGTCCTGCCCTCCTAAGACAAAGTCAGTAAAGAAATGGTGTGCCAACTTTGATGGAGAACGTGGCTGGCTTGCAATGTGCTGACCTTAATGATGTCAGAAAGCTTTGAAATGAATTGGAATGAGCCCCAGTGAGTTGGGTCTTATTGTCCAACGTCAGTTCCTGACCTCATAGGCATGTTCCAATATCTACTAGAAAGCCTTCTCAGAAGAGTGAAGGCTGTAACAGGAGCAAATCTCCACACAAATAGCCATGCTTTTGGATACCATTTCTGAGTGTCCACAAACTTTTGGCTATGCACTCCTTTCTTCTGTGACATGGATTAAGTGCGGTATGTATGCACGGAATTCCATTAGACCTGGCCACTGTGAGCGTTGTTTAACTTGAAAACAAAATGAATTGTATCTTTAAGATTTACTTGCTTGGCTCTTGCAGCTGCAGTTTGGTAGCTGACAAATGTGGTGACAATTGGATGTTGGATGTCAGTGTTGTCTTTTTACTACTTTCATCCACAACATAATCCTCAAGTCATCTGTCTCAAGTCTCAAGACTTGAAGGACAAGTCAAATCTTTTATCAATGTTAGTCAAGCAAGTTTCAAGTGCTTAAATTTGCGAAGTTGAATCATGTGACTCAAGTTGCTGAAAAACCATTATATACAGAATATGCTAATATGTTATTCCTTGATAGAGAACTGCATGCCAACTCAGGTCTTTGGCATCTGGGCATCTAGGACATCCTTCTCTGATATCCAACCATGCTCACAAGGCAAGCTCTCGATGTTTCAGTCTCTTGTCTCTTCAGTTGTGGAATGAGCTTCCAACTTCACTCCGAATGGCCCGGTGTTGCACTTCCTTCCACAGAAATCAGCTCTTCAAACATGATACCCCTTCTACCCTCTTCATCTGCTCTTTGTACATGTGTGTATCTTTGTAACTGTAACTTTATGCTGTTTAATGTAACTGTTTGCACATTTTGTAAGTCAATCTGACTAAATTCCCAATTCCCAATCTCAAAGCTGGGATTAAACAGGGAAAACTTGAGGCCTTCACTAGGAAGCTTTACATTGAAAGCCAGACCTGTGGAGGAATCAGTGTCCATGATGATATTAAAGGAGATATTAGTGGCCTCGGTAGATGCAATCTTACACTGACATGTAAAGACAAAGAGTAATACCTTTCGTATCAAGTAGCTGAATATCACAAGAAGAATCTTTCGAAAATAAGAAGAAAAAGGATGTGGCAGCTTACATGGAAGGACATATACTAGATATGTGAATTTCGATCTAGTAGTAGAATAACTAAAATATGGTGTTTGTTGATAGTGAATTGATATGGCATGATGCTTTTGGAAACTGAGGTGTATACCATGAAGCAAGCAAACTTTGGGATCTTTCTTATTTACTTAGACTTTGGTCCAGCTGTGGAACTGGACACATTGGGCAAAGATCCTTTGCCATTGTGTCTTATCATCCATGACTTTCATCTCTTCATCTCACTTAACTCCTAGTGTTTGAAGGTCCTCCTGGAAAGTTCGGCCCACTTTACGCTTTTCACCAAGTTTCTGCTGGCCTAGCGTAATCTGCGCTCCTACATAATGTCTTCCAATTCTCTAACATTGCTTCATTTAAGGATTTTTCACAATCGCCAATAGTTGAAAACATTAAGCTTCTTCATCAATTTCGCCACTGCCTTCCATTTCTACCATTGCCAGATACAAACCCAGATGCAAAAGGAGGAGAACCCTACCCAGACAAGAAATTGCTTGCTACAGAAACACTGAGCAGTAAGGTTCAACTTTGGAATCTACTCAGGCTTATGTAACCTGGTAAAATACTTCTTGGTTATTCTGCTTCAGGGAGAGTAAGGTTTAAGTTGACTTCAAACAAACTAGGGGAAGTTCAGTTCACCACCTGGGTGCAGTACAAACCGGCATCTTGATGCTTGGCTTACTATTGGCATCAGGGCTCCGTCTAGCTAAGCTACACAGATAGCTCTCAGAAGGAGGTTTGATTAATGCCTTCAGCTAGAAGTGTGCTGGTCCATTTTTAGCTCTGTAGGAAATAATCAGAGATTTAAATCTGATGCAGCAGGTACAGGGAGAAAGGCTAGACATGCAGTACAAGCAGTGTACACATTAATTTTTGAGGACCTTTTTTTTTGCTTTATAGTGGTAATATTTGCATGGTTCTTTGAAATAAACAGTTTCGCAGTCTACTGTGAAAAATCAGGCACTGTTCAGATTATGTTGTCACAACCAGTTAACTACTGCCATGGATAACATATCTGACTACAGATTAGAAGTCTGACTTGTGGATGGCTTGGATTTGGTTGGCAGTGGTTGCTTAGTGGTTAGACTAACTTAGTGGCTTAGACTGGCTCATTGACTGGTTCATTAGGGCTCAAGTGCTTAGGCAAGATCCTTAGCCCTCAATTACTTGAATTGTACCTTGTAAAACTGTATCAATGGCAATTTTGGGGGACGCTCAAAGGTAAAAAAAGAGTGACCTCCACCTTACCACACCACACCCACCCCAACTCCAACCCACTAAACTCCCCCCATCAATGCACCATTTCCACTGCTTATAGCCTGATGCCAGTCACCTCGGCAGATATTTAGACTAGTCTTCAGGAAAGAGAAGTTTCTACCAGATGCAAGATAATAGTCTCTAGAAAAGCAAACTGAATATTATGGCCTATACTCACCTAACACAGGAAATTGCCCTTGCTTATAACAATACTTAAAAGAAATGGGATAATTATAACATACATCACCCAGGCTAAATTTAACAACGTACTTTAGAGATTGCATACAGGCCAATATTTGTACATTTTGTTACGTGACAAACAAAGCAAAATTAAGGGAAACTCAGAGTGCTCATTTAGCAAATTATGAAGGCCAAAATCGAATTTTCCTGTTCAGACTGTAATCACTTTTACTGAACATCTGGTCAGACTCAAGTCCTTCCTCAGATTCACATACAAATATGACTTGAATCTGACTGAGAAAAATCAGAATTCATGTTTTCAGCTGCTCAGACAACACAAAATCTGTTCAGCTCAAAACACATGAAAGTGCCAGTGATGTGTAAGAGAACTCTCTGATTACCTGTTGAATGTTGTGGTGATGCATGTATCTGCATTGAGGTGAAATATTACTGATTACTTAATGATAATTTGGAAGATGCTTCTTACAGCTCAAGTCTGTGGACTGTCGTAGCCTAACGGGTAAGGTACTGGACTAAGGACCAGAAGGTCCAGAGTTCAAATCCCACCTCTGCCAAGCTGCCACTGTTGGGTCCTTGAGCAAGGCCCTTAACCCACAATTGCTTGGACTGTATAAATTGTAAGTCACTCTGTATAAGGGTCTGCTAAATGCTGTAAATGTAAATGTACAACTACTGTAATGTATCTGGTTCTGCCAAGGAGACCGTGCTTTTACGGCATCAAGGTATAAAAGGGTTGGTGAGTGGCATGGAAGGTGCCCTTTTTATCCCTTAATCTCCTGACCCCAAAAATGTCTGCGTATGAGCCTTGTGGATGGGCTCAGAGTTTTCACCAGTGCATTAAAGACGCAGACATTTTGCTCCACGAGCCACCCAAACGCATGCACTCAGCCCCCTCCCCCATTAAATTAAGGTATCTGAGCGTGAGAGATTAAGCTTGATAGCTCAAACTGTATTAGTGGACGATCGAAGAACTAGTTTGTTTACTCTGGCAGCGTAGCCATGTTTGAAAAACTAATCCAAGCCCACACTGCAATCGAATATACCCTGACCAGAGCCACCACAAGTAACAACATGATTATAGACATTTTTTTTTTATTTTGACCGAATGTGGGTATGTTTGTAATAAAATCAGTAGCTGCTCTGAAACCAGTTATCAAAAAACCATGCCTTAAAGTTTTTGGGACTGTGTTGATGGACAACTTGTTATAACCATGCAATTATTGTAATTCGTCATGGCGGCTTTACATGTCACGGAGAAGAGGTTTTCGATGGGTCCACTCCAAGAACCTCCAAATTATATCCAGCAGAATGAGAGAAATATTAACTAGGTTTATTGCTGTAAAGGTGATTTAAATGCTTCGAAAATAGAGTGTGTTTTTTTTTATTTGCTTATACTGAGCTATGAGTCATCCTCAAGAGATAAAACAGGAAAGTAGGACATCTGTTGACATCTTATGCAGAGCACCGAGCACCACATAGGCTCAATTCATTACAGGGCTTACGTGGAGGTCTTAAGTTTTCCCTCTCTGACGTTCCTTGTGGAACGTATCATAGTTTGGAGACATGAGAGATGCCCTGATGTTGTAAGTGATAGGGCTGTGGCACCCCAAGCAACAAGGCCTGCTTTGTGCAGCGTGCCAGGCTCGGAGCACCTTTTTCCAGCACACCTGAAAAGGACACGGCAATTGTGACGACAAGCCAGTCGTCCTGAGCAGCCACTGTAGCCTAAAAAAGGCTGTTTGAGGCTGTCAGCACGTGTGCAGCTTAAGCCCTCTGAGAAAGGAAAGGTGATCCAGTCAGTAATCTACTGCTCAAGGGAATTTTGGACCTGTGAGATGTTTGGGGCCTGATATAAAGATCCTCTTATGCTTCTTTCGTTCCAGCTATTATTGTGGTTTAACAAACCTGGTTCGAGCTGTTAGGCTGTACCTCAGAAGCCCCCTCTGCAGCCTGACAGATATATTTCCAGTGGAGCTTTGCTTCCCAGCTTTCATCTGGAACACCCCATGAAGTTATAAAACAGACTGCTCGGCTACTTTACGGCGCAGAGTCGGACTTGATTCATGCCTCGCATGGATCCTGATTATTATCTGTGTAACCGGGTTCTTCTTCGTTCCACCATTACAAGCCGCAGAGGCTCCGGCTGTGTTTACTTGGCATGCCAATGACCCCAGTTGAGATTAACAACATCTAATATGTCAATCACGCTCGCCAGAGCTACTTAAATTCCCTTTTTTCTGTGTGTCACACTGTGCTTTTCCCTTTTAGTGCATTTAAAATACCACCACAGCTCCAAAGGGTTGCATTTATTTGACATTTCCAGTTTCCAGACTTTCTTTTTTTATTACATGTTGCATGTAGAAGGAAGATTTGAAACCACACTGTTCATGCAGTCAATGTTAATATCCTCATCTCAACAGTTTGTCTAGTGGTCAGTTTGTATTTGAATAAAAAAAGATCTATGGGTTTACTTGATGGCACTCCATTTGTACATCTACAGCATTCAGCAGATGCCCTTTATCCAGAGCCGAGCACTTGAAAGTTGCTCCTGAGCCCAACAGTGGCAGATTGGCAGAGCCGGCAATTGAACTCACAACCTTCCGATTAGCAGTCCAGAACCTTAACCACTAAGCCACCACTGTTCTTGTAGTGGTAATGCGGAAGGGGAAGCACCCTGATCCAAAAGACACCATGCAAAATGTCGTACATTTTTGAAAGATTGCACTTTGGCACCGTGATATGGCTTCATTTTAGCTGGCCGAGAACTGCTGCGTGACTTCAATGGCTAAGGTATTGGCGTGGCCTTCTGTCCTCCCTCTTCGGCAATTAACTACTGGGCCCTTTGCCCGAATTAGACCAATTTCCTCAATTCAGTCCTCTCATCTGCACTGCCAGTCTCATGCTGCTTAGCTGTGAGCCTTAGCAGAGACTTCTCTGAGCTTCTCCACTCGCCCAGGCTGGCCTTCTGTTGCCTGGCTGTTCGACTGCCTGTCTGTGGTAGCCAAGTGACTCTTTGCCTTTTGGTTTGTATGTGCGTGCAACCCTGCACACGTATCCGCGTGCCAGGTTCATGCAGAGCACACCCAGTTCTATGATTTACAGTTCTGGCTCAGGAGGCGAGCAGCCCCGTGAGAGACTCGCTCCATCTGAGCTTATTACCAGTTGGTTTTGGTTTCCTCCCGCTTCCCTGCCACTGTGCCACACCTAGAGCATGTTTCAGTCAATGAAACTAGTGTGGCTACTGGGGGGAAAAAGCCAGCCAGCTTGCCTGCACATTTGTCCTCTAGTCCTTCTCATTTTTCTGCTACCAGCTCCCTGTAATGTTTCACTCCTGAGCCATTGTTGGCACACTTTGCCAGTTGGTGAATTGTATATACATGTTCTTTCATACATAAGACAGATTACCTCAAGAGCAGTGAAAGCTGTGTTCTTTTTTTCTCAGGTCATCTCTCCTAACCTTCACACGCTGGATGAGCAATACATTCTGCAACAAAACTCTCCAAAGGTGAGAAGGAGAACAGGTACTGTAGCTCACCAATCTGTTCCTGGAAAATAAAACAGCACCCTCCACCTATAGATGAGACGGTTTCTGTCATGTAGGCCAAAATGCTCGCAACGAATTCATTAGCAGTCAAAGAAATTGTCTGTACTTGCCAAGCCCTCATACTTGTGGTGTTTCCTTCTACCCGATTTGCCAGTATATTATCCCTTATTTAACATGTGAACGTTGTTTTTTTAGGCTTCGATAACATTATTATGGAATTAAAGGAGACATTGTGCAATACTGTTATGCACTTTGAATAACCTTGTGCATTTGCAGTCAGCTATTTCAAGTGGATTTTGTGGTTCATTGAAATCATGTTTAATGGAACGCCAGCAAAGTTGCCAGAGATGGTTTGATATTTCAAATCTGGAAAATGTTTATAGCGATGCTTGAATGTTTCTGATACCTTTAGAATCGTCTACATTTCTGCATAAATACGACCTAAAATATCAGATAAAAGTAGACGAAGAGAACCCAGTTACGTAAGTGACAAAAATATAACAAAAATATTATACTCGGTCATTTATTTATTGAGGAAACTGAGCTAATATTACATTTCTGGGAGTGGCAAAAGTATTTCAACCTTTGCTTTCTATCATGAGTCGTGCTGATCCCATCTTGTGACGCTAGAGGGCAGCGTCGACTCATATTTCAGATTGGGCACGCTCGGGCCGCGTATGCTCCAGCACTTATTTAGCCCGATTGTGTGATCAGCAACACCTCCTGGCTTGTGTATTTAAGAGCACGCTCTAGCTCAGTCAGGTGCTGCATCCTACACGCATTGTTGGAGACCTCACCCGTCTTGTTTGTCTCATTTTGGTTTAGGAATAATAGTAGACTGCAATTTTGAAGAATTGGATGACTAGGAGGCCGGAGATGACGTCAGGTCATAGTTCCTTCCATCCTTCTCCATAACAGAAGGATGCGACCAGTAATTGGACCCAGCATTAGCTGCTGGACCTCCAGTATGGAGGTCCCCAGTCGCCGCAGATGGCGTCAGCATCTAACTGGGTTCCGGCTAGATCTTGGGGGTCTGCCCATTAGCTTTGGCCCAGTTATGGACCCGGTTTGGCATTCCAACCCTGCAGAGAGCTGCCTAGTCCCCGCCACAGAAGGCACCTGTCTCTGCCCAGGTTCAAGCTGGTGTTGTTGGTTCCACCTAATACTGAGGGACCAACTTTTAACCCCCCTATATGTCTTAACCCCTTACGAGGTTTTCACCACTGTGGGCATCGGTAAACCACTAGGTCTCGGTGGGGGATTCTTCTGCCCTCTGGTGAGCTCATGCTCTACCCACGAACTCGGCCGGATGAACCACTTGATATTTTCAAGTCTGTCGAGCAGATTCCTGTGCCTTTGTGGGATTTCCCGACTACCATACCTGGGTCATTTGCGCCGATTAGCTCCGTACCTGCGCCTGCTACGGCATCTGGTTCTGTACCTGAGTCCGCCGTGCCACCTAGCTCCGTACCTGAGCTCATCGTGCCGCCTAGCTCTGTACCTGGAGCCGCCGTGTCACTTAACCCCGTACCTGAGCCCGCTGTGCTGCCTAGCTCCATACCTGGGCCCGCCACGCCGCCTAGCTCTGTACCTGAGCCTGCTGTGCCACCTAGCTCTGTACCTGAGCCCACCGTGCAGCCTAGCTCTGTACCTGAGCCCGCAGTGCTGCCTAGCTCCATACCAGAACCTACTGTGCCACATGATTCCTTACCTGGGATCGCTGTGCCACGGTCATTTGCACCGACCCCTGTGCCACGGTCACTACCGCCGACCCCTTTGCTACAGTCATTTGCGCTGACCCCTCTGTCACAGTAATTTGCACAGTAAGGTCATTGGCGCCTGTTCGCCAAACCAAGCAACTCGCGCCGGCCTTTTGTAGATGGACCAAAATAGAACTTTTTGGTTTAAATGAGAAGCGTTATGTCTGAAGTAAGAAAAATACTGCATTCCAGCAGAAGAGCCTTATCCCAACTGTGAAACAAGGTAGTGGTGGAAGTATCTTGGATGTATCAGGGTGGCTTGCTATCATTGACAGAACAATGAATTATGGATAATACCATGGAAACATGTCATGACACCTGTCCGTGAATTGAATCTCAAGTAAATGTGGTCATGAAGCAAGACAGCAACACAAAGCATACAAGTTGTTCTACAACAAAATGTAGAAATAAAAAATGCTATTAAAAATGCTATTAAAGTCCTATTCTTGATCTGATAGAAATGTTGTGGAAGCAGTTCCCACCAACATCCACAGTTGGAACTGGAATGGGCTAAGCTTTCTCCAAGCTGATGTGCAGGACTGATAAACAGTTACCATAAGCATTAAGATGCAGTTATTGCTACACAAGAGGGTCACACTGCAGCACAAGGGTATCCTGCAGCACACAGATGTTGTTGCCTACAGATGTTGCAGGAGGGCCTGTTGATCCTGCACACTTGTAGGTTGCTGAAGCTTGTATCCCATGTGATACCATAAATTCTCAATTAATCTGGTGACCTGGCATTCCTGGGAAACCCCTTGCTGTGTGTAGGTGAGTATTATCCTGCTGAAAAATTCCAGCTGGAAACCCTGCCATGAGAGGAAACATGTGGCAGAAGGATATCCTGCACATATCTCTGATCCGTTAGTGTCCCTCCTATCATTACTAGAGGTGACCGAATGTTGTATGCAATGACTCCCCAGATCATCACTCAGCAGTTTGGGGCATTGTGTCACTCTACAGTAAAGGCAGCATTGAAGCGTACACTACAAGGCCTCCAAACTCGAATACAACCATTGTCGGATCCCAAACAGAACCTGGATTTGTCGCTATAGACGATACAGTTCCAGTCCATAGCAGTCCAGGTTTCCATCACAACTCCAGTATATAATATATATTTACTGTCCACATTACTAGTCAGGTACAATTGGGTAAACACCACACAATGGTTTTTGGCAGAGCTGTAATCCTGTAAACCAAATGGGGACACTGTATACTCAGTTGCCAGTTAGTAGATCCACCTGCCTCTAAGCCAGTCATTTGTTTAGATAGTTACACTTGCAGTTTGTCAGCCCAACCATTCCTTCATGGTTGTACCATTCTTAGCATAGTGGTAAGCTAATCTGAAAATTCTCTGACACCCAGAAGTAAAATCGACACCCTGAGTGGCAAAGGAAATAGATAATTTATGCTCACAAACTAAACCAGGCAAGAACAGTGCCAAAAATATCAGTGGAAGACAGACAAGAAGAGAAAATACTTACTGTGTCATAGAGGTTTGGCTGAAGAACTGAGTTCAGTGTTATTGGCACCCAAGTCAGTATGGAAGATAGGATCTTTAGAAAGTCTTACAAGAGCTGTCTCAGTGCTTTGTAAACCAGAAAAATTGCCCAGTTGTTAGGCTTCATGGGTTCCTGATTAAGAAACTCACTTTAAAATTTCATAAAATGTTCATGTTATCATGTATTCTTTTATAGATTTAATCATTTTTGTGATTTCAGGTTAGAGGATGACAGACAAGCCATAAAATTTGCTCATTTACATCATAGCAGACGCCCTTATCCAGAACGACTTACAAGTGATACAGTTTTACAGTCAAAGCAATTGTGGGTTAAGGGTCTTGCTCAAGGACCCAAAAAGTGGTAGCTTGAACGAGATTGGATTCATTGGCTATCACAGTGCCACTGTACTCACATTTACAGATGCACAGCGACACATTCCGATGCACATATTCGTCACGCAATAGCATACTGAAAATACTTAAGAAAAGGATTTACTGTTCTCAGAAAAATTTAAACAGCAGAAATGTCTCGTCAGTATTGCAACAGCTGCAATACATTCTGCTACCTCTGTGGCAAGAATTCACATATGCACAGAATGCTCTTTGTATTCGTTAGGCAACATTTGTAAACAACCTGAAACAGAGTTACTCGGACGTCAAAACCATTTGCAGTCACAAGGAAATGGCGACACCAGAAGGATCATGTGACAGACTGTAACTTTTGTCTGAGCAGTGTATCTGGCTTCTTTACAAGAACGAAAAACATATTGAATAATCTAGTCTGCCTTCAGACATGAGGCCACTGCCACATGATCACAGTTTGAAAGTACTGAAGCTACCAGAGACATGTAGCCTAGATGAGGCAGATGAAAATGCTACAACACATGACCCAGATGTGGAAAGCGACACTTTGTCTGGATATTCTCATCAGATAACATAGTTAGAATTAAATCGCCTTTTCAGGGACTTCAATTTAGGAAAATCCCAATCAGAACTACTTGATTCAAGAATGAAAGGAGAGTGTTTGCTGTCACCCTGTACAGAAATCTTTAGGAACAGTCAAGAACATTTGACAAACTTCTATACGCAGGCTGGCAACTTCAGTTTCTGCACCTACATTAATGGATTCTTTATGGCTTTATGTTATGTGCATTGACCACACCCATAGCTTCTTTTAGAGTTATTTTAGAGTTTCATCACACTCTACTGTTACACAGTGGCAGTCTCTACCCTTCAGTACCCCTTGGCTATGCAGTACACATGAAGAAACAGGCAATAAGATGGAACGATTGTAGAAGCACATGCAGTACAACAACTGCAACTGGATCATTTGTGGTCATTAAAAAGTTTTGGCTGTGTTTCCACTGTGGATGGGATAGAATTGCTAAACGTTCACATTACACAAAAAAAGCTTGATATAATGTTAATTTTCTAAATAAAAATGTTGGACACAGCCTTTCCATTTAATTAAATCTGACACCTTTCTGTAAATCTCTGCATGTTTTAATAAACGATTTCCAAGTCAGTTAGATTCTGAGGCCTTAAAAAGGACATATGGACTGGAAAAGATCTGGAAAGGTACCAAAACTTTTGCCCATGCCAAATGTTATGCTTTGTTTTGAAAATGAAACCAGTTAATGCATTATCTGAGGGTACAAACTTTAAAATGAGATATTTCTGCAAATGTCTTAAAATTGTCAAAAAGTCAGAGTAATATGGGTCCACCCCTGGTCTTATCAAATGACAACCCTCACCCCGAAGAGTACTAGAGTCCTGAGAACCTGGCCCTGGCAAACCTGGAGGTAATCTATTGGAATTTGCACAGAGATTACAGAAGAACCCGAACTTTTGATAGCGTCAGTGAACCAACTGAACTACCATGGTGCTAGTGAACTGACAACTGAACATAACAGGAAACAGGAACCATAATCCAACTCTGTATTTGACAAACCTACCAATCGATCTGTCTCCTCTAGGGGTGGATACCTGATTCTTAGGGGTAGGGTTTGGGCCTGTGGTGCATGCATTAGGAAAGGTCTGCCTTCACATTACCATTAATTAACTTCTGAGACCTTATAAATACACTAGTGGATCTTTTGGTTGCCAAAAGTATCCAAAGATCCAAATTTCCCAAGAGGTCAAAATGTATGCATTACAATGTGCAGACACAAGCTCTCCTTAAGTTCCCTGCAAAGGTTGTGTTGACTCATTTGGAAGAAAAGCAGAATGTGTTCTGTCCAGGGTTGGCCAAACATTTGCATAACTCTGTAACTGTTTTACTTGTGAAAGTTCAAAAGTTGCATGTAATCCACTAAATCTATAGGGGATTGTAGGTCATAAGCAGTGAGCTCCTTCAGTAAGCCTTTATTTTTTTGTCGCTTAAGCAGGCTGAAAGGGTAGTGGTTATGGCACGGACTTGACTGCTTTAAAACCATTTGCGAGCGTATTTTGATACTGACAGCTCCTGTCATCCCAGAACTGCCACTGCTTCAGCACAGAGATGGTTCACTGGCACTCGTGGCATGACAAGAGTCCAATACCGCAGTTCTGGGATAAAAGCAAGTCTCTGTTTATCACAACACCATAACTTCATTGCTGAAGCTCATGTATTTGTGCTTCCCAGGCTATGGAGTCCACCATCTGAAGTGAATGGAAAAAGGAATGGCAGCTTAAATTCTCATTTATCTACAGTATGAACTGCAAACATTCAGTGAAACCTCATTTCTGAGCTATAAAATATTTCATTGAAAGAAAGAAACCTAATCTTGCTTGGGGGAAATGTCTTATTTTGGGCCCACTGGAGCTTTTAGCTGTTTACCAAACTCCTTCAGCAGTTCATGGAAGTTCAGAAGCACAGAGAGATGACTTTATACCAACTGCTACAGATTCACCTCACAGTAAACTGAAAATGAGTACCCTATTCAGCTGCTGAGTCCTGATTGAGACTGAACTGCCAGTTATGTCTCAGTTTTTTAAGTTTCCCAGGATTGACAGGCGGTCAGAAGGTGCTTATTTGAATTCAGTAATCTTCAGCAGTTGCAGCCTCTAAGCTGCTTGTCTGTAATGCCCAGACATGTCCTGTCAAGGCAAATTTGCCTGGCTGATGATGAAATATTTTCCCCCTTTCTGAAGTATGAAATCATTTTGGATTCACAATTGGATTCACTACATGGCTTATTTGGACTTTTCTCATAGGGTTGCAATGACTGGCTTAATCTCTGTAGGAGGTGAGTTCGGACTCTTTGAAAGCCTCTATCAGGATTCATGTATCTGGGTAAGGTCTAGTAAAGGTCCATTACAAGTAATCTTAATCCAGTTCCAGGACCCAGAGGAAACCCACCTCATCCACCTTATTTAAGCTGGCCTAACACCAATGAATGAAGGGTATCTTTACTAAAGACGCTACCAGAAAATGGTATTGTTGGATCCAGTGATTGTGTGAGTCTTTGTGAAAAGAAAAGATAAAAGTTGAAAAGAAAAAAGTAAAAAAAAAAACAGAATCATGAGTTATATCAGGAAATGAAAGTATAAAGTTATTCAGAGACAGAGATGAAGAAATAGAATAAGAATTGCCTTTGAAAGGAAATGGAATAGGGGAGTTAAACGGAAACAAGGTTTTTGAAAACAACTGAAGAGAGAAGGTTTTCTGGAGATTGTAGAGTGATTACAGTGGAACATGGTTAGTAGCAAGTGTAGGCTGAATTTAAGAAAAGGGTTTTGAAGACTGGGAATGCCATCTCAGCCTAAGTGTGTTAGTTGTTTCTTTTGTTGGTCATTTTCGTTTTCTGAGAACATCATAATAACAAATGGAAGCAGGAGATAAAGGGAAAATTATTGATTGAAAGCAACTGTTAAGAGAAAGTTTTGTGGAAATTGTAGATTGATTAGAATGAAACGTTAGTAGTAGAAGAAAGGTGACACTAGATTAAAAGTATTTGTGGAAAGAAATGTAAAGTGTAAGAAAATACCTAAGTTGAGAAAGAGAAGAAAATGTCTAAATTGACATTTGGGTTTTGAAGCTTGAGAATACCATCTCAGCCTAAGTTTGTTGACTGTTTCTTTTAGTTTTCCTTTCATGAGAATGATATAATAAGAAATGAATTTGAATGGAGGAACGACATAAAGGGAAAACAAGTTATGGAAAACAACTGGAGAGAGAAAGTTTTGTAGAAATTGTAGAGTGATTATAATGCAGTGTTTCTCAATCCTGATCCTGGTGCCTCACTGCTCTGCATGTTTTAGTGTTTTCCTGCTCCCAACACACCTGATCCAACTACTCAGCTCATTAACAAGCCCATTATTGAGTTAAACTGGTGTGTTTAAATGGCAGAAGCACTAGCATTGTGCATAGCAGTGGGGCACCAGGACCAGGATTGAGAAGCACTGTTATAATGAAACGCGATTAGTAGTAGAAGAAAGGTTACATCAGAAGATTAAAAGCATTTGTGTAAAGACAAAACAAAGTGTAAACAAATAACTGAGTTGAGTCTAAGAAAGAGAAGAAAATTAAAGATCTAAATTATCCTTTGGGTTTTGGCGATTGGGAATACCATCTCAGCCTAAGTTTGTTGGTTGTTTATTTTAGTTTTCCTTTTATGAGAATGTTATATAGTCTCATTGTTCATGGACACCATTTACTTTTTGTAGCCACCATTTTGTATTGTACTGCACTTCATACACATCTCATCCTGGCTCTCATTACATGCAGTTGTCCAGTGGTGTATTGGCAGGGACACTTTAGAGACACCACTGCATGCCTTTGGAATGTCAGAGGAAACCCATGCAGACACAAGGAGAACATGGCACCTCCCCCAACTCCACCCAGGCAGTGATCTCTGGATCTGTAAGGTGACATGCCAATCACTGCACCACCAAGCCGCTCGAAGATGTGAACATAATTACACACAGAATGACTTCCTGTGATACTGAACAAATGTCTACAAAAATTGTTTTCAATGCACCTAAGAGTGCAATAGAATTTCAAAAGACCTGCACCTTTATCACTTCCATGCCAAAAGCAGGGGTTCGCTGAGTTCATAAACATTTTCTCAGAATTGTGTTCATCAGTCTGTGAAAAGCCACACTTGATTAATTGTGTGTCTTCACCACTTTACTAAGTTGTTATGATTTCTTAAAACCTTGTGTGCTGCCAGCAGACCACAACGGGTGTATTTTTGGCTTATAAAAGAATAGGCTCGAAAATATTTCTGGATCCGCATGTACTACACAAATGTGCTTTGTGTAAATGTTAACATAATTTCTTTTGAGTGTAATATTGCGATGGATTATGCGAAGAGATTTTCATTCCTCAAGTCTTAAAATGAAAGACAGAAGTTTTACTCTGTCTTTCATAAGCTTGTAAAACATCGAAAAATAACGTTGAGCCATTTCAACTGTCAGTGCAGAAAAATACATTCTCTCAACCCTCAGGGATGCCTGTATCTTGGCATCTTTCCATCTCTCCGAAAAGACATAAAAATAGTTCCTAAGGAGGAAAGAACAACGATGGAGGTAAACTATGTTGGCACGTCTTGCCAGCGGAATAGTAAAAATCCTCAAAGGAGCTCACCCAACACATTTGAGGTCATGGGACACAATCCATTCAAAGCCTGACCACATTAACACAAAATGGCTCTTTCTTTGATTCGTCTTCGCAAGTTCCATGGAAGTTCTAATTCTCATTTGAGTGAGTGTCAGCATTAGGAAGGCAGAGAGGAAATGGGCGATGCCACGTGCTATTTAAGGACCAAAGTCTTACAGGTCCACTTTCAAACTGCGCCGTCTGTAGCGTGCCAAGCATTTACCATAAAGTCTCAGAAGTGGCCACACGATACCTCTCTGTGCCAACCCTCCTGAAATCGTACAAATACCAGAGCTGCACCGGGTGCTTTATGATCAAACACTAAAAGACAGGTTCTTGAGGACATATATGTTATAAATAAAAGACAGTTATGTACTATTTAACATGCGCATTATGTTCTGTGAAACAGGACATTGAATGAAATGGACATTACCATTGTCACTGAGTACATCTACATCTAGGCAACTGATACACTCTTACAATCCTGCTCACGAGCGGTTTTGCTGTTTCTTTTCTATAGTAACTAAGTTCTATAGTTTGTGCAGAAAGTTACCAGATTTGTCACTACTCAGGAGTCTAAAAGGTCGCTAAATATAGCTACAAAAGCACTAAGTTGGCAACACTGTACCAATGGTCCATCAGTAATGGAGTTTCCCCCACACACTAAGATGTTCCTTCGCTTCAGCTCCACTCAAGTTGTTTCCGTCATCAGCTCCAGCCTCACTATACCCGGGCCACACCAGAGGGCAGGAACTCTCTCCTTCCTCCGGGTTGGCTGGGGACGACATCCCGCCAAGGATTTTCCTGCTGTGGACTCAAGATCCTAAAATGACTCTGTGTATCGAACTAAATAATGCAGATATGAATATTTTGACATTATTTTTTTGAACTATTACTACAGACGTATTTGACTAAATAAATATGTTTCGTTTTTACATTTATCATCTAAGCCACCCAAGGAGGTCGGGTCTCTTTTTGAGGCTTGGTCCTCCCAAGGTTTCTTCCTCATAACGTTTCCTTGCCACTGTTGACCTAGGCTTGCTCGATTTGAGATTGGCCCTAGATATTAGAAAATAATCTAAAATTGTAACGATGCTTTGAGACAACACTTCGTTGTAAAAAGCGTTATAGAAATAAATCTGACTTGACTTGACATTCTGTCTAGTGGGCGATCACTGATAATATAATTACTTGGCCAGTTTGTATTCGACATTTTTCATTTTCTTTGATTCACTTATTCATTCTTCATTTTTTGTTGACAAGGCAGGAACAAACCTAGATGGGGGGCAATCTATCATAGGACACATAAACTCACACACTCATACACACTTAGTGTAATCAGTTAACCTAAACCATGTCTTTGGACTTATAGAGAAAAAAGGAAACCAGAGCACCTGGAGTACAGACACAGGGAGGACTTGCAGACACACAAAAAGGACCCAGACTGCTCCAACTGGGATTGTCGACCAAAATGGTTGCTTATGAAAGGCAAAATTATATTCATACTCATACATATATAAACTGAACCAGTTGTCTCTCTCTCATTGTGGTAGGTCATTTGTTGGGGCTTGTTTTTTAGAACCAAGTCGCTTCTTTTGGGCATATTGACTTTGGGCAGGTGTGTTTAGCACAGACAAAAACATATCAGAGTTTATTGGACAGTGCGCTTTCCTTTCACTTTAAGATGAGCGTAGACCTCAGTAAGTAAAGAGGGTAGAGTAACCCCACGTTCATCCCTGCCACACTTAAAAATGGCCCTTATACAAACAATATTTGGCTTGTATGTGACATAAATCTACCCAAAGTGAAATCATTGCTGCCTTGTATTCAATAGCTGGATATGATGTGACATTTTGGAAGACATTTGTTAAACAGAGGACTTTTTTGCAGAAGAAGCATAATTAAAGCATTTTCTTCATTTCCCTTCACAGTTAGTAATTGCAGAATCTTGCAGTGACACTGCATATAAATAACTGCCTCCATAAAAAAGAAACCTTATAATTATGTGGGATCCGAGTTGTATGCACCAGCCCATATGGTGACGGCATTGTGAACTCTATTACGTTTGTGGCCTTTCTTAGTAAACAGGTTGCGCGTTTGGACTTATTTCTCACGCTGCTAGACTAAATGAGCAGTGGTGCTTTTGCCCAGCGGTACTGCTACGGGTTCTTTAAAGGCAATCCTCGCAGGCCTCTCTGTGCCAGCGTTTCACATGAGCACTTGCCAGAGCCGCCACCTCCTTCCTCCTCAATGTTTGGGACGTTTCAGCGCTTTCCAGCACAGGTGGTACGAATTTAGAGCCGAGGGCTATATATAGCTTGCAAAAACACTACCCAGGTGCATTTTTCTGGCAAGCAAAAAGGGTAATACAGAGCCAGGCTCCATTCTTTTTAGGCTTCGCCCGGATTGTTTTCTGAACAAGATCTCTGAAATATGCGAGAAAGTTTCACGGTTGAGTGATACAGACTGGATGCGTCTTAAGAAAACGAGGTGGCATGCAGGGTTGTGCACCACAAGGTCTGGATTCAGTTGGCTTAAGCCTAAATGTAGGTGGGTGGTGGGATTGTGCCAGGCTGTATGATAAACTGCGTTTAGCATCTAACATCTAATGCTTGTTAGAAATGGAAGAGTATAGATGATACTCTGTTATCCAAAGTTCAGTTAAGTTCAGTAGTTCAGTTAAGTTTAAGCAACTAATACATTTCTACTCAACTTCTAGTGTGTATATACATACAGTATATATATATATATATATATATACACACACACACACACACACACACACACACACACACACACACACATATTAACCTAACACACATCCTTGGACTGTGGTAGGACACTGGCGTACCCGGAGTAAACTCATGCGGATATAGAGATGACATGCAGACTCAAAACAGTAAGAGCCCAGGCCACTCCACCCTGGGACTGAACCCAGGACCTTCTTGCTGTGAGGCTCTAGTCCATCATCTCAGCAGAAAGTGTGATGGAATACCAAGAGTATATGTGATTACAGTGAATGGATTCAATGCTGTCAGCCACTAGTCCCTGTGAAACAGTGAAGCCAAAGGCTCAGACATCATCTGAAGAGGCACGGCTTATGACAAGTAAAGCAAGCGGTGGTGTCACATTACGTACACAGTTACAATGTTTCAATGTACTTGTACACCGGTAGCCGTATAAACAACAGAGATCCAGGCTTTACTGAGAATATATGATTTTGAGTGATCTAAGCAAAATTCAAGTGGCTTAGCATCCCCGGTGCTCCTACTCCCAGTGCGATGCAAACCTAAAAACGAATGTAGTTCTCGAGGGAGCTCCACTGGGGGAGGTACTTCTCAAAATTTTTGCTACGAAAGCGACTGTATATCTGCCAAAATCGTTGTTATTTTACTAGTCTAACTTTTCTTTTTATTTACTTTTAACTGTAGCTTTGACTTTGAAACTCTCTCTGTAAACTGTAAATCAGTTGACCTCACTGCTCAAACAACTGATTAATTATATTTGGACTAGGTCTTGCTTGGTTGCAGTGAAAACCTGCAATCACATGGGCCATTCCCAAATGACTCACCCCACCCATATGCTAGATCATTTGGTTGTCTGAACTATAAATATGTCTTATTCCACTTTTACAAGACAGGTGCTATCTAACCTATTGCTGTATATAAATTATTTGAAGCTAGAGAAAGCAATGTTACTGGGAACTGCAGGACAGAATAGAGAAATATCTTGGAGAATTCACACGGATGCTTTTGGTCAGAAGAAACGTTTTTGAAACGCTGAACTGGCCGCAGTGGGCATTCCGCTGGCGGACTCTGCAAGAAGATTCCCAGAGGTTATTGACTTTGTCAGACCGCACGATTTTGCCCACTTCCACACTCCACCTCTCTGTGTTTAGCTAAAGCTGCAGGTTGACAGCAGCTTGCTGATCATCCTGTCTTCGATCTGAGTCAAGGTCCATCACCATCAACGGCGATCCCTCTCCTGTTTGCCAACTTCACCGCAGGCTGTCAAAGACAAAGGCAGGCTTAGATCCACAGCCGAACTTTTCAGGAAATCTGCTCTTGCTCCATTCCTAGAGAATAGATGTCGGGTTGGATGTTATTGCAGGGTGCAGCCTTCACCAGGCTGGCGTCTGGATCTCATGTCAGCCACATGCCTGATTCTGATCCAGAAGGCTGAAAATAAATACTGCAAGCTGTCTGAAGCCCTGTCTTCTCGAACTCAATGGATGGGAGATGTGAACGATATGAAATTCCTTTATAATGGTTACTTTCACTTCTCTATGCAACCTTCATACATATTTCCAACAGCTCCATGCTATCAACTTCACTGCTTGTAAAGTGCCAGTTTGGAGCTTACAAAAGATGTAGTGTAAATACTTTTGACAACTTTGTCTTGCCATCTGAAAGCCCATGGTAAAATAGCTGCAGTATTAAGCTCTGCTAATATTTGCCTGGTATGTTTGTAATCGGAAAAGTGTTTCGGAAATCAGAAAACTCTTTATCCCAGCCATTTTAACCAAAGAAATGGTGGAATGAGGACTTTTATGCTGCAGAATTGTCAAGATAAAGACTGGAGACATTGGCAGTGGAGCAGAGAAATGTAATTTGTTCTAATGAGTCTATTTTAACCTCATTTCCTACATCTTGGTATATTTATACTCACTGATCACTTTTTTAGGTACACCTACTTGTTTTTACACTCATGGTCCATTTTATCAGTTACACTTACCATATAGAAGCATGTTGTAGAAGTTAAGCAAAATGCCTGATACATCCTTTGTTTTAAATTAATCTTTGCTCCTTACTGAAGATCAGCCAGTGCTGACACAGGACAATGTGTCAGTGTTGCCAGATCCAGTGAGGGAAATGTGACTAGCTCTATGAAAACAGCCCAAAACAAGTGATGCACTACCATGTGAGACAGAGAGAGCACTTGATCCATATATATATATATATATATATATATATATATATATATATATATATATATATATACTGCTCAGAAAAATAAAGGAAAAACTTAAACAACACAATATAACTCCAAGTAAATCAAACTTCTGTGAAATCAAACTGTCCACTTAGGAAGCAACACTGATTGACAATCAATTTCACATGCTGTTGTGCAAATGGAATAGACAACAGGTGGAAATTATTGGCAATTAGCAAGACACACTCAATAAAGGAGTGGTTCTGCAGGTGGGGACTAAAGACTACTTCTCAGGACCTATGCTTTCTGGCTGATGTTTTGGTCACTTTTGACTGTTGGTGGTGATTTCACACTCGTGGTAGCATGAGACGGACTCTACAACCCACACAAGTGGCTCAGGTTGTGCAGCTCATCCATGATGGCACATCAATGCAAGCTGTGGCAAGAAGGTTTGCTATGCCTGTCAGCGTAATGTCCAGAGGCTGGAGGCACTACCAGGAGAAAGGCCAGTACACCAGGAGACGGGGAGGAGGCCGTAGGAGGGCAACAACCCAGCAACAGGACTGCTACCTCCGCCTTTGTGCAAGGAGGAACAGGAGGAGCACTGCCAGAGCCTTGCAAAATCACCTCCAGCAGGCCACAAATGTGCATGTGTCTGCACAAACTGTTAGAAGCTGACTCCATGAGGATGGTATGAGGGCCCGACGTCCACAGATGGGGGTTGTGCTCACAGCCCAACACCGTGCAGAACGCTTGGCATTTGCCAGAGAACACCAGGATTGGCAAATTCGCCACTGGCGCCCTGTGCTCTTCACAGATGAAAGCAGGTTCACACTGAGCACATATGACAGACGTGACACAGTCTGGAGATGTCGTGGAGAGAAATCTGCTGCCTGCAACATCGTTCAGCATGACCGGTTTGGCAGTGGTCAGTAATGGTGTGGGGTGGCATTTCTCTAACTGCCATTAGGTACCGAGATGAGATCCTCAGACCCCTTGTGAGACCATATGCTGGTGCAGTTGGCCCTGGGTTCCTCCTAATGCAGGACACTGCTAGACCTCATATGGCTGGAGTGTGTCAGCAGTTCCTGCAAGATGAAGGCATTGAAGCTATGGACTGGCCCGCCCATTCCCCAGACCTGAATCCGATTGAGCACATCTGGGACATAATGTCACGTTGCACCACAGACTGTCCAGGAGTTGTCGGATGCTTTAGTCCAGGTCTGGGAGAAGATCCCTCATTAGACCATCCGCCACCTCATCAGGAGCATGCCCAGGCGTTGTAGGGAGGTCATACAGGCACTTGGAGGCCACACACAATACTGAGCCTCATTTTGACTTGTTTTAAGGACATTACATCAAAGTTGGATAGGCCTCCATTGGTTAATAAATTTGATTTCCATTGATGATTTTTGTGTGATTTTGGTGTCAGCACATTTAGTTTATTCAGATCTGGGATGTGTTATTTGAGTGTTCCCTTTACTTTTTTGAGCAGTGCATATATATATATATATATATATATACACTGTATATATATATGTTTATTTTCTGCTTCTGTAAGCTTTGTAGTCCATCTGTGTCTCTCCATACTTTACATAGATCAGGTCCTATTTGGGCGGTGGATCATTCTCAGCACTGCATTGACACTGATGTGGTGGTGGTGTTTTAGTGTGTGTTGAGCTGGTGGATTAGACACAGCAGTGCTGCTTTAGTTTTTAAAAACCTCAGTGTCTCAGTATGCTGGACTGAAAATATTCCACCAACCAATTTATTGCTCATTACTCATTAGAGAACAGAGTAAAGGTAAGTAACAAAGTATGTAGGGAAACAGATGGACAACAGTCTGTAATTGTAGAACTACAAAGTGAATCTATATGATAAGTGGAACTGATAAAATGGACAATGATCGGTGAGTGTATTTAACTTATCATAAACACAGCATCTGAGAAGCTACTTGTCTTAGTGATGTCCCCTTTCACTCCTCTCATGGATTTTGTCCCTCTTACCAGTTTACTCAGACCGCTTCTTCATCTAAACCTTCATCTGAAAAACAACTTGTACTGAAGTAAATGTGTATATATTGTATTGTGCTGGAATTTTTGCTGGTGCAGTGTTCCTGTCGTGATATCATGGTCCTGGAGGTACGATATATTTTATTCAGCATGAAATGGGCTGAAAAATAAAATCCGTTTGACTCAACTTGACTTTGAAACGGAACACAAATACCCTGTGTTTGACTTATTAGACATGACTAAAGGAAAGAAAATCCCCCAAAGCAGGAACTGCATTACAAGCCTGGCAGAGCATCGCTGAGGATGCCTTTGGGTCAGAGACTTCAGACTTCAGAAATTGTAACCAAACATGAGGATATTATTTAAGATTATACTTTTTCCACTTATTATTCCTTCAAATGCAGGGCACAGAAAGTGTATTGACGGGTCATCCGGTGCAATGTAATAATAACTAAGACTCCCCTTTAGTCCACAGCAGAGGAAGACCGGGATTATGAGCTGTTACCTCTTGTTTGTGTATTATGAAATGTCAAACCCACCCCACGTTTCCCTCTGCCACAGGACAGGATGTTTACAGGGTACTGTGAACTGTTTACCGCTGGCCCTTGTTTACAAATGAAGGATGTCATAGCAACGTTGGCTACGACCTTTCACTCTTACATCTGCGTCCTCATTCCCATGGAGTATCTGAAATGACATGGCACGAAAGAGAGAGTGAGAGAGGATGCAGTGGGCGGTTGAATGATGACGTACAAGCCCTGGGATTTTATTGTAGCTGACAGTAATGATGTTGACACTGTCAGTGGCTGATGGCATGACACCAGCGGGAGGCAGCATGCTTCGGGTGGTTTGGCCAGTCACCTTGTGAGCCTTCTCCCATATTAACAACCCTTTCACTGTGCCACATGTGTGGCCCAGCTAGGCTCAGATCTTGCTTCGCTTAGCCACAGTGCTGATGGAAATTATGCCATCACTCTGAAAACACCCAGCCCTGCGCATTGGCCCTTATACAAAGCTGCAGCAGATTAAACTTTTGAAGCCGCTGCTTCCTAAACCACCTCTGCACCCTGACTAGAGCTACTACTTTCCCACTGCAGGGCCAGCACATGGCAGTAATCCTTCTACCATAAGCCTTCTTGTATGGTGTACAAATTAAGCTAATCTGTATCAACATAGGAAATACCGAGAGCTTCCTCAGAAGCTGTTTCACTTTCTCTTGTGGGAATTACACTCGCAGACCCCGAGACCCTTAATCAGATCATCATTCATATCTTTAAACCACCCACTCATGAAGATGAACATAAACACTGTATCTGAGAAGTCACTAACCGTTAGATGACACCTCCCAAAACTCCATCAACTGGATTCTATATTTTTCCAATTTATATTCTGCTTATTCTTTAAGTTTTAGCAGCCTCTACACTTTGTAGTTCAACAATAACAGACTGTAGTCCATCTGTTTCTCTACATACTTTGTTAGTCCCATTTACCACAGATCAAGTCAAGTCAAGTCAGATTTATTTATATAGCGCTTTTTACAATGGAGCATTGTCTCAAAGCAACTTTACAAGTTTAGATTATCTCCTAATAACTACGTCCAATCCCAAATTGAGCAAGCCTAGGGCGACAGTGGCAAGGAAAAACTCCCTAGTTCCCTAGCTCCCCAGATCAGGTACTATTTGGGTGCTGGATCATTCTCGGCACTGAACTGACACCGATGTGGTGGGGGTGTGTTAGTGTGTGTTCTGCTCTTACAATTGGATCAGACACAGCAGTGCTGCTGGAGTTTTAAACCACTGTCCTCTTTATTACAGACATCTACCTTATTGCTCCACCTTGAAGATAAGAAGTCAGAGACAGCAGCTCATCTGTTGCACAATCTGTGTTAGTCATCTTCTAATCCTTCATCCGTGGACTATTTTCAATCCAGCCGTGACATTACAGTGTGTAAAAACTCCAGCAGCACTGCTGTGTCTGATCCAATTGTGAATGATCGGTCCTGACCATTAGAGCAAAGAGTAAAGGTGACTAACAAGTATGTAGAGACACAGACAGGTTAGTCTGTAATTATAGAACTATAAAGTGCAGTGACCACTAAAACGTAAATAAAGAATAAGCAGAATATAAACTGAAAAAAACACACAAAAAACATAAGACTTTTGCACAGACATGTATTTATGTATTTGACCTATTGGAGAGAACGCTGAGAGAACGCTGAGAGAACTGACGCGAGGATTGCGAGGATCTGGCAACCCAGACTGATTCTCCGCGGTTGCACACAGGACGCACGCCGTTTCGTAGCTGTTAGCAGCTTATTACCTTTGAACTATTTTAATTCCCGATCGCATCTGTATCATATATAATTGTATATATAGTAGGTTTTTACAACATCTTAATTATTTTATTCTCGTACCGGCAGATTATATTTTTTTGCCGCTAATTGTTATTTAGTAACTTTACAGGTATACCGGCTTGTGTTTGTAGCCATTAGCTAATTACCAGAATTGCGTCTTCTTTCGCAGTAGTGTGTGTTTTTATAACTTTTTTACAGTCTTTTCCCACCTTCTTTCTGAGACTTAGTTTTTTTGTGAGTTTTTGTATTAACTTGTATGAAATGCTTTAATCGAGCATTGCATTTGACCATCGGCTACAGCTGACCATGTCTTCACTCGTCACCCCACAACACCACCCGACAGCTAATTACCGTTAATTAATTGTACTAACATGCTTCTGCTGTGCTTTGTTCCCTGTGCCGAGTGTGGCTGTTTTTAGCTATTCTTCCTCCGTCATTAGTGTAAATTTTACTTGTGATAGGTGTAGGCTTGTAGCCAGTCTGACGGAGAAGATTGTAGTTTTAGAGGCGCGCATCCAGACATTAGAGAAGGCTAGCTCAGCTCCTAGCTTAGCAGATCTGGATGCCAAAGGTGAAGTTAGAGCCCCCACCCTGGCAGAGCCCTCACAGCAGGGCAAGTGGGTGACGGTTCGTCGACGTAATCGTAATGCTAGCCCACGAGAGCACCACTTTTTACCTGTTCATGTGTCCAACAGGTTTACCCTCCTCAGTGATGCACCCACTGAGCAGCCTGTTGAAAGAGCTCTGGTCATAGGTGACTCTATTTTACGACAGAGTCACCGGACATTGTAACGAGTCTTAGTAAACTCAAGAGCCGCAGATTCTCTAGGATAGTTATTCATGTAGGGGCTAATGATATACGCCTTCGTCAGTCAGAGGGTACTAAGGCTAATTTTGTAGAGGTGGTTAGAGTGGCGAAGGCAATGTCCGATGCAGTAGTGTGCTCTGGCCCCATCCCAATGCGGCGAGGTGACCAAGCCTACAGCAGGTTATGGTCGCTGAACTGCTGGCTGTCCAAGTGGTGGTCTGAAAACAACGTGGGCTATATAGACAACTGGACAGCCTTTGAGGGTTTTAGGATGGGACGGTGTTCACCCCACTCGGGAGGGTGCTGCTCTCATCTCCTGCAACATTGCCCATAGTCTTATGGCCCGATTGGTTAGGGGCTGACTATCCAGAGCAGGGGTCAGGCAGCAGACAGACCGGCTTAACCAACTGTCTGCTGGTAGCCATGCACCGTCACCCAGAACCCAAATTATTGAAACTGTGTCTGTTACCCGCATCTGCTCTAAACGTAAATCAAAAAGTCTGTTTTAATAACCTCATTAGTATAAACAATGATAGCTGCCAAAGAAATAACAACCTTAGACTAAAACTAGGATTACTTAACATTGGATCACTTACAAACAAAGCAGTGATTGTAAATGAAATAATCACTGATAAATGCTTACACGCTCTCTGTCTCACTGAACCTTTTATTAGACCTGATGAATATTAAGCCTTAAATGAAGTCTCACCTCCTGGATACAGTCAATCGCCCTTGTCCTAATGGTCGGGGGGGAGGCATAGCCACAATTTTTGACAAAGAGCTAAATGTTACAACTAAATCCCATTACAAGGCTAATTCTTTTGAAATACTGATTCTTAATGTGCCTGATCCATCGTTATGGAAGTCAAAACCACACTCTTTTCAGCTTATCACTATTTACCGCCCTATTCAGAATTTCTTCAGGAATTTGCTAACTTTCTTTCCTGCTTACTACTGTCAACAGATAAGGCTTTAATTGTAGGTGATTTCAATATTCACTTCGACAATGAACAGGATCCACTTAAAATTGCTTTCGAGTCGATCTTAGAATCCATGGGTATCACTCAGAATGTGATGGGACCAACCCACCGTTGTAATCATACTTTAGATCTAATATTAACATTTGGTATCAATATTGATAACCTTGATGTTTTCCCACCAAGTGATTCGATTTCAGATCACTATCTTTTAGTATTTGAGTATCTCTAATAAATAAAATCCTTCTGCCTCGTTATCACACTAAGCACACTATCACATCTGCTACTCCAGCTGCGTTTATTAAAAACCTACCAGACTTAAAATTTAATACACCTATGGAGATAAATCATCTTGTGTAAATGAGCAATTAGAATGTGTGCTTCGCTCAACCCTGGACATGACTGCCCCTGCTAGGGTCAAACGTATTAGGGAAAAAAGGCTAGCACCATGGTATAATGACCACACCCCTACCTTAAAGCAAAGAACATGGCATTTAGAGCACAAGTGGAGACATAGTAAATTGGAGGTGTTTAAGCTTGGTTGGAGGGACAGCATGACAGAGTATAAGCATGCCCTCACTAAAGCTAAAGCTGCATACTTCTCTTCAATCATAGAGAAAAATAAGAATAATCCAATATTTCTTTTTAATACAGTCTGCAAATTAATAAAAATCCCCACAGAAAGTGATTCTCCCGTTCTGTGTCATTTTAATAGTAATGATTTTCATGACTTTTTTTAATGATAAGATAGAGAACATTAGGCATAAAACTCAATGCTCATCACATCACCAAACTATTCAGCCACCTTCCAGATGCAGCACTAGTGAAGACATCTGTTTAATGAGCTGTAAATCAAGATTAGAATCTTTTACCCCAATTACTAATACTTAACTATCCGCACTGATCAGCTCGTCTAAGTCATCAACATGTTTATTAGATCCCATTCCTACACGTTTACTCAAACAAGTAATACCTAGTATTATAGAGCCACTGTTAGTTATTTTAAATTCATCCTTTACCTTTGGTTATGTGCCCAAATCCTTTAAGTCTGCCGTTATCAAACCACTGATTAAAAAAGCCAATCTTGACCCTTGTGTGATATCTAATTATAGACCAATTTCAAATCTACAGTTTCTGTCCAAAATCTTAGAAAAAGCCGTCTATCAGCAGCTCTGCAGTTACCTTCAAAGGAATGATATTTATGAAACATTTCAGTCTGGCTTCAGGCCCCATCATAGTACTGAAACAGCATTAATTAGGGTACTAAATGACTTGTTAATATCCTCAGATAAGGGATGTGTTTCTTTTCTTGACGACGTTTTACTAAACAGACTAGAAAATACTGTAAGTGGGATTAGCACTCTCTTGGTTTAAATCCTACTTAACCGACCAGTTTGTTCATATAAATAATCTAAGGTCTACGCTCTCAGAAGGGAAGTATGGCGTGCCTCAGGGGTCAGTGCTTGGCCTGCTTTTATTCTCTCTGTACATGCTGCCACTAGGCTCAGTTATTCGTAAACATGGCATTAGTTTCCACTGCTATGCAGATGATACACAGCTGTACATATCAGCCAAACCTATTGACAGCCTTACAATCAACAAAATTGAGGACTGTGTAAAGGAAATAAAAGATTGGATGTTATTTAATTTTCTCTTACTTAACTCAGATAAAACTGAAGTTCTATTAGTGGGACCCAAGGCTGTGAGAGACAGGTTGGCTACATCTATCCTAAATCTAGATGGCTGTCCAGTATTTCCCAGTCCATCTGTAAAAATTTTAGGGGTCACATTTGATTCAGATCTCTCCTTTGATGCATTAGCAGCATCACTCGAATTGCGTCATTTCAATTACGTAATATTGCTAAACTTAGAAATATCCTCTCTTTTAACGATGCAGAGAAACTTGTTCATGCATTTATGACCTCAAGGTTGGATTACTGTAATGCCTTACTTACTGGATGCTCTAGTAAATCTATAAATAAACTGAATGCAGAATCAGAATGCAGCCGCCCGAGTGCTAACTCGAACTAGAAAATTTGATCATATCACTCCTGTTATATCGTCACTACACTGGTTACCAGTCAAATTCCACATTGATTACAAAATACTTCTTATAACTTATAAAGCTCTACATGGCCTGGCCCCACATTATCTGAGTGAACTCTTAGAGTTTTACAATCCAACTCGTCTACCTTGTTCGCAGGGTACAGGACTTCTTTTAGTTCCTAGAATTAAAAAAGTCACAGCAGGGGGGAAAGGTTTTCTCATACATGGCCCCCCAACTATGGAATAAACTTCCCACTTTGTTGAGATTCAGACCCTCTCCCATCCAAGTTTTAAGTCTAGACTAAGGACATACCATATTTAACAGCAGGCTTTTGTTTTGAACTCGAATTATATACCAGGATGCCATGGCTATGGAAGTGGTTCACTTGATGAAAAAAAAAAAGAAAGAAAATCCGAGAGGAAAAAAGGCTTGTCATTCTGGAAGGATATCATGTGGTCATAGTGGGACACTGCCTAACACAGATGGGTACAACGATGCGATGAGAGTGGTACGACTACTGGCTAGTTCAAGTGATTCCTGAACGTTAGCTCGGCATTACGCCA
The DNA here is from genome assembly GCA_025084515.1 of Ancistrus triradiatus. NCBI lineage: Eukaryota > Metazoa > Chordata > Actinopteri > Siluriformes > Loricariidae > Ancistrus > Ancistrus triradiatus. The sequence continues at coordinate 138,499 of JAJAGP010000271.1, read as the reverse complement.
TCGCCTCAGCCAACGTGATCTTGACTCGTTCATCCTTGCCTTAGAATAAGTGCTGAGCTGTGGGTTCATGTCAAGAGTCGTATGGTGATCATGACGTTGGGCTGCTGTCTTCTGCCTCCGTGGGGTTGCCAATGTCCTCATGTGATCCCGGGTCTTGGCTGTGTTTTCCTACCAGTTCGCCTCTTTATAGCTATGGGCTGCTTATTCGCTAGCCACCTGCCTGCCGGGGTCTCATGACGCCACTTTGACATCAGTGATTGACATGGCATCAGTGATTGTTAATAGACACTGTGCTCTTAACCAATAACTAATTACATTTTCTGTTTTCTCTCCGAGCTGTGTTCCGGCAGTTCCAGCCCCACACATGATGTTCATCTGCTGGAGCTCCACTCAAGCTGCTTCCGTCATCAGCTCCAGCCCCATCATGCCCGGGCCACTTAATGTAGATGTGCAAACTTCATATTTTATTTTAACTTTGACTCCATGACTGTAGTTTCGCTCTTAGATTTATCATCTACGCCGCCCAAGGAGGTTGGGTCCCTTTTTGAGTCTTGGTCCTCCCAAGGTTTCTTCCTAGAACTAAGGAGTTTTTCCTTGGCACTGTCGCCCTAGGCTTGCTCAATTTGGGATTGGATGTAGTTATTAGGAGATAATCTAAACTTGTAAAGTTGCTTTGAGACAATGCTCCATTGTAAAAAGCGCTATATAAATAAATCTGACTTGACTATGATACAGATTAGAGGTGGTGTGTGAGTGTGGTTTATTTGTCAGCCAATCAGATCAGTAAAAATCATTTTTCAAGTGCCAAAGTGCTTTTAATTTATTATTTTAATCATTAATTGCATACAAATATAGGTGTAAAAACAACCTTTGAGTTTCAGAAATGTATTAATTCTATTAACATTACTTCTTAAGGGGAAATTCGATTCCGACTTCAAAAAAATCCAAATTCGGACATCCTTCCGGGAACCAATTAAGTTCGAAGAGATACATTAATGCAACATTATATTTGGCATCCCCATCATGAAATGTTCTTGTGTAATTTTACTGCCCCGCCCCAAACACTGAAATGAAATTCACGCCGTTGCTTTCAGTGACGCGATAAACTCAAGTCATCCATTGTTTTGGTCTTAGTAACAGATGTCTCTTTATATTGCCTCAAATGTACTTACTGACCTCATCGGCTAAGTGTCAGTAACTCTGTACAGAAGAGTTTGAAGTGTAACCGAGAACGCCTTGATTAGTTTCTGGTGACCTACCTGGCTTAAGCCTGAAACAAGGGTCACTTGGTCTTACAGTTCATTGTATATGCATGGAGGAAACATTTGCAAAATAAATGAGATTGCCTGGCCTTGCTGACGTCAGTGTGGCCTAGCTCATCCATTTTCTGCTGTAAAAGGAACCGATCTAGTGCGGTGTACAAGCCCGGTCACCACTTCGCACTACCTAACCTCAATCACCTTAATTTCTCTCCGTGCTCCTCAAATTTCTGTTTACAGCTCTCTGTATTCTCTCAAGCCTTGCGACTGAGCTAAGGTCTACACGGCGTTCTGCTCTCAGGGCTCCACTTCATCTCTGGCCAGAGATTCATCGCTGTCTAATAAGGTGGGTGAAATTTTAGACGTGGGCTGCAGACCTCCAACAGTTTTTGAGCTTGTTATGCATTAACAGAGGTCTGCATGCATGGCCTGCTTTTCACCCTCCCTGCTGAGTCTGAGTCACTGGACAGTGACTGTGCCAAGGCCATGGGGCTTCAGTGGTGCTTCAGATGGAACTTGCTCGGTTTTCGCCGTGCCATTCAAGTGTGCCGTTGAACAGAGGCTCTGCAGAACTCAAACTATGTCTAGGAGTAAACATTGAGCTACAGACCCAATGCAAGTGGAATCATCTGATCAACCTCCCGGATTCTGTATGATCATCTCCAAACTTCTTACCCCTTCTCTTCCACATTCCCATAGTGCTTGGCATCCAGCACAGTGCTTCATTCACTGCTTGCTCTGGCCTCTGTAAATGGATGGATGTGCCAACAGAGGAGATATTTACATTAACACACCCTTGAAAGCAAAGCAGCTGAAGGTTAAGGGGATTGCTCAAAGGTCCAACAGTGACAAGAGCAGTTTTGTGGTTAATCCCCAGCCTTAACCATTGAGCCACCCCTGTCCATGGATCTGACATAGATGGTAATATTCCTCCCAAATTAGTCCCTTGAACGGTCTGGAGCAAAAGTGCCTAATTTGATTTGTCACTTCATTTTGTTTTGTTCAAAGTTGCAGTTTTGTATGAATTACAAAGTTTAAAATAAACTCCAGTGGAGTTTGGAAGCAAAAGATGTTTACATGTCTGGAGTGGTTTACAAAAGGGGGGCAGTGCAGAAAAGGTTTGGCAACCACTGCTGTACATAATGACAATAAAAGCCTTCTTATTCTATACCTAGCTAGTAATCTAGGAATTCCAGAATGTTTTTCAGAGTAAGTCAAGTCAGCTTTATGTCTATAGTGCTGGAGCATTGTCTCAAAGCAGCATCACAATTCTCGATTCTCTTCTAAATGATAAGGCCAATCCCAAATTGAGCAAGCCTAGGGCGGCAGTGTCAAGGAAAGATTCCCATAACATTATAAGGAAGAAACTGTCTTTGAGCAGTTTAGATGTTATATGCAAGAATGAAGCTATCTAATTATTGAGTTCACAGTAATAGTTTAAATAAACAGTAACTAAATAAAAATGAACAGAGAGAACCTATTTAAAAATATAATAATTAAAATAGAATAACAGGTAAACTAGTTGTTAATTATTTGTGGTTGTCATTTATTTTGATATACAATCTCTTTTACATTTTTGAATTTTTAACATGCTAAATATTAATGAATTCAGAAATATGTTAAACGATTTATATTTTTGTTGTTTCAGTTACTTGTAGCGAAAAAAACATTGTATTAAATTAGAGTAAAATGCAAAGTAAAAGCGTTTTCAATAGTGGTCTCAGACTTTAAGCCCTCTGGGTTTCCCATAAGTCAAGCATTGAAAGAATACATAAAATAAGGCAAAACCAAAGCTTTTAATAACAGAACTTAGCACGGTGAGTGTGCAAGCATCCCCGGTCCGATCTCGACCTCAGACTCTTCTTGTGCGGCGTTTGCAGGTCCTGCTCTTGTCCATGTGGGTTTACTCGGGGTACTTTGGTTCCCTCCCACATTGCAGAGACATTCCTTCACTTTCTTGTCCACTTTATCCTGAACAGGGTCACGGGAGAGCCGATGCCTACCTGGCGGCATGGAGCATGAGGCAGGAACAAACCTAGACAGGGTGCCAATCCATCGTAGGGCTCACACATTCATATACAGGCTCACACACTCAGGTCATTTTAGCGTAATCAATGAACCTAAAGCATTTCTTTGAACTGTGGGAGGAAACCAAAGTACCCTGAGTAAACCCACACAGACACGGAGAAGACATGCAGACGCCACGCAGAAAGGACCCAGACCACTCCACCTGGGATTGAACCCAGGACCTTCTCGTTGTGAGGTGTCAGTGCTACCCACCAAGCCACCAGTCCAAAGATGTGCAAATAAGAAAGTGAATGAATGAATGGAAATCAAATAAAAGAGGCAAAACCAAGGCTTTTATTTAGATAATCTAATGCTGTCAATATTTTGCTATATTTTCCCATTTTACCCGATCAACAAACCACCTTTCGTTAACTTTGATCTAACTTTGCTAACACAGCTCTGCTACTGAATGCAACCTGTTCAATTCAGCAGCAGCTCATGTTGGTTCGGCGTCGGCCCAATGTGCAAGCATTTAAAAACCGAACCGAACGCTGATTAGAATTCGACATATTTTCCATGGCTGCTGTTCACAGCACCACGCCTTCTCACTTCAGCAGGAGGAGCAGGAGGTAATAGCTCAGGTCATCTGATTATGATTTGAGCTCATTTCTTGAATCCTCTTGAATGTTTATCGCACCTATTTAACTGATTCGATGATTAGGGTGACCTCATTTTGACACTTGTGCAACTTGGATGAAATATATCAGGAATGACAGCAAGTGAACTCCCTTGCATCGGTTGTTTACAGAGCCGACACCCTGATAATGGCCTGTCAGACACGTATAAGAATTTTTTTGGGGGGCTTCGGTTTGCAATCAGGTGCTCAGCTGTCTGTGTTTAATGACTGTTTTTTCCCTCTGGTATTTGAGGGAAGGTTTAAACAGAGGAATGCTAGGAAAGAATGTTAAGTAATGGTGGGCGGAGAGTGATTAATCTCTCCTGATATGTAGTGTTGATTTTCATAGGGATGCACCGACCGAAGCACAAGTGAACAGCTTTTAAGGGACTGATTAGGTATTTCCTGCACAATGCTGTGCGTTTAAAATGTTTATGACATTATAGGAGAACATGCATCTTATCTGTTCGATCCCCCAAGGCAGTACTTGTTTCAAGGTTTATTATAACCCAGTTTTTTCTGATTTTTTGATTGGCTGACAGATTCATTTTTCAGGAATGAAAAATGTTAGACGGTAAAACCACAGAAGCTTTAAGTATTACTCCACCACATACACACGTAACTTAGCAACGATGGCAGCCATAACAAAGCAGCAATGTATAGTTTATACAATCTGTTGTCTTTGAAAACATTTGCTTCCATTTAAATTTGGAAGACGAAGCTATTAATGCCCAGCCTGGTACTACCATCGAGCCAAGGTTTGTCACCCTTAAATACAAGGATTTGGATATGCTGGAAATGGAGAGAAACAAAGTGAAAGTGAAATGCATCTAGGTTGTTTTTATGGTCACCAAACACCATTTGCGGCTGATTGGAGGTGTATTCATGTGTCTAGTGATTACAAATATGGAAACAAAGCTAATAATGTTAATATTTACAGTCATAAATGTAAAGTGAGAGTTATACAGCATCAGCATCTTTATTGGATTCAGAGCTGGACTTAACAGATCCATGAATGAACCTCTGACCAGCCGTGGATGGTGTTTAATGAAAGATGTAGTTTACACAACTGTTTTGAAAAAAATAAGAAAGAATGGCGGTGATAGAGCCAACGAATCTACTGATGCCCTATAACTGTCATTTTAGATTTCTGTCTGAATACATTATATGTCCAATACATTATATGTTTGATTAACTGTACTGACGTCTCTGCCTTTCCAGTGCATCCAAATCCCTACATCGTTGGTAGTATCAGGCTGGGCATTAATAGCTTCTTGTTCCAAATTTAAAAGGAAACAAATATTTTCAAAGACAGTACATTTTATAAACACCTTATAATTCAAGTCAGCAGTCTTTTACTTATAACTTACAGTATAATAAAATGCTGCTTTGTTATGGCTGGCATCAATGCAATGCTTGAAGTGCTCCAGTCATTATCGTGCATTATCGGCGCCTAGAACGTCTCTCAGCCAAACAGACTGTGGGGTCGGAACTATCTGTGGTATAATATGAACATTAACAGCTTCATCTTCCAATTTTATAATCACTAATCGAGTAACAGAAATATTAATTGGGATCTCACTCATATTTTCTTTAGTAGGCAGAATAGTGTGTCTTAGTAACAACCTGCCTTATAAATCAGTCTCTTTATTTGCTGAATATAAATAACCGTTCCTTTTAATAAATTACAACATATCAATCATTATATTTGTGTCTGTTGTCTGTATAATAAACAGTTGTTGAGAAATTATGTTCCTCAACTATATAGGATGTTTTAGCAGTGGGGTGCTTTCCATAAATTAAAAATGCAAAAACATAATTGATTCTGTGTCGAAGAAAGCATTCGTGTTTTCAGTGGTATCTCTGACCGTTACAAATCATTTGCAAGCAGTTTTCATAGAGGTGGAAATACCCTCTATAAGCTTACTTACTTTACAGTAGCTTATAATGACTATATGGTAATGTCCAGTAAACATCCATTTCGCTCAACGCCCAAATATAAATATATAAATGGCGCATTGCTGCAGCTGGATGAGGCCGGGATTTGAACTCTCAACCTTCTTCGGATCAGCACATCTACTAATCCAGAAGAATGCAACACAACGAGGCTGTACAAGTTTATACAAGGAATTCGACTCCAAATTCACCACCACAAAGCTTAAGCTACCACGTTCGCCATTGTTTTATTAAGCCTGGTCGAGTCTGAACTCCCATAATTCATGCACAAAGGCCTGCTTGTAGTGGGTCAGGCAGCCAGATGAACTTCCATTCCAGATTCCAGATGATTAATTCCCGTAAGGCCTCGAGCGGAACTCTCCGTCTCCGAAGGTCTGAGGACGGTGGAGTTCAGTGCCATGCACTCACTGTGTGTTTCCCTGATTACTCAGTCTCCAAGGTAGCAGGTGCGAGCTAATGTGCAAAATTTCTCATCTGCTGGAATGCAGATCTGCTCGAATCAGCGTGTGTGAGAAGCCTGGTGCTGCTGGCATCGCGCAGTGCGGAGGTGGCATCCAAAGACCTGCTGCTGCTTCTCCATCTGCGTGGGCAGATGTACTGTTTTATTTCCTGATCTGGTCAGAGGTGCCATTTCATCTTTCATGCTAATGCATACGGAATCATAAGGGCATTGCATGTCTGGATGTAGGATGTCTACGTTCAGGTTCAGGACCCCTGGGAAACTGTTGCATACCTTTTTTTGAAACGGCTTTCTTGTTTTATGGGAAAAAAACAGTTTGTAAACAGGGAAAGCCTAAAAACTGCCATTCAGTCCCTGATAGAACAGGAGGTAGTCCATGTGCGAACATAACGTTTTTAGAAGGCGTACATCTATCATTTTTATGGTATCATTAATAAAGTTCTTGGGAGGGTTGTAAGGAAGATGAATTTAGGAGTTTTGCTCTGGATTTTGGAGATTTATCCTGCGTGGTATGGAGATCATCGATGGTAGTCAAAAGGCTCTTTTGGGTTTTTGCTAGAATGGCTTGTGTTCTGCTCATGCTATCATATGACTGGTGTCATTCAGTACAGCACAGAAACCAAGCAAGAAAATAAGCATCATATTTTACCAGAGGTAAAACACCTTAAAAAAATTCTCAAGTAAGGCTTATGTAGGCCTATTTTACTCAAGTAGAAGTATAACAGTACATGCTACTAAATGTACATAAAGTAAAAAAGAAAATGTGTTTCATTAAAAGACATTTCTAAATACATTTTTGAAACAGATCGTATTTTATTGAGACTAAGAGGTACACATCCATGACACTGAGGGTACATAACGGTTTGACATGATCATCTTTAGCCACAGCAAAAACAGAATAAAACATTTTCAGACATGAGGAACCAAAATATACAAAATACTTAGGATTTAAAAAAAATAAAAATGAACACCTACAGAAAGAGATGCACGACCACGTGAGAGGCGGAACCACCACGACTGCATTATTTTAGGTGCGTGCAGTGCGCCTAGTGTTAACCTAGGATTGCGACTGGAGCTTCATTAGGTGCCTGACTAGAATTGCCTGAAAAAGCAAGAACAATATATAGATAGATCAAATAGAAAAATAAATAGATTCATAAAAGCTAAAAGTAACAAGCCTGTTTTGAGATGTGGTAAGTAAGAGTAAAAAGTATTGGTTTTTACATCTTTTATAACACGTTTCGGCTCAGAGATGATATTTTCTTTAAATTTGTTCTCTCTGTTATTTTTATTTAGCTTCTGCTTATTTATTACTATAAATATATTATTTGTATAACTTACTTTAATTCTTACATATAACATCTAGGAGGTCCAAGGAGGTTGGGTATCTTTTAGAGTCTTGGTCCTCCCAAGGTTTATTCCTAATAACGTTTAGGGAGTTTTTCCTTGATAACTTAGGCTTAGATAATAGAATACAACAGAAAATTGTAAAGCTGCTTTGAGACAATGCTCCATTGTAAAAAGTGCTATAGACATAAATCTTACTTGACTTTGACTGGACTATATCCTCTAAGACTGCATGCGGGTCATAAGATCCACTTTACTAGTCCACATGCCCCAGAAAATGTTGCTGTGCCCCACTAAAATCACGAAGGTAAAAAGTCTATTTTCTAATGGATGGCTGAGCAGAACTACAGGACATGTCACACAACTTCACAACAGGCACTACATTTCCCATCATGCTCCAGCACCTTTTCAAAATCTTGAGAGGCTAACACTTTCAGTCAGACCCAGTTTCTTTTGTTATTGGACTAATGGCAATATTTAAAAGAAAGTCAGCCACGCTGCAGGCAAGGTAATGATTACTCATAGCTATATGTTTTGGCCACTTATAACCATATAACCTACAAAAAGTACATATTAGACCTCTAAAGCAAAGCCATCAGTTATATTAGCATAAACAAAATGAAAGCAATTACTACAAATTAGTTCATTTGTTTTTCATTTCTCCTCGATGGTAGAGTAACACCCACTTTAGTGTTGAAACACTTCATCTATTTAGTGTTTAACAGGCTTCTCTTTATGCACAGTTGTGCCTTTACAACTGATTGGCAAGTACACGAGTACAGCTGTGCCCCTCTAAATTCTGTGTGTGCCTCAGTACAAGTAATCTAGAAACACCCCAATATATCTTATTGCTGTAAATGCATATGATTTTAGATGTACATTATGTTCTGTGCCCAAATTAAATGAATAGCTCTGATACTGTACAAGAGGATGTGGAATATAGTATGAATGGGAATAGGGACAATTCAATGTTTTTTTTCTGTCACACATCTGGAAAGTCCTTGGGCCAAGTTCTCTGTGTGCTCTGATATACCGTCACACCTAGTCTAGCAATTCAAACAATTCCAAACATGACGCAGTAATGTTAAAGTATCAAGATATCGACCATATCTTGATTTGTTGTCTTGGGGACTTACAAGAAGCAACAAAAACATTGGGCTTTCGAAGCATTTCAATGTTTAGAGGAAAACAGGCTTAGGAACAGTACCTGGAAAGGGTTCTTCGTAAGCAAAGAGTAGCCAAAGAATGGCTATATATGTGTATATATACACACACACACACACACACACACACACACACACACATGTATACATGTATACATAGGATTTGGATTTGGAGTCACACACAAAATTAAAGTGGAGAAACACACTACAGGCTGATCCAACTTTTGATGTGATGTCCTTAAAACAAGTCAAAATGAGGCTCAGTATTGTGTGTGGTATCCACGTGCCTGTATAACCTCCCCACAACGCCTGGGCATGCTCCTGATGAGGTGGCGGATGGTCTCCTGAGGGATTTCCTCCCAGACCTGGACTAAAGCAATCCTGGTGTTCTCTGGCAAATGCCAAGCATCCTGCACGGTGTTGGGCTGTGAGCACAACCCCCATCTGTGGATGCCGGGCCCTCATACCATACTCATGGAGTCAGCTTCTAACAGTTTGTGCAGACACATGCACATTTGTGGCCTGCTGGAGGTGATTTTGCAGGGCTCTGACAGTGCTCCTCCTGTTCCTCCTTGCACAAAGGCGATGGTAGTGGTCCTGCTGCTGGGTTGTTGCCCTCCTACGGCCTCCTCAACGTCTCCTGGTAGCGCCTCCAGCCTCTGGACACTACGCTGACAGACACAGCAAACCTTCTTGCCACAGCTCGCGTTGATGTGCCATCATGGATGAGCTGCACTACCTGAGCCACTTGTGTGGGTTGTAGAGTCCGTCTCATGATACCACGAGTGTGAAAGCACCACCAACATTCAAAAGTGACCAAAACATCAGCCAGAAAGCATAGGTCCTGATTAGTGGTCTGTGGTTCCCACCTGCAGAACCACTCCTTTATTGAGTGTGTTTTGCTAATTGCCAATAAATGCCACCTGTTGTCTATTCCATTTGCACAACAGCATGTGAAATTGATTGTCAATCAGTGTTGCTTCCTAAGTGGACAGTTTGATTTCACAGAAGTTTGATTTACTTGGAGTTATATTGTGTTGTTTAAGTGTTCCCTTTATTTTTTTGAGCAGTGTATATACCTCATGCTACCAAGCTACTGTATTTGTAAACTTGGTGTGTGTTACGTGGCTATAGAAAACATGTTTAGAAGCAAAAGAAAACCTTGTTGAAAAAAAACTATTTTAGTTAAGCAGTAACCACAACGCAGTCAGTCAGTGCTACGCATCACTTGTGGGTTTGTGCAGGCATTTGCATATTTATGGAATTAAAAGCAGCCCTCTACCTGCAGAGATAGTGTTCAGTTCCTGGCACTTCTAAATCCAGCAGCACATGAGTATGAATGTGACTATATGAATTAGGGTTCTCTTTATGTGGAGGTTGGGTATGTGGTCATGTGACACATACTAAGAGTGCTCCTGGGATATTTTTTGTGATTTTCCTTTCCAGTGAGTTAGCATTAGAATAAACGTGCTGTCAGAAAGTAAAGTTCTTTGACCAGAAGATGTCTCAAGTCATCCAGGGTCAAATCATTTGCAGAAATCGTGACTCGATGCCGTCACATTTGTGTTTGTTGTTGGCAATCTAACGTAAGTACTAAATGGTCTTGACAAGTGAAAACCTCTGCTTGCTTCCATACTTTTGGTCTGCAGTGTAAGTTTGGAAGCACAACGAGTCAACCAACTCAAGCATTGCTTTGTCATTTTGGATTCCGTCGTGCCTTGTTATGGCCGTTCACAGAATATCCCTTCAGGGACGTCTGGGTGGTGTGTTGACCCAAATGGGACCACCTGACCTCACTTAAGATTCAGAAAAATTCTAATGAGCAACTTTGTGGGATTTCATACAAATGAGCTCATATGAAGTCAAACCCCACCCTTCGCTCTTGTTCTAAGCCATCCATAATGCTTTGTGTGTGCAGATTCTTGTGATTTTGCATTTTATTGAAAATGAATGTGACAGTGAATATGCAGTGCTGTGAGAAAGTATAAAAAGTCAATTTCCCTGCATACAATACTATGCAAAATCTAAGGCCACCGTTAGATTTGTCATTTTAGTGAGTATATTATGACCATATATAACATATTGTCGATGACTGAACAATAAAATTTCAAACTTGGATTTGTTATAATACTCTTTTCCAATTATCTTCAATAAAAAAAGGTGTTTTTCCTTTCAAAAAGAACATTCCTGATCAGGGTTCTTCAGACTAAAAAAGACTTGACTTGACATCCCGATGAAGCTGCATGATGCTGGTATTGCTCAAGTGTAAGTGGGGGTTATACTGGACACTCTGTGCTATAGAAGCCATTTTTTTCTATTTTTTTATTCAGTTTTTTTAATACCGGATACAAATTACCGGTATTTTTCTGGTTGTATTCTAATAAAGAGACAGAAATAATTATATATGGTCATTATACCATTGCTAACAAAAACGGTATATCTAATCTAATGATGATCTAAGACTTTTTCACAGTACTCTCCATTTGAGCAAGGAGCATCTGCTAAATGACTAAATGTAAATGTACACAAGATTATGATGGAATAGTGGTTAAGCTACTGGACTATGGAGCACAAAGGCTCTAATCCTATACCTAATGGCTCTAATCAAACCACGCTCTGTACCTTGTACCCTTCAAGACACAAGCTTGGCTCGACTGGATCCTCCACATAAGATTAAATGACAACAAGCATCAAGACTCTTCTCCGTCCAGGCACCCAGGTGGTGGAATGAACTTCCACTGGATGTACGAATGGTTGAGTCTCTTGCTGTCTTCAAGCGGGGACTAAAGACTCACCTCTTATATAGACTCACCTCTTATACCTCTCTCTCTCTATATATAATGCTTGTGTGTTTTGTTGCTTTATAAATTTCAGATCCTAGCAAGCTGTAGTTGGTTTGTGTTTTGAGTAATTGCTTAATTGTGCTAACATAAGGTTTTGTCTACTAAAACTTCAATGAGGTTCTCTGGTCTAGGCACAACCGCAAACTGAAAACCCATGTTCTCCCCTTGTCTGCATTGGACTCCGTACACATTCCAAATACATACAGTAGTGTACAAAAGCCTTAGGCCACCATTAGATTAGATATACAATTATTTTAGCATTGGACCATAACATACTCCCTGGACAAAAAAAATGTCACTTTGCATGTTTGAGTTGGTAGTAACTTCAGGCTCCTGCAGATGGCGTTGCACGAGGATGATACCTGTGGGATGTGCGGCAGTGGTACAGTGTAGTGAATGTCTCTTTTCTATATGGGGTCGCAAAGCAGATGTTAATGATTGGCAAAAAGCAGTGATTGCTTTTGGGCGTGCCAAAGGCCATAGTGTGAAGGAAGTAGCTGAATTTATAGGTGTATCGAAGCATACGGTCAGACGGGTCAACCAGAAGTGAAAAATCCAAGTCTACAGGGAATTCTCATCAGAATCCATGAAGGTATTACACATTGTTAGGTATGTTTAAGTCACAGGTGACTATTTTTTTGTCCGGGGAGTATATAATTATTTCTCAGTCTTTTTATTAGAATACTACACAGAAAATGCAGGACATTTGTATGCAGTATTAAAAAAACTGAAAAACAAATTCAGGAAAAAAGCTTCTATAGGCTAGAGTGACAGCTATTTAGTGTGACCTCCCGTTATGCAGCCTCTGGCAGCTTCATCGGGATGCCAAGTTGACGCTTCTACAGTCTGAAGAAGCTTGATCAGGTATGGTCTTTGTGGAAGGGCAGCAGCCAAGAAACCATTTTCTAAAGAGCACAGGAAGAAAAGCCTAAAATATGCTAAATCTCACATAGATTGAAATGATGATCAGAAAAAGAGTTTTATAGAATGAGGAATCCAGGTTTGAAGTTTTTGGAACCAAGCGTCAACAATATGTTATATTTCCATTGCTAAATCAACAAACCTATGGTGCCCTAAGACATTTTCACAGTACTGTACTAGCTGTCTCTAAAGTGTTGCAACACGTGTGTAAATATTGCAATTAGTCATTACTGCTATTTCCATTATTATTCTTGTTGCTCATTGTTGTAATTTCAGTATTGTGTGAGTGTGTTTTCTTGGTTAGTTACACCACCCAAATGTTAGGTCCTGTACACCCCGAGATCTATCATAAGTCTGTAAGAATTAGTAACTAACAATGTGCTGACCCACTTGTCCTCACAGAACTGCTTCAGCTCAGTGACATTTACAGGCTTTCCAGCTTCAGATCCTGCTGCAACATCTCAAGGGTCGGTTCTTTGTGACTCCCTGAATAGTTTGACTCCTTGCTTTGGGAGAGCTTTTGGCAGGACAGCAAATCCTGGGATCATAATCCAAAATTTCTCTGTTTGGACAACAAGACTGTGATCGTGGTTCCACAGCCTTAATAATGACTTTTTACAACCTGTGTGCTGTCATGCTGAGGGCCAAAGTTAGATTTATATTGGGCAGGGCCCAAGTCAGGGCTGCCCTTTAAAAAAAGCACTCAAACTGCTAATCCTAATTGACTTTTTCTCTTCTTTTTATGGGAAACGTTTTTTTTTTTTCCACTTGAATGCTGTACAATTGATACCTTGTAGATCAGGGAAAGCATCACACTTTGGTCAGTTTACCTGCAAAACTTTATGAAGTACTACAATTCACAATAAAACCTGAACAAACCTAAATTATCATGGTACTGTTATAAACTTTTAGGAGAATCCCTTCATTATGGGCGTTACCATGCACTTACTTTATAATCCAACCATAGTCGGATTTCTGCAGTTATCTGCTTATTAGGGTGGTCACGTATAGAGCACACTCCGATCTAAAAATCAGATTAATTAACAAATCCGTTAAAGAGAGCTGGATAACGAGAGACGAAGAGAGTTCTAACCCGACACGGTTGCCAGGTACGCCTATTCTAAAGATTTGGAATTATTTGGCCACTTTTTTCTATTGACTGTAGCGGTTTATTTATCGAGGAATCTGGCAACCCCAAAATTAAACGAGACAAGGAAACGGCTATCGAACACTTCGTGGAGAATCTGAAACGCAGTATATATTAGAGAAAACGAAACATTTGATTAGTTGATATTAAATTTTGAAGTTTATGTCACATATTTCTGTGAGATTATTGGCTGGTTGCGAAGTAGAAATCCGATTACTGCCTGAGTCATATAAACCTGGAGGGTTCCCATTATCTGATTAATCAAGTGCATGTATCAAAATCTCATTTTCTGCAGTTATTGGATTACTAAGTGCATGTTAACGCACTTTAGGAATCAATTTCAACTTTGAGGTGTAGCCAGTTTTTATGTACAAAATAAAGCAATTCCTTCTCAGCATAGTCTACATTACTGTGCCAAAGTCTTATTCGATAAGCATTCAGTCTATATTCTGCTTACTCTTTATTTAAGTTTTAGCGGTCACTTTGTAGTAGACTGTAGTCCATCTGTTTCCCTACATACTTTGTTAGTCCCCTTTAGTCAAGACCCCCACATGACCAGTGAAGATCAGGTTGTTTGGGTGGTGGATCATTCTGATGTGGTGGTATGTTGGTGTGTGTTGCGCTGCTAAGAGTGGATCAGACACAGCAGTGCTGCTGGAGCTTCACACCACCTCGGTGTCGCTGCTGGACTGAAAATAGTCCCCCAGTCAAAAATGTCCAGCCACTAGCATCCTGTAGGCAGCGTCCTGTGAGTACTGATTAGTATTAGAGGATAACTAACTCAAACTGTGCAGCAACAGATGAGTTGCTGTCTCTGACTTTATATCTGTAACGTGGAGCAATAAGGTGAATGTCTTTAATAAAGTGGACAGTGTGTGAACACTGCTTTAAAACTCCAGCAGCACCCAAGTAGTACCTGTAAAGTCTGAAGAGAAACAGATGGACTACAGTCTGTAATCGTAGAACTACAAAGTGCAGTGATCTCTAAGTAGAGATCTCTTAGATCTCTAAGAGTAAAGAATAAGCAGTATATAAACTGAAAAATAAAATCGTCGAAGACTTTTGCACAGACCTGTATATAGAGTTAAAAGTATTTAGATACCATGATTATTTCAGCCACAATGACTGCTAACAGGTTTATATTACAAGGCATACAGGCATGGAATGGCTTGTTCTGAAAACCTGACTCTTAATACAAACACTTTCGTAGGTTTCCACCTCTGATGAGTCAGTTCATCAACTTTCTGCCATTTCTCTCATAAAACAACATCCATGAAAAAAATGCCAAGTTTTTTGGGGGAACCTGACTTTCTTGCAGAAAGATCTGACTCAAAACAAAATGAGTTGGAAAGCCAACTGCGAGCCACAAACGACTTGTTGTCCAGCATCCGTGCTCGATCTCACACTTATGGTCCAAAATGTACTGGAAAGCCTAGACAGCAAAGAGTGTGAAACTTCAAACTTGATAGTAATACCCATGTTTTTTGGATGTATTTTTTTTTCGATTTCCCACAAGCTTTTGGCTATAGATTGTCATATGGGAACAGCCAAGATACCCAGGGTCTCATACCGGCATTCAGTTTCCTCTTATTTTAAGTAGGCTCTGGTTTCACATAAGCCAGGCTCCTTGCAGATCTTTTCCTAGAATCCCAAGTTTGTGTTCTGTCTGGCCAAAGCCTCGTTGGGCTCCTCAATCAAACGCCTGAATCTGTCAACAGAAACTTGTTGTTGAGTTCCATTCGCATAACGTCTGCGAGGTCCTCGGTTCCGCTGCACTCTCTGTGTGTCACACCCTCCTTTCATTTATATATTTAGGTTGGTAATTGTAAAATATATTGCAGGGTGTAGATTAAAGGCCTCTATGGAACGTGAGGTTGCCTGAGCCAGCCCCATTTGCATGGATCTGGCGGCAGAGAAAGGGCTGGAGAGAATTTTTGACCAGGCCATTTATCCTTTTTGAATATGCAACTGCCTTTTTTAATGAACATGAAATATGGAATAACAGTCTTTTTTTTAGCTGAAGTAAAAGCAGTGAGTAAAATGACTTGCTCTTAAAGATGACTCCGATGCGAAATGTTCTGAAAGGTTCAGCGGGTGCAGAGGCTATTGGAATGTGTGGGAGATTATACATTTGCAAAGTGTGAGGTCTGGCACATCTCAGGAACCTTGCGGGAGGGGAAAGTATGAACCAGTGCGTTTGCCATCTTGTGCCATTTTTTTTTTTTTGGACTTCTTTTTTTGGACGATCTGATCTGATTGTTGATGTAGGCAGAGCGCAAAGACGTGCATCGAATCCACAATAAGCCGCCAGCAGAGTTTGAGCACAGGCTTCATCTGATCCCCTCGTCCTCACGCCGTGATTGATGGAAATTTTCACAGTAAGCTATCGGCTTCATGGCAGCAAGTGCTTTCCATTCTCATGCCAATATATTGTGACAGCTCAGGATCAGCTGGTGTTGTGCAATCGTGTGGTTAAAAATAATAGCAACACGATTCGTGTTCAACACAATCATTCTAGTTCAGGAGAAGGAACGCGTGAGAAAGCTACGCCTTCAGATTGTCAAGTACAACTGAATTTGACAGTTTGTACAATTTATACTCCAGTTCTTTCTGACTGATTTGCATTTACATTTACATTGAGTCATTTAGCAGATGCCTTTATCCAGAGTGACTTACAACTGATACAATCTTACAGTCCAAGCTGTGGGTTTAAGGGTCTTGCTCAAGCACGCCCTTTGAACCCTGGACCTTCTGGCCCACAGTCCTGTACCCTAACCAGTAAGCCACTATAATCCTCATATATTATAGTAAATGTTTGTGATTATTTTTCTTCAAACACATTCACATATGCCTATGATGTATGTGTAGGTACATAGCCAAAATCCTCAGTCATGTTAAATGTACTAAAGGCTGTTACAAGCAAACGTGATTTTTTTAGTGTGATTTATTCGGACGACAGTAAATTAATTGGCGCTTGTGTTTATTGTTTATTGATGTTAACTTCCGCAACAAATGCGATTTTCCAGACTGGGAAAATGCAATGTTATCTTATTCGCCTTCACACTGACCAAACTTCGTTGCTTCTGGTGTTGGCACAGCAGCAACCAAGATGGCCAAGTTTAGCCGTGCAGTTTGACAACGTTATTATGTACATATACTTCACATTTTCATGCCCCTTTTTTGTGTCATGTTTGTTGTGTAATGGCCTTAACAGTCAGTGCATTTACATGGACTAAATAATCAGATAACTAAAGAAAATCAGATTTTGTCAGTAATCCGATCAACGAGTATACATGCACTTGAGTAATCTGATAAGAAACCTCACAGGAATATGTGACATAAACTTCAAAGTTTAATATTAAATAATCAAATTATTTCTTTTCTCGAGTATGTACTGCCTTTCAGAGTTTCCGCAAAGTGTTTGACAGCAGTTTCCCTGCCTTAAATTCCATGGCACATTTGATTCCGGTGTTGCCAGATTCAGCGAGAAAAACCCCTGCTAAAATCAATGGAAAAAGAGGCCAAATAAAGCCATGTCTTTAGAATATGCGGAACTGGCAACTGTGGTTTGATTATAATTGGTATACATGCTATGAGTAATGCGATTACTGGGATAAAATCCATCTCTCTTTATCAGATTTTTAATCTGGGTTTTGAAAAGTGGACCTAATGGTCCATAGTCCAGTTCCTTAACTTCTGTTGGTTGTTAGTTGCTTCTAGAGATGGTCTGATACTGTGTAATGAATAAGACAACAACTTATTGCAGACATCGAGGGCATGGAGCTTGAGCACTCAACTACTCTGCTCTATAAGTCTGAGTGTGCTTGAGTGGCTGAACTGTGGAACTGGAACTGTTGGTCCAAGATGCTTCAATTTCAGTGTGAGATAGTCCAGAACTAATTGCATTTCAGACCCTGAGCCAAAACTACATCGATAGCAGACAAATAGGATCCATATATGTTTGTTGACTGGGTACCATGGCTACATTTGTGTAGGGAGAATGATGGTAACGATATTGAGCAAGTTCTTTAAATAAAAGCTTTTGTACCTTAACACTGGACTTATAGAACACCCTGTATACATTTACCAGATTCCAATATCATTACAGCCATGTGTTTGTAATGCTCTTTGTCAGTGTAGCATGTCCCCTCGTCTTGTTTTCCCATTGCTTTCCCTGGTTCATTGTGTGTGTTTTGTGTCCTATACTGTGTACTCACACCTCTTTGTGTGGCAGTGTGTCACTGAATATCGTCGCTGGTTTCCATGCATGTTACAAAGCCTTTTGTGTAGTCATAGTACTGTGTTTGTTTCTGCTACACTATATAGACACAAGTTTGTGGACACCCAAATATGATATCCAAAGCATGGGTGTTAGTATGGAGTTTGTTCAGCCTTTGTTCTTCTAAAAGTGCTTTCTACTAGATTTTTGAACATGTCTGTGAGGTCGGTTTGTAATGTTAGACAGTAAGCCCTGGCTCGCTTTTGGAATTGCAGTACACATTTTCCATTTTGTCTGTTCTAGTTGCGGTCATGGTTTTGTGCAAATCAGCCAATCAATCAAAGTTGGCAAATCAATTGTCTATGGACTTTGTTTAAAGACAGCAGAGCAGAAAGTTGAAGCACTGACCTGTTGGAAGTGGAAAATTATAAATGTGTCATATGAGGGACTAATTTGGGAAGATCTAAACCATTACCATTGTTCTTCCTCTGCCACCTTCTAGGCTCAGTAAAGCCTGGACTTTTCCCATTTTTAGCACAAACTTCCTTCATCAGTTCCTCCAGTGCAAAACCACCATTGGGTATTCAGTTTGACCCATTCTACTGTCACTGTTTGTGTATGGAGAATCCAGAAATGTATGCTGTATATTATGGATGTGTTATGAAAACAAGGGTTACTGAAATAGCAGTGCTCAATTATTAGAAGGGGTGTCCACAAACTTTTGTCCATATAGCGTATCTCTGCTTGACTCACATCCTGTGATTTAACTCTTACTTTAGACGCCAGAACAGAAGGATGCTATAAGCTTGGGCTTGCCTTCGTCTGTCTGTTGGCCACCTGTTCAGCTCTCTGTTCTTTCTCCCATACACATGCTAGTGGAAAGCTCTTAGCCCATGCTTTTAGCACTTTTCAGAATCATCAGATTTGTTATTTGTTGCATTATTTGACATTTACAATGTGTTAAAGTGCTGAATCCTCATTTTGGCAAGCGATCGTATTAAATCTTATTTTTAGGCACACAGTTTAATCCAGAGATGCTTCGAATAGCTTTGTTAAAGAAACAGGCTTTTACAGCATTCACAATGAATCAAAGACGTCACGAGCAGAAACTGTTGTGTCACTGCCTGCTGGTTGTCTCCATTTACAGCATTTACCAGTTGCCCTTATCCAGAGCGACTTACAATGAGTACAGTCTTACAGTGCAAGCCAACAGTGGCAGCTTGGCAGAGGTGGGATTTGAACCCTGAACCTTAAGGTCCAGGGTCCAGAGTCCAGTACCTTAACTGCAAGGCCGCCACAGTCCATTCACACGGTGTTGTTGTGCTTTAGTTTGCATATACAGTAATGCGCACGTCTTAGACCAACATTAGATTTGCTGTATTAGGATTGGTATAATTATCATATATGACATATTGTCGATGATTGAACACAAAAATTTCAAACTTGACTCTGTAATACTCTTTTGCACTGATTTTCATTCCAATCTTTGTGAGCCTTAGCATATCCTGGCCTTTTTGGCATGTTCCTGTTCCAAAAAAACATGGTTTCCTGGCTGCTATCCTTTCATAAAGACCATTTCTGATAAAGAAACTTGGCATCCTGATGAACCTGCCAAATGCTGTTATAGCTCAAATGTAAGAGGAGGTCACACAACAGTCGCACTAAGCTGCCACTGTTGTGTCCCTGAGCAAGGCCCTTACCGAACAATTCCTTGGCCTGTAAGACTGTATCGATTGTAAGTCACTCTGAATGGGGATGCCTGCTAACTAACAATTTGTAAATAGATTTTTAATATTGCATACAAATTTCCTGTATTTTCTGGTTGTGTTCTAACAAACAGGCTCAGAAATAATCTTTTATGGTCATTATACCCTTGCTTAAACAATGGCATGTCTAATCTAATGGTGGCCTAATTTTTATCTAATTTTTTCTCAGTACTGTATAAAGTATATACCTCAAATAACTGTAGCTGCGTGCAGTACCATTTCCATGTCAGACCCGAAATCCAGACACTGTAGAGCAGCTTATTAAGTAAAATCTCATTCTCTGAGTCAGCTGCCATATAATTTGGTAGCAATCCAGGATTTCCCTGTTTGGTCTCCAAACCTCTGTTTAACTTGGAAAGCCACTATGAAACCCAAAACACTGTGGAGAGGCAATGAAAAGAATGAACAGCCCCCAGCCAGATACATTATGTTCGCATTTGATGTGGGTGCAACGGTTCCTCATCTGTCATGGATTTTTTTTTTCCCAAGGTGTAAAGGCTGGGCCCGCAAGAGAGGTGGGAGTAAGTTTTCCCAAATGCCCAGACAAAACACGAGCAAAAAATCTCCATGCACTAACAACAAACGGTTCAACAAGCCAGCAGCCAGTTACGAAACTGGAGAACATGGCTCAAAGTATTTTATCTGGAAAGTCATGGGAGGGGTCAGAACATGCACCTGTTTTAAATCAATGATTCAGGAAACAGACAGAGTGCAAATGTTCCACTCCTCCACACATGTGTTACTGACCTACTCAGTCAATTTCATGCAAGCTGCCAGAGAGAAAATCTACTGACTGACTGAAATGATAAAATGGGCCCGTGAATGATTGCAATCATAATCAAGCACACCAGAAAAGTGCTCCTGCTGCCCAATTTACACCAGTTGCTTTTCCAGCACTGAACACGTCCAGCCTCGTTTTCGGTTCCACATTATCATAACCATTCTCACATTTAGGAATAAATGTGTCAGGACTAGTTAAATAGGCTGATTTAACACACCATACTGTGACAGACAGTTTAGTTCTGCATGAGGAAAGTGTTACACAAACAGGTGAGAATAAAACTAAGATAAGATTTCATTTCGATGATGCATTTTGCTTTCTTTTTCATGTATTTGTGCACTTTTGTGCACACATACACATACACACACATGGTAAACATATGTTTTGGGAACTTTCCATAGACATAATGATTACTGCAGCTAATTAACACTACACCTACACCTAACCCTAACATTAACCCTAATCTGGGTAACCTAAAGCAAATCGTTTGGCTCTTTTGGTTTTTCAGAAGAAAGTTGCAGTGTCTGTAAGAGAAAAAGAAACAGCTTTCCTCATGGGAACCTGACAAAATGTCCCCACAAGGCCAAAAACGACAGATCTTTCTATCCTTGAGGACACATTAGGTCCCCACAACGTAGTATAAGTCTGCCTCACACACACACACACACACACACACCTTCCAATGACATAATGATTACTGAAGCTAATTAATGCAACACCTACCCCTAACCCTAACCTTAACCCCAGTAACCTGAAGCAAGTAATTTGGCAAAACTCTGTTGGTTTTTCAAAAGTAACTTACAATTTTTGTAAAAGAAAAAAGTACCTTTCCTTTTTGGAACCAGCTAAATGTACCCACAATGTAAAAAAAGTCAGAGCATTATATCATTGTGGGGATATTTGGCCTCCACAAAATATCATAAACCTGCCCCCAGGACGGACACACACACACACACACACACACACACACACACACACACACAAATGTTTAATTGATGGCAGTTTGCAGAACTGGGTTAGATTTTAGTTGGTTACTTGCAGAGGTTCTGTAACCCTTTTCAATCAGGCCAGGGGTACCTAAACTTTAGTATACAGTGGTACTTGGTCATTTATTTATTGAGGAAAATGATCCAATATTACATATTAGTGAGTGGCAAAAGTATGTGAACCTTTGCTTTCAGTATCAGGTGTGACCCCCCTGTGCAGCAATAACTGCAACTAAACGGTTCCTGTAACTGTTGATCAGTCCTGCACACCGGCTTGGAGGAATAATAGCCCATTCCTCCACACAGAACAGCTTCAACTCTGGGATGTTGGTGGGTTTCCTCACATTAACTGCTCACTTCAGGTCCACCCATAACATTTCCATTGGATTAAGGTCAGGACTTTGACTTGGCCATTCCAAAACATGAACTTTATTCTTCTTTAACCATTATTTGGTAGAACGGCTTGTGTGCTTAGGGTCGTTGTCTTGCTGCATGACCCACCTTCTCTTGAGATTCAGTTCATGGACAGATGTCCTGACATTTTCCTTTAGAATTCTCTGATATAATTCAGAATTCATTGTTCCATCAATGATGGCAAGCCGTCCTGGCCCAGATGCAGCAAAACAGGCTCAAACCATGATACTACCACCACCATGTTTCACAGATGGGATAAGGTTCTTATGCTGGAATGAAGTGTTTTCCTTTAGAGAAAACTCTTTAGAGATGGTTTTGTAACCTTTTCCAGCCTGATGAACATCAATAACTCTTTTTCTGAGGTCCTCAGAAATCTCCTTTGTTCGTGCCATGATACACTTCCATAAACATGTGTTGTGAAGAGCAAATAGATAACTGTTCTTTAAATAAAACAGGGTGCCCCTGATTGTCGTCACATTGATTGAAAACACCTGACTCTAATTTCAGCTTCAAATTAACTGCTAATCCCCGAAGTTCACATACTTTTGCCACTCACTAATATGCAATATTGGATAATTTTCCTCAATAAATAACTGTTTAACTGGGTTCTCTTTATCTACTTTTATGACTTGTGTGAAAATCTGATGATGTTTTAGGTCATATTTATGCAGAAATATCGAAAATTCTAAAGGGTTCCCAAACTTTCAAGCACCACTGTAAGTTTACTAAGTATAAGCTGCACACAGTTAATAATGTAGGACATAAATAACAATGAACAATGAAGATGTTTCCTGAACACTTTAGCATGCATTTTATGGCTTTTGAGCTGCAGAAACTCCCTGTTGAATTTTCCTACAGTTTTGTAGATACAACCTATCCAAAAACAACTGTCCGTCCAGGCATTCCTGGTCAAGCACACAGTGTAGGAGCTGTGCAAATGTTGTCTTAGTCCTGCCTGGGTATGCTTGATCAGGTTAGAAGCTGGCAGACAGGTTGTAAAAGCTGCTCACATTTACAAACATTGTCTGGACACATTCATGTGGACACATTTTTCAGACAATTGTCCAACATGTGGAGGTAACCTGAGAGCTTAGATCAGTGGTACTCGGAAGCCGATAGCATTTGCAGTATCCAGTGATATGGTGAGAACAGAATGATTCATGTGACAGACTACTGTGTGCCAGTCTATTGACTTCACCAAGCTGCCTTCAGTCATGAGACCAGTGTAGGTGTAACAAGCCTTCAGCTTGCATCCATTCAGTTTAGCTCCCCCTGCTTTCTGCTTCCCATCCAGCAGGTGGGGCTGTAGCCACCTGCTGGTCTGTCTGCTATATATACCCTGCTTCCTGTGCACTTCCTTGTCTGGCTTTATTGCTTCACATGGTGGTTGTCCTTGGCTCCTGTCCTGATCTCTTGCATTCTGGTTTGTCCTTTCTACTTTGTCTTGTCTATCTGTATCTTGGTCTCTGTTCCTCTGTGTTCTTTGTATTGCTTAGTTGTCTTAGGTTTACTTGTAGCTGTTGCTTAGCTTTCTTGTTGTGTGTTAGCATTGCTGTTGTAAGTTTGCATTGTTTGTATTTGCGTTAGCCTAGTTAGCTTGTCTCATGCTTTATATGTGTGTTGTGCTAGTTATCTGTCTTAGTTTAGTTCTATGTGGTTTGTATGCTTGTTTCACGATGTTCACTGTAAATAAACCCAGTACACTTGCACCTACGTCCGTTTCCCTTGTCCCTGCTTATCCGGTTCGTGACAGAAAGCCAGACCTAACTAAGGATGTAGCAACTGTGTCACCCGTCCTTTGTAATTCGTAATGATGAGTATCCGGAGGACTACTTGAAATGGGAGTACCAGCCTCCCTTAACTCAGCTCAGCTTAGACTCGGACATAGAAATTTGTCCAGCGGTTCTCCTCCAAAGACCGAGCAACGGACTCTCCCATGCAGTCAGGAAGCGGCGCCGGAAGCGGAGGACCACTCCCGCTAACTCAGCGGTAGAGCCGACGCTAACTCAGCGGCAGAGCCGATGCCCACTACCACAACGCCCAAGTCCACGCCCGCTACCTCAACGCCGGACCCTGCGCTCTCTAGCACCACTCCCATGCCTCCATATTTTGATTACCAGCTGGTGCCACGACTGGTCCGTCAACTGCTGGATCCTCCTCTTGCCAGCTGGTCTCAAGAGCCCTGGAAATTGCCGAGGGCAGGGTAGTGTTTGCCCAGCAGTTTTTGGGGGGGCCAGAGGTGGAAAAACTTGTCTTGGGGGTACTGGGAGTGCTGGGAATGGCTCACTCTGCGGTTTCCCAGAGTCTTGAGATCGCCAAATCTTGGGTCGTCTCACCCTCCAACCTTCCAGATGCCGTGAGCTCCAGAGAGGCCCTTCCAGATGCCGTGAGCTCCAGAGAGGCCCTTCCAGATGCCGTGAGCTCCAGAAGGGCCCTTCCCAGATGCCGTGAGCTCCAGAGAGGCCCTTCCAGAGGCCGTCCAGCTCTAGAGAGGCCCTTCCAGAGGCCGTCAGCTCTAGAGAGGCCCTTCCAGAGGCCGATTTACTCCAGAGAGGTCCTTCCAGAGGCCGTCAGCTCCATAGAGGCCCATTCCAGAGCCTGTCAGCTCCAGAGAGGCCCTTCCATAGGGCCGTCAGCTCCAGAGAGGCCCTTCCAGAGGGCCGTCAGCTCCAGAGAGGCCCCTTCCAGAGGCCGTCAGCTCCAGAGAGGCCCTTCCAGAGGCCGTCAGCTCCAGAAGAGGCCCTTCCAGAGGCCGTCAGCTTCCAGAGAGGCCCTTCCAGAGGCCGTCAGCTCCAGAGAGGCCCTTCCAGAGGCCGTCAGCTCCAGAGAGGCCTTTCCAGAGGCCGTACAGCTCCATAGAGGCCTTGTCTCAGAGGCCGATCAGCTTCCGAGAGAGGTCCTTTCCAGATGCCGTCAGCACCAGAGAGGTCCTTCAAGTGCTCGTCAGCAGCCCGACGCGACCAGACCCGCTCAATCATCCAGCTCGCGGCGTGTGCGCGGGAGGGAGCCCGCTCGTCGCATCTTCGCCGCGGGATGGGCGTAGGCCCGACCCCCGAAAGCTCTTCATCAGCAGCGCGACTTTACCCCGCTCCATGTTCAGCAGGCCCGACGGTGACCCCGCTCGACAGCAGCCAGAGAGGCCCTTCTCGCTCAGCGCTCGACGGCGACCCCGCTCGCCAGCTGCAAGACTGCGACCCCGCTCGCCAGCTGCAAGACGCTGAAACCCCTGGCCCCGTTGTCTATGCCCGCCCTGGTGTTTCTTTGCAGACTTCAGATCATGGACACACCCCCCTGGTGGAGGGCAAAGCCTGTATCTCAGGGGTCTCCCGCTGCTATCAGGACATTTTTACCGGGGACCAATTGGCCCATTGACTGGGTGCGGGCAGGGTACCTGAGGACTCCCTTGGAGGACTTTGCCCCTTGGTCCGGATCTGTGCCTGTGTGGCCTGCGAGCCCAGTCTCTTTGTCCTCCTTTTTGTCTCCTGTTTTGTTTAATCTTGTGTCTGTCCCTCCTCTGTTTGGCCCCCTGCCTTGTTCTCATCAGTGTTTTGCTCTGCTTTCTTGGGTTAGTCTGGATCTGTTTTGTTTCCTAGCTTTCTCTTTTTTCCTGTCCTTTGTGCTTTGGAGCCGCGCCTTTAGAGGGGGGGGGGTTATGTAACAAGGATGTAGCTTGGATCCATTCAGTGTAGCTCCCCCTGCTTTCAGCTTCCCACCCAGCAGGTGGGGCTGTAGCCACCTGCTGGTCTGTCTGCTATATATACCCCACTTCCTGTACACTTCCTTGTCTGGCTTTATTCCTTCACATGGTGGTTGTCCTTGGCTCCTGTCCTGATCTCCTGCATTCTGGTTTGTCCTTTCTACTTTGTCTTGTCTATCTGTATCTTGGTCTCTGTTCCTCTGTGTTCTTTGTATTGCTTAGTTGTCTTAGGTTTACTTGTATCTGTTGCTTAGCTTTCTTGTTGTGTGTTAGCATTGCTGTTGTATGTTTGCATTGTTTGTATTTGCGTTAGCCTAGTTAGCTTGTCTCATGCTTTATATGTGTGTTGTGTTAGTTATCTGTCTTAGTTTAGTTCTATGTGGTTTGTATGCTTGTTTCACGATGTTCACTGTAAATAAACCCAGTACACTTGCACCTACGTCCGTTTCCCTTGTCCCTGCTTATCTAGTTCGTGACTGTAGGAAGCAACAAATGTAAGCACATGTACTGCCACAATATGCAACTGGACAAAACATATAAAAAGCTTGTAATCAGTAGCCTGAAAAAGTACTCACTCCTTTGATTAGTTAACTTGAACTTTAACTGCCAATCCACTGCTGTCCATTATACACCATGGCCCAGGATTTGAACTGACAACCCACAATCTCACTGCTAACATATACAGTTAATTTACAGCATTTAGCAGGCACTCAAGGGTCCAACCAGAGGTTGAACTCAACATTCTGTATAGGGTCTTAAATGCTAAGCCACCCTAGAGGATTAGGATATATACAAAAAAGGAAATACACTGTCTTTTCAACAAGACAGATGAGAGTCTAGACATGGGTTCTATCTAATGCCTAGCCAAAGCAGACTTGGAGAAAAACAGGATTAGGTCTTGCCAGAATGGTCGCCCTAGAGGTTAAAGCCATTGGTTTTCCACACCAGCGGCTCTCCATCACTTTTCCGCAGGCTTGGAGAAGCTTCTAATAAATAAAAACAGTCTTTATTTTGGGACAATCCCAGATCTTTAAAACTACATGGTTTAAATCTCATGTTCTTTGAATGGGAGGTGCAGGACGATGTCGCCCTGTACTTAGAACTCATATAAACATCCTCTTTGTCTGTGGGAAGACAAGTTTCTAAAGAGAACTCATAGTCCTGAACAAGATTCGAGGAGATTTGCCATCTACAGTTAACTGTACAGTTCTCAGTGGGAATTTGTTCCAACAGCCTGGCTTGGCAAATTATTGGAGCCAGCAGGGAGAATTAATTAGAGAAAACTGTGGCATGCTCTAAAATCATTACGTTTTTGGACTCCTGCACCTGCGCCCAAGGCTATCATGTACTCTAGTGTTGTTTGTTTTACCAGCGTTGATAATTAATTGCAGTGAAAAAGCAGACGATATGATTTGCCCCATGGATCCCAAGGTTAGCTACAACCCCAAATCAGAAAAAGTTGGGACAGTATAGAAAATGCATATAAAAAAACCACAATGTAGAGTGGTATGAACCTGAGATATTTCATGTTTTGTCTGGTTAACTTAATTTCATTTGTTAATAAACAGCCATTCCTGCATTTCAGGCCTGCAACGCATTCCAAAAGAGTTGAGACGGTAAAGCACTGGCTGCTTGTAATGTTGCCATTCCTTTTCACCACACTTAAAAGACATTTTAGCATACGGGATACCAAGCAATTTAGTGTTTCAGGTATTAGCATATGAAATGAAGTTAACCAGACAAAACATGAAATATCTCAGGGCAATACTGTCTGCAATAAAATAAAAGTCAACGTAAGAAACACTGTGTGTGTTTTTATATGCATTTTCCATACTGTCCCAACTTTTTTCTGATTTGGGGCTGTGCATTACCAAAGTGTGAGCTATAGGCTAGAGTGTGAACAGTTAGGTTAACCATACATGTGGATCTGGCTGCCAATCTAACGATTATAACAGGAGCATAGGGGTGAAAAGCCAAGAGTTGGCAGAGCCAAGTTCTGAACTCAAAACCCTCCAGTTGGTAGGCCAAAGACTTAACCACAGAGCCCCCACAGTCAGATTTGTCGATGATTTTGGATGGCTGTGTGATGAAATTGGAAGTCTGAGCCTGTACTCTGAAGACTTTGTTCACTCAGGTTCAAAGTGGTGGTTCTTTGCCATATTCTCCACACCCATGGCTCTTGAGGAGTAGTAAATAAATGGGAATCATCATGTAGGCCCAGATGCAAAGAGAAAGGGGGAAGGGCTTCCAGTCAAAAGAAAAGCACAGTACGAGGCCTGCATACCCAAACAAATCCAGGGACTGTGTTAATCCAAAACAAATCCACTCTCAAGTGTGCTGGCACAGGCTGGATATGGAAAAGAGAGAATGCAAAAGAGACTGGTCAATGTCACTTTCCAGGCCATGTGCTACCTCACTCTTGTATTTAGTCTGAATCTTATAAACTGGACGTTTCCTTATCAGAAAGCTGCAAAAGGGAAAATCATAAGGAGCTAAATACTATATATCTGTCGAGCAAACCCAACTAATTCCCCATTGCATGAGCATAATGGTTACTAAGAAACAAAAATGTTTCTGATCCACACAAATCCCGGCTGATTGGCCAGTCGGTGTCCTGTCGGGGCATTTTTGTTGGGAAGGAACACCAAGTTTCTGGTCTGAGGCTGCACCAGAAAGCATTCCAAATTCCGCCAGAGATTCCTTATAAGCACAGCACTTGGCTGCTCTTAAAGCATGAGAGGCAGAGAAACCGAAATACTTGGTCCAGATGCTTTCAAATGCTGCTCATGCCATTCTGCTAAAGGTCACGTTACATATTGCATGCAGAGATCCAGCAGCTCCTAGAAATAGTAATTCCTGAGGGCCAGGTAGGATTTGCAATGGCACCCTGTGCGAGATGTATAGTACTGTGCAAAAGTTCATATATACATATTGCTTTCCCATGGATCCAAAATTTTTGGACTTGGATTCATCACTCTGTAATACTCTGTCATATCACCCTGTTGAAAAAGTGGTATCTTGGCTGCTAACTTTCCAAAAAGATCTTAATGAAGCTGCCAGATGCTTATAGTGCTCAAGTGCTAAGGAAGGTCACAAATACTTGCCACTGTAAATGTCCTATATTTCCTGGTTGTTCTAATAAAGAGACTAAGAAATATTTATATATGACCATTGTACCACTGCTAAAACAATGGCTTATCTAATCTAATGGTGGCCTAAGACTGTACATCTGCTTGTGCAAAGTGAATTCTGGGTTAGACTGCAGACCGTCTCCTGCAACCCTGACCAGGATAAGTGGTGGGAACAGGGATGTAGAGACCCAAAAAGAATCGGGCTATATCAAGATGTGCCTCTGCTTCATCTTTAGGGTGTGTGTTAGTTCTCAAATGGTAATGTTCTACTCATTTTTTCACATTTTCCTTTGCTTGTCCTGGTCAGGGTCGCAACAGTTTGGGAAACCACAGTTTAGGAAAACACAGGGAAAAGGTTTCCAGGATGAGGTGTCAGTCAACCGCGACGTTTCTACAGTTCAGTGGCATGGTGTGGCCTGGTGGTTATTGGTGTCCCCTCACAGCTCAATAGACCAGGATTGAAATCCCAGCCTCGTCACTGGATTGGATTGAACTGGCTTAAGCGAATATGGAAAGTGAGTGAGTGAGATTTATTTGCCCAACAAACGTGGCTATCACTTCTTTTATCAGCCACCAGGGGGATGGGCTTCATGACTGTAGACTGTTCATTATAAGGTTGTGAGTTCAAATCCTAAGCTCGACCCAAGCTGCTCCTCTTATTCCCTTGAGCAAAAACCATGAAACGCTCAGCTCGAATGTAATTTGCTTTGGATGACAGCGTCTGCCAATGGCTGCAGGTTGAATGCGCTTTCTTTTCACATTTCATGCAGTATCAAACAGACAATGATTTCATCCAGCTCACCATTTTTATTTCATCTGCTTTATCCTGGACAGGGTTCTGGTGGATCTGGAGCTTATCCCAGGAACACTGGGCACACGATGTGAGTACACCCTGAATGAAACACACACTTATTCGTAATAATTTATATCCGCAGACCAAAGGAAATCCATGCAGGCACGCTGAGAACATGCCAAACTCCAGACTGAATTTGACTGACTACAAAAACAGTGTTTAGCAACAGTACTCATTTAAAGAAACTTACAGCTGGGCTGAGAGTTGAAAGAGAAGGGTTTTGCTCAAGGCCCTACTGTGGAAGCTTGGCAGAGCTGGGGTTTAATCTCTGCAGGCCCCCTTGTGCAGTAATAAGTGCAACTAATCTTTTCCGGTAACCTGCCCATTTCTCTGTACAGAACAGCTTCAGCTCTGGGATGGTGGATTTCCACACATGAACTGTTCGCTATTTTAAATTTCTATTGAATTAACATTATATTCATTTTTCTTTGACCATTCTTTGGTAGGATCACTTGTGTGCTTTGGGTCGTTGTCTTGCTGCATGACCAATATTCTCTTGAGATTCAGTTCAGGGACAGGTATCCGGACATTTTCCTTTAGAATTCTCTAATATAATTCAGAATTCATTGTTTCATCAATGACAGCAAGCTGAACTGGCCCAGATGCTGCAAAAGACCATGACACTACCAAGACCATGTTTCACAGATGGGATAAGGTTCTTATGCTGGAATGCAGTGTTTTCCTTTCTCCAGATATAACGCTTCACATTTAAATGAGAAAGTTCTGTCAGGTCTCATCCATCCACTGCGAACAGGAAGCAGTGTTCTTTTTGGGGCAATAGCTTTCTACTTGCATCTAATGTGATAGATGACTTTAGTTGCTTAGATGTTACCCCGGTCTCCTTTGTGACCTTGCGTACTATTACACGCCTTGCTTTCCGACTGATCTTTGATCCCTCCTGAGGAGGGTAACAATGAATTTCCTCTGTTTCTACACAGTCTGTCCAACTGTGGATTTCTGGAGTCCAAGCTCTGATTAGCATCAACAACTCCTTGTCTGAGGTCCTTGGGAATTTCACAAACATCAGTTCAGACTGTGACAGCTCCCTGCTTCTTTACATAAAACAGGACACCCACTCACATCTGATTGTCATCCCATTGATTGAAAACACCTGATTCTAGTTTCACCTTCCAATCTCTAGCAGTTCCCCTACTTTTACCACTCACAGATATTTTCCACTCACACATAATTTTCTCTTTATCTACTTTTAGGACTTGTTTGAAGATGGAATGATGTTTTAGATCATATTTTATGCAAATGTATGAAAATCCTAAAGGTTTCACACACTTTCACGCACCACTCTGCACTTAGTAGTCCAGAGTCTAGTTGTTGGATCGGTTTTTCCTGTGTGTAATGTTTTAATGTTCTTCATACCCTGTGAGACAACCTTGTTTTTCGTTGGAAGGTGTTTTATTTGGAAGGCATTGAGTTAGAACAAGTGAGAATGGGTTAACGTTCACTTAATAATCTGATCATAATCAGATGTCTGAAGTTATCTGATAAGTGGTCATGCTACGAGTGTACTTCAATTTCCCAGATCAGGTTAATGCCCAGAAATCATAATAAAGAACGCTGGAATTTGTATGTACATGCATGTATACCCTTACTCTGATTTTCATCGGTCTTCTCAGTCTGCTTATGCAAAGGTCTGTTTATTCTTTGGGGCTTGTTTCCATAGACCTGGTGCTTGAGCTCACTCTGGCTGAGCTCCAAAGGTCTTTCAGGGACTTTCAGAAAAGGAAAAACTTTCAGAAGGTCAGCTATCACTGCAGAACCCCACCAATGTGGACTTTATGGCAGAGTGTTCAGTCTTTTCATCAGACCAAAGAATCTCCTTTTACTGAGGAGAGGCCTCTGTCTGGCCACTGCCATTAAGCCCAAATTGATGGAGGGCTGCAGTGATGGTTGACCTTCTGGAAGTTTCTCCCATCTGCACAGAGGATCTTTTGAGCTCAGCCATCAGAGTGGCCATTGGGTTCTTGTCTCTTCTCCCCAAGTTACTTAGTTTGGTGGGACAGCCACCTCTAGGAAAAGTCCTGGTTGTTCCAAACCTTTTCCATTTAAGAATTACAGAGGCCACTACAATCTTGGGAACTTTCAGTGCAGCAGACTGTTTTGTAGCCTTCTCCAGATCTGTGCCTCCACGCAATCCTATCTCAGAGTCCTACAGGCAGCTTTTCCCTCCTAATTTCTAGGAACAGCAGCAGCTAAGCTGGTGGACAACATATTTTATAACACTCCTAGACTTGAGTAGAGCAATAGTTCAACTGCTGGTGTGATGGAAAAGAATCTACAGGCCCAGCTGCAACATCTGTTGGCAAATGTGCCACAGGAAACCATACGGAACCTGTTTGCCTCCAATGCGGAAGCATAACCATAACCATGTTACTCTGTTAGGTAGCCTAACAGGGTAACTAGAGCCTTCGTTCAATTGTACAGTTTTCCCCATAAAAGTATAATTTCGCTCTAATATTGTAATCACTTACATATGTCATTATTACTTTCACTCATATGAAGTTTCAGTTGATTCCCACAACTCCGTCTTGGTGAGCACTACAGGCCAGAGACTTGCCTCTAAGGCTAACCTTGCATGGGTAAACTTTGAATATAAGAAGATCACTAATTCAGGGTTTAGATTACCTAAGGCAACAAGATACCAATCTCTGCACACAATACACTCGATGGTGAAACACTATATACATTATTTGATTTTAGCAGCTGACTGTAATGGGGGCTATGCGGGTCTGAATGCCTGTGTGATTTGGGCTCCGATTAGGCTCAGGGTTTTGATGTCTATGTCCGCCAGGCTGTAAATTACTCTGGCTGTGTATAATGGACGCCTGTGACTGCCAGGCTTGTTTGCTGTGTGAGGAAGGGGGGGGGGGGTGTAGTCAGGTACAAGGCAGAGAAATTGTTTAGAAGGCATGGTTTGCGGTTCACGGCCTGACCAGAGTGGATCATTTGTTTGTGCCTGGTTTGTGTTTCCCTTTGTTAACTCTGGGTTAGGGTTACAGCGAGAGGTGAGAATGGGTGTGTAATTGTGCCCCACACAGAGACATGCATCTCCAAACACAGACATGCACTGTCCTTGTAAGCATTGTGAGATGTGCAACTGTGAAACATAGTTATTTATAGGAAAATGGTATACAAGTAGACAAGGGCAGAGCTTATCTGTCAACTAAGACAACTGCAACAGGAAGGATTCGTGGTTGGGTGTTTTGGATAGTGTTCAGTTGTTCATTAGTTTCACTACTAATCTACTCCATGACACCTAAACACAAGGGATATTTAACCCTGGTTGTGTGTACACACTATGTTACCAAAAGCTGGTTTTAAATGATATATGATCCTATACAATATGGACTGTATTAATTGTCATCTTAACTGTTTAGGAAAGGGTTGTACCCAAAGGGTGGTAAAGTAGAAAATGCAGAGTTGCAGTTGGGAGTACATTTGTGTAAAATATCTTGTTTCCTGAATTGCATTTTCCCTTTCTCCACAATTTGGATATGCCCGATTTCCCTTCTCATCACTCGAGGGAGGAGTGTCATAGGCCAGCGACTGCCTTCGTACAGCTTGTTTTACTGACCGGTGGCAGACTTCTAAGTTGAGAGCATGAGGAAAGAGCTAAGTGTGCCGTAACCATCCACCATCTTTGCAGACATCCCATCTCTAGAGCCTGAAATTACTACCTAATTTAAATGCACAAGATGACAAATTTTTTGTCCGGAGAGTGAATATTAAGTAAAGATTGCAATATCAGATTTTTCTGCATATTGGCTCCAACTTAAACAAAATATTACCCAAGACAAGCCTTAGCCTGTATTCCTGTTCCCCTGAATTCCTCAGTTAAGGGGGGTTGGGGCCATAATGCTACCTCCCCGAAATGAGTTTGCAAATGGGCTTTCTGTTGCAGCAGTGGGGAGATCCCAATTATGACAGTGCCACCTCCAAGACTTGTACTCAGGTACCTGGGCTTTAACAACAAGGCAATTTAGAAATAAAGCAAAGTAAAACATCGTGTTTCACCCACACTGACTTGGTCTGGTTCATGGGGGCTAGGTCTAACCCAGATTCCTCTAGGCACAAACAGAGGTACACCCTGGATAGCCAGCCCATGGTAGCATTCCATAAATGCACCAACAGCCTTCATGTTGCAAACTGGGATTCAAACCCAGGCCCTGAAGAACTGCTTTTCCAGCAGCTGGCTCATAGCACCGAACCAGGCAGCTCTTTGTATTCCTTTGGAATCTAGCTAGAGAGTGAGAAATATGGATATATGTATAGCAAGAGAAAATTGATTTATAGTTGGTTAAACCTTTCACAGTCCTTACAAAATCAAGAACTGTGATCACAGTATAAGCTAAATGTCACCGAGTCCACATTTACTGCAGCTGTCCAAAATGAACATACTTTCAAAGTAACCGAAGCAGAACTATATTCTGTGAAAACATTGTTCGGTAAAATAAACTCCTTTTTGTTCAGGGTATTCTTTATTCCCTTTCCAACTATTCTACCACCCTTTTCAGCTGCCTTGGTTAATCATCTGGATTTTGGTGGTCTGGCCATTATTGCAGATGCTCTGGTGCCGTCCTGATGGGAAGCTGAGTGAAAGTTTCATACGACAGGAAGTGACTCAGCCCAGTACCAGGATTCCTGGCTAGAGGCACGAATGAGTGATGTCATGCTCTTACATTTCACAGGGTTACTAAGCATTGGCTCGGTGTTTGGGAAAAGAACAAAGGTGTGGGAAGTGCTTGCTTTCCTAAACTTTGCTTGCACTTGACTCAAGTTACTCAGTGTTGAGTCGTATCAAAGCTATGGGAAGCTGACCTATGAGGTACAATAGTTTCTGTTTAAGTGTAGTTAGTTTCTTGTATAATGGTAAAAATAAACTACAACGACAAATAAAAATGAAACCAGAGATGAGTGACATTGTGAGACACGTATTTAACAAGATACTCGCATATAACTGATTTTTTGAAAAGAATAGCAGATGCCCATGCCCAGACTGCCTTTACAACTCATTCAGCCTTACAGGAACCTGCTTAAGGACTCGAAAGCACTGCTTAAGGACTCAAAAGAGGCAGTTTGGCAGTCAGTAGTCCCATACTTGACCAGATTTGCCATGACTGCCCCAGTCTAAGGCAATGCCTCGAGTGTCAGTCAACTAATCAACTAATACTTCAGTATCTTAACCACTGGGCCACCACTTCTCTAGCCTACCTGCTTGGGTATTGATTCCCCAGTCTATGGCACTGCCTTGCATAGCAGAACAGCCCAGCACATTAACCATTTGGCCATTGCTACCCAGTCTTTAGCAATGCCTTGAGTGGCAGTCAACCGTCAACCAGTAATCTAGCACCTTAGCTGCCGAGCCACCACTGCCTTAAATTACAAAAATACACCAATGTGCAGCTAGGCCAGGCTGGGACTGACCCCTCATAAGTCTGGTCAATAGTCCAGGACCTCAAATGACTAGTCAATACAGCTTCAATCTGTGGTATGGTCTTTAGTGGCAGTCAATCCTGAACCATTAATCCAGTACCTTCATCGTATGGCCACCGAGAGCCTAAGCTATGCAGCTGTCTATGCCTTGAGTGGCAGCTTGTCGATGCTAGGACTTGAACCCTCAACTTTATGGTTAATAGTCCAGCGTTTTAACTGCTTGACTATTACTGGCCTTTCTATGGCAATGCCTTGAGTGTCAGTCAACCCACAACCAACATTCAAGAACCTAACACTGCCTTA
This sequence comes from Ancistrus triradiatus, assembly GCA_025084515.1. Classification (NCBI taxonomy): domain Eukaryota; kingdom Metazoa; phylum Chordata; class Actinopteri; order Siluriformes; family Loricariidae; genus Ancistrus; species Ancistrus triradiatus. The sequence goes on along the minus strand of JAJAGP010000271.1, from coordinate 103,122 downwards.
ACCTCCAGCAATCCACCAAGTGGCAACTTGCTGGGACTAACCCCTCAAACTTCTGGTCAATAGTACAGGTCCATAACCACTTGGTCATTGATTCCCTAGTCTACTTGGTCAACAGTCCAATCGCTTAATCATTTGACCATTACTACCCAGTCTTTGGCAAAGCCTTGAGAGGCAGTTACCCTCAACCAGTAGCCTAATCCGGTACTTTAGCTGCTGAGCCATCACTGCATTGAGGTGCAGCTTGGCCATGCTGGGACTGAACCCTCAAATGTCAGTAGTTCAGTACTTTAAATGATTTGCCATAACAGCCTCACTCTATGGCAGGGTCTTGAGTGGCAGTCAACCCTGAACCATTAATCTAGTACCTTCATCGTATGGCCACCGATAGCCTAAGCTATGCGGGAAACTATGACTAGAGTGGCAGCTTATTGATGCTAGGACTTGAACCCCCAACTTTATGGTTAATGGTCTGATGTTTTAACTGCTTGACCATTACTGTCCTTTCTATGGCAATACCTTGTGTGGCAGTCAACCCAGAACCAATAATCTAGTATCTATAGCAATGCATCAAGTGGCAACTTGGCCATGCTGGGACTGATCCCTCAAATGTCTGGTCAGTAGTTTAGTATGTAAAATTTTTGGCCATTACAGCTTCACTCTATGGCATTGTCTTGAGTGGCAGTCAATCCACAGCCATTAATCCAGTACCTTCAATGTGTGGCCACCGATAGCCCAGTCTATGCCTTGAGTGGTGGCTTGGCGATAATGGGACATGGAGCCACAACCTTCTGGTTAATGTTCCAATTCCACAACTGCTTGCCATCACTGCTCTAGTCCAAATGACTCAAATAGCAGTCTAAAACTCAACCTTCTGTTCAATATGCTAGTATTGTAAGCTCTTGGCTATTGGTCAGTAGGAAGGGAGTGTCTCAATCTCAGGCACTGCTTGTTATGACACGTTTACAGATGCTTATGTAGTGAGGTGTCAAAACAACAGCCATTTATACGAACATCATCATTCCAAATAGAAAACAGATCAAATAAATGAGCATTACAGTGCTTTACTCCCTCCCTTTCTACATTATCTCTATACTTTCTCTGTTATGTAAGAATCTTGCTTCCAGGCAGATTGAGTCATGTTCGACTAACACCACATCTTCTCTATTTCTTTTAAGAAGGTTACTGCTCTTAAGGAACTCATGACCCGTAACACTCGAACTCTGTCTTCAGATCATGCACACTGTGTCTGTGAACCGGCAAAGACCTGGCTAATGTCAAAATAATCACTGAATGTGAGAGAAGACGTATTTGTACATGGTGTTAGGCTCAAGTCATGTTCAAAGGGTCATCTCTATATTTTGAGGCCATAACGCTGTTTGACTGTTATGACATTGCTCTGGAAAACACACTGAAAACATTTCAGCCCAAATGAAACCCATTATCTCAAAGGCAGGGTTGAAACTTGTCATGAGCACATGTTAAAAGCTAAGCAGGATAAACACAAGAGTTCCTTTTTTTGGAGGTGGATTTTTTTTTTTTTTGCTTTTTGTTTTACGAAATAATACACTGAAATGTTTTCATCAAATAAATGCAATGACTTTGCCAGATCGTGTTCACACGCCATGCTAATCAAATATGAACGCTCTCGAACGCAGTTCTCTAAAGGAGGCCATCACGATTCCAGACTACTTAGACTAAGACTATTATGGAATGCCTTACAAATATGGGCCTGGACCAACCACATATTAAATGACCACACTCTCAAACATCTGTTTACGTCAAAGATCAGTGGATTTGATGTCCCTTTAAAGTCGCTGTGTTTTAGCAAATTGTTAGACGGCCTTTCAAGGCACACTGTGTCACGTTTAGCCAGGACCGACTTTCATGTGGGACTACAAGGACCATCCCGTTTTAGTGCTGCTCGAATGACTTCCATGTGTGCTGTGTATCATGACAGCACATGAATAGCCCATGAAGGTATCTCTGAAGTTTCACTATATTGTCCGCGACGAGTGGAAACATGAGAACGGTCTGGTGTATGTAGTGGCGCTCGGCTATTTCATCTCATTACCTTCATTTGAAGCCATTTGCTGAACACGAGAGCACTGGCATTAGCTCAATGGCTGGCTCAGACCTTAGTCAAAAGAGCTTAATGTGAGTTAAAAAAGGCAATCGATGTACTCAAGAAAATGAAAAATGCATGGACGTCCCTTAAAGGCGGCTTATGTTGCATTGATGCTGCCATCGCAGAAGTGTAAATGACCTTTGCCAAAGGCACTGACCCAACCCCATACCATGACAGAGACTGGCTTTTGGGCTTGTTGCTGATAAAAGTCTGGATGGTCCTTTTCGTCTTTGGTCTGGATCACACGGTGTTCATTTCTTCCAAAAAAGATCTGGAATACTGTTTCTTCTGAGCACAATACACATTTCCACTGTGTGATGGTCCATCCCAGCAGCTTCTGAGCCCAGATGATTCTTGCACAGTAACATTTTAAATGGCATTTGTGAATGTAACTGTATTGTAGTGCTTGATAAAGGTTTGATAACGTAATCCCTTGAGCATGTGATCCTATCAGCTATAAATGAATGATGGTTCTTGGTGCAGTGCCGCCTGAGGGATCAGAGATCACGGGTATTCAGTTTAAGCTTGTGTTCTTGCCCTGTACGGACTGAAATTCCTCCAGATTACTTGAATCGTTTAATAATATTATGTACTGTAGAGAAAAAAAATACGTACACCCCTTCGAATCTTTCTTTGATGAACCTCGTTTTTAATCATTGCAATCATTTTCTCATTGATTTGTGGATAAACCGAAGATCCTATGCCCATCTTTGCTCCTCATAGACTGAGCCTTTTGTGGATACTGCTTTTGTACCAAATCATGATTACAATCACCTGTTGACATCACCTGTTTGAAATCATTATAATTATTGTTTACCTCATTAGCAGCCCTGAATTGCCTCTGTCCCAACATTTTTTGGAATGTGTTGCAGGCCTGAAATACAGGAATGGATAACCAAAAAAAAAACAAAAAACCATGAAATATCTTGGGTTCATGTTCTCTGCGATAAAATAAAAGTCAGAGTAATTGTAAGGAACACTTCCATTTTTTTATTTGCTTTTTCCATACTGTCCCAACTTTTTCTGATTTGGAGTTGTAAAACCACCAGGATCTTATGGCAGATGATCAAAGTCACCACATGACTGGTTTCGATGAAGACAAGGACCTAAGTGTAGCAATCACTAGAGACCATTTGGAGGGTCCGTGAACTTCATGGTTTCCTTCAAGAGATTTCATTCTGGTGCGCTGTTGTCTACTCTGGTCACTCAACCAGACCAAGGAAAGAACAAATGACAAGATGAACGGTGAGGTGAAGTGCGAATATTGAAGACTTTTGTAGACACAGCTGCAGAACAGCTTTCTAAATACATGCTGTTGATGGTATCATGAATCTGTACTCGTTTCCCATTACTGCAATGACGGCTGGACAGTTTTGGTTTCACAAAGCAAATGGAAAAACAGTGTCCTAATTCCTTGAAGAGCATAAAATCTGCTGTGAAAAAGCTAAGTCCAGAGCTACTGCTCGAGCTGCAAATTAGCCAATTACTCAAGCCGAATGCCACTGAACAGTTAAATAACAGCATGTGCACACCTCCTGTAAACTGCTTCAAACCCTCAAAGTGTTTTGGATGACTGCTGCGGTTCATCCGGAGTTCATGAGAACACAAGCAGAAACTCGTTCACATCCACATAAAAGAGTCAAACAACAAACACTTTGAATTTTAACAACATCAGGGCCAGGGAGATAGTTTGTGTAATAATTTTATTAAATGCATTCTTGTTTTTTACCCCACCTCAGTGAATTCATATCACAGTTAATATTCAACTACATAACAATAATGGGTCTGCTGTGTGCCTATCTTATAATGAAGATGTGGTCAAAAAACAAGACTCCATGAGCAGAATTCACCATGGTAACTCAGTCTTCCTTTGGAGTCGCCAGTAACAGACCCAGACTAGACGCATGTTTGTTTTTTATTCACCTTAAAGCAAGAAAATAGATACCTTACACTGTTTGTTACTTTTGGGGTTCCTCCAGGTTTTTCTATATGCCAAAGACATGCGTCTGTTCAGTTGGCATCTACTATCCCAGTGTATGTACATGCCCTGCGAGGTTGGTTCTGACCCAGAATTGAATTAAGTGGAGTTAGAAATTGGAAGAACTCTTGAGAAGTTGATCTAACTGTCTAGCTCATCCACAGGAGGAAATGTTCCCCAGTTTAAAGTTTACCAGTTACTTTTCCTTACCACTGTTGCCTGTAGTGGTTCTAGCTGCTTTTTGTTAAACATGCTATATAAATGAACCAAACCTGAACTTAACATTCAGTAAGATTCAGTACAAAGCATTGATCAGACCAATAAGTATAAAAAGCTCTATTTTTGGGCTTAAGTGCACTCCTGATCTTTCACATCTTTGTCCTTGTGCAATCCAACTACTACTACACTCTGAACATATTCTGTGGCTTTGTAGATATCACAGTGATAAAAATTTCTACATTGATAAAATATGTAAATCTCACTTAATCAACTGTTTGAGTTGCCTAAAAATCCAACAGTTATTTAGTCATAATTTCACTTATAATAAGTCTATTCAATTAAACTAAATGAGTAACTGATCGACAAATTATATTTTTCAGATATCTGTCATATTTTTTGTCAATTTCAATTAAATTATTAAGTATAAATTAACTACAAGCCCAAATCAGAAAAATTTGGGATGGTATGCAAAATGCAAATATCCCTTCCAGTCTTTCTTTGAGGAACATAGTTTTTAAACATTTCAATAATTTTCTTATACATTTGTTGACAAAGTTGAGCCTTTCATGGATACTGCTTTTGTACCAAATCATGATTATAATCACCTGTTGACATCACCTGTTTGAAATCACATCATTATTTAGTTTTATACCTCATTACTAGACCTAAATTGTCCGCATCCCAACTTTTTTTGGAATGTGTTACAGGCCTGAAATGCAAACGTGGATGATTATTAACAAATGAAATGAACTTGACCAGAAAAAAACAAACAAACAGAATTATCTTGGGTTCATACTGTCTGCAATGAAATAAAAGTCAATGGAAGGAACACTGCGTAGATTTTTTATTTGCATTTTCCATACCGTCCCAACTTTTTCTGATTTGGTTACAAAAATGACTGAGTAACAGGAATGGGAGAAACAATGCAAAAATAAAATAAAGTTGCCTGAGATTGGCCAGTATTCATTATGAATAGTTGAATGTGTGTGCTGTTAGATTAAACGTTGAAAAACTATAGCAAATCAAGTTTAATTTTTAAGAGTTACAGCAAGCAAATGCCACCCATTTGGCAGAAGGACTCATGCCATATACCAGGCCCCTGCTATGTGGCATTGCCCAACTCAAGAAGATCATCTACAGCTTCATATCTGCCCAATGTCTTCATCCTCATGGGAATAACTTGCAGTGTGAATGTTTTATCATTCCAGCCACTGACTGTAGAAGTTTTATCCTCCTGGAACAAACTTTATCCACTAGGTGCCCTCCAGGTGCCATCGAATCATGAAGGTTTCTGTATCCTCAAGATTTGAATCCTCAAGACAGAATTTGTTGAATCCTCAGAAAAGTCCTTATGCTGAACAGTGCTGTAGTGTTAAAGGCACTCGACTACTCTTAAAAAGAGCACTGAGATGAAATCCTGGCTCCGACACAATTGGGCCCCTGAGCAAAGCCCTTAACCTTTAACTGCACAGCTCAGTTGTCAGTCAGTCTAGAAAAGGGCGTAAATGCTGTAAGAGTAATCCACTTACCCTTGAGGCCATCACTTAGAACAAATTATTCCTTGTCTGTCTGATTTCTGTAGCCCACTCAAGGCTTTTGCCTGTGAGCTTTGGGATAATTTGAGTTATTTTAGATGTGTCAGGTCTTGAGGAATAGCTCTAGGGTGTCGTCACACACTCTGGAATCGAGTCTGTGCGGACAGTATGCTCCGTTTTTACGTCAGTCTGGGTGTGGTTTTAGGGTCCCTGATCCCACCGGAAAACAGTGGCTGGGGGTGGATGAATTGTGGACCATACCATGTGCGCTCCTTTCTCAGCAGACCTTTCCTGGGGCCAAGCATAACATAACATGATTGCCTGAACATGTCACCTTAAATCCTGTTACAAGTGTTGAATGGAACTCATGATAGGCACATACAGTAGAACAGAACATGCAAGGCTTTAGCTGTAATTCTTCATCCAAACAGCATCAAGCAAAAAGTAAAGAAGCACTTCTTGATGCTCTTCAGCAAAGAAAACCAGAATTGTTACTGGAACTAGAATTGAAATTGAGCTCTGTGTGCTTCCCATTTGTCTTGATAATCTTTGAGATGTCTCTATGCCTTGATTGGAGTCCACCTGTGGTAAATTCAGTTGATTGGACATGATTTTGAAAGAAACACACCAGTCTGTATAAGGTCTCACAGCTAACAATGAATTTCAGAGCAAAAACCATGACGAGGAAATAACTGCCTGTAGAGCTCAGGCAGAAGGAAGATTTGCAACAACCAGGACACCTCCTAGAACTGGCCGCCCTACCTAAGTAATTGGGGGAGAAAGGCCTTGATAAGAGACGTGACCAAGAACCCAGTAGTCACTCTGGCTGAGCACCAACCTTCCTGTGTGCAGATGGGAGAAACTTGCGGAAGGTCAACCATCACTGCAGCACTCCATCAATCTGGGATCTCCTCAGTAAAAGATACATGAAAGCCTGCCTGAACTTTGCAAAAAAGTACTTAAAAACTCCAGGTGGGCTTTCATGTGTCTTTTACTGAGGAGAGGCTTCTGTCTGACCACTCTGCCATAAAGCCAAGGTCAGTGGAGTGCTGCTTTTTTATTTTAGCATAAGGCCTCAATTTAACAAAATGCCAAAAAGGTGAAAGGATTTGAAGACTTTCTGCATGTGTTGCATCTTTCCAGAAAGTTGAATAAGGAGAAGAATGACCGCTGTCTAAGTGTAAACCAGTGGCAATAGCGATGTGGAGGGAATAGCAAAACAATGTTTTCCAAATACTGCTTCTCAGTTGCTTTCAACGTCCAAAACATACTATGTTGGAAACCGGCACCATATGACCATGGGGCTCAAGGGTGCAGTTTGACTTCCAAGTCTGAAATGGGTTCCATGTATGGACTAAAACTCACGTTTCAGTAGAGTACTGTATGACTTGTATGACTTGTAGGACTCTATTGCATTGTACTGTGAAATCCAGGTATAGAGTCCTAGAAATGTTCACAATGCTTGTACTGGTGGGGTTTATGATAAGTATATTGCCATTCAATAAAAGCTTTATTTATTTATTTATTTTTATTATAACATCTTGGCCCTTTAGACGACTAAAAACGAAAGCCATACTACATAAAATTAATATTAATGCATAAAAAGAGACTTGCTTGTCATGCTGGCACAATTAATAAGTATTAAGAAATCATCTGCTGCACAGCCAGTTGGTCCAAACTGAGTCTAAAGCCTGGGAATGGCACTGACCCGCCAAGCTGCAGACCACAGTTTGAAGAGCTCGTGGTGTTTGTGTTTGGCTGAGTCAGGATCCAAGCCTACGACTGCAGAGTTACAAGCCCAGGTGCAGCCAATTAGCTCCCATCTGGAGGCCATAACACCATTTAACCTCCTCCTACCAGCTCACCAGCCGGGCCTGAAAGGACAGAGCACTTGAGTGAGTACAGGACCATTACACCTCAGCTTACACAAAGCTCATACATGATTTAGCACTAAGGCTGTTTAAGTGATTCTGTATCTAATGTATTCACACAGATGGAACATGGCCCATATTGGTCACTTGTGGTCCAGTGCTGGTTTAGCTGCTGAATGTGTATGGACAAGCTGGTTCATCAGAAAATGCTGGTGGCCATGTTGACACATCTGTACACACCGGCTTACAATTCAACTGAGCAACTGAAGGTTAAAGAACTCCCTCAGAGGCTAAACAATGGCAGCTTGGAGAAACCAGGACTTGAAATCACAACCTTCTCATTATGGTTCTCATTATAACCTTATCAAGATTTTCAGTGTGTAACTCTTCCCGCAGTAACCACCTAGCAACCACCTGGGATATCATAGCAATCACCCAGCAATGACTTTGCAACACCTTAGCAACCACCTAGCAACACTGTGGCAACCACCTAACAATGACTTAGCAACACCATACCAACCACTTGGCAACAGCATAGCGACCACCTGCGATACCGCAGCTACCACCTAGTAATGGCTTAGCAACACCAATAACAATCACATAGCAATTACCTAGCAACACCATGCAACCACTTGGCAACAGCATAGCAACCAGTTGGGATACCATAGCAATCACCTAGCAATGACTTAGCAACATCTTAGCAACCACCTAGCAACACTATATCAGCCACCTAGCAATGACTTAGCAACAACATAGCAACCACTTTGTAACAGCAAAGTGCCCATCTGGGATACCATAACAACCACCTAGTAATGACTTAGCAACACCAATAACAACCACATAACAACTGCAAATACCTAGCAACACCCTAGCTACTACCTAGCAACAACATAGCAACCACTTGGTAACATCAAAGTGCCCACCTGGGATACCATAACAACCACCTAGTAATGACTTAGCAACACCAATAACAACCACATAACAACTGCAAATACCTAGCAACACCCTAGCTACTACCTAGCAACACCATAGCAACCACTTGGCAACAGCATAGCAACCAACTAGGATACCACAGCAACCACCTAGTAATGACTAAGCAACACCAATAACAACTACATAGCAATTACATAGCAACACCATAGCAACCACCTAACAACCACTTGACAACAGCGGACCAGCCACCTGGGACACCATGGCAACCACCTGGCAATGCCTTAGCAACACCATAGAAACCACATAACAACCACCTAGTGGCACAATAGCACCCACTTAGCAACCACATGGGATTCCATAGCACCTACCTAGTAATGACTTAGCAACACCAGTAATGACCATCAACAACCACACAACAACTACCTCGCAACACTCTAGCTACTGCCAAAAACACCATAGCAACCATCTAACAACCACTTGGCAACAGTATAGCAACCACCTGGGATACCACAGCATCACCAAAAACAACCACATAGCTACTACCTAGCAACTCCATAGCAACCACTTAGCAACAGCATAGCAAACACCTGGGCTACCACAGCAACCGCCTAGTAATGTCCTAGCAACATCATAGAAATAATCATTTAACAACAGCAGACCAAAAACCTGGGACAAATCAAGCAACCACCTAGTAATGACTTAGCAACATTACAGCAACCACTTAACAACCACCTAGCAGCACCATAGCAACCACTTGGCAACAGCATAGCAACCACATAGTAATGACTTAGCAACACCAATAACAAACACATAGCAACTACCTGGCAACACCATAGCAACCACCTGACAACCACTTGGCAACAGCATAGCAACACCCTGGGATACCACAGCAACCATCTAGCAATGACTAAGCAGCACCATAGCAACCACTTGGCAACAGCATAGCAACCACATGGAGTACCATAACAGCCAACTAGTAATGACTTAGCAGCACCATAACATCTGCATAGCTACTATCTAGCAAAACCCTAGCTACCACCTTGGCAACAAAATAGCAACCGCCTTAAATTCCATAACAACCATCTAGTAATGACTTAGCAACCACCTAGCAACCACTTAGCAACTACCTAAGAACACCCTAGCTACTACCTAGCAACATCAAAGCAACCAGGTACCATAGAACCATCTAGCAATGACTTAGCAACACCATAGCACTTAGCAACCAACTGGGATACCATAGCAAAGATACCACACTGTCTATGTACTAATATAGATTGTGGTTAGTGTTAGTACAAATAGTCCTTAAGCATGATTTTATGATATGAATAAAATAAAATTCAGCTAAAGGGATTTGTTTTATGACCTGAGGATTTGTTTTAAGAACTGTGTTCTTCTAATTGAGAAATGGAGAGAACATATAGCTGTGATGCTCAGTTTAATAAATCAGTGACAACAAAATCATTCTACTCTTCTTGTAATTGGCGCTGTCCACAAACACAAACACACATTACTTGCCACTTTTATTCTCTGGTGTGGCAAGGGCGAGAGTTGACAACAGTAATAAAGTCTGACGTTCTCCAGCTGGGAGAAAAGACCTTTAGTCTTTTCATGCTGAGGCAGTCTGCTGGAATTTGAAGTAGCACTGGTTACGTTTTATAAAACATGGACTCATTTAACGTTACAGCAGTTACTTTTCATAAAGTTACCCCATCTTTTCCCCTGTAAAACGTTTTTTCTCTGTACTTGTACTTGGATTATGTGTTTTACATGAAGTTACTCAAAGCAGAACAGTCAACAGACAAAAAAAAAATCAATATTTAATTTCAATTAGTTATATGCAGTATGCTTGTAATGATTTAGTGGTTAGGGCTCCCAGCTACTAAGCAGAAGGTTGTGGGTTTCAGGCCTCAACCCCCACCTTAACCCTTAAGGCTCAACTTTGCTCAGCTTCATATAAATCTGCCAAACATAGGTATGTTCAGATTTTTGGTACAGTGGTGGCTCAGTGGTTGTGGTTCTCAACCAAAAAGGTTGTGAGTTCAAATTTTGGCTTTGCCCACTGCCACTGCTGGGCCCTTGAACAAGGCTGTAACCCTCATTTACTGAACTCAATGTTAAGTCACTTTGGAAAGTAGTTTCTTCCAAATGTACTCATATTTACTAAGTTAATTTTTAGGCAGGAGGTGGTAGTGAGGTCTAATCCCAGATGTGCCCAGTTGATACTGTTTGGCCCACCGCTGGTTATGCTGTATTAAGTAATACTGATTCTCTTGAGATGTTTTCAGGTGTTTTGTTGGTTAACATTTGGTTTCAGTCACAGAACATCAAATGGACTACTGTTAGACTACATTGCTGTCATGTGCTTGTTTTTTATGGCTATCCACTGGCATAAAACATAACAGAACATTGAAATGGAACTCATGTCTATGGGAAGCTAACTATGGGATATTGAAATAAAACCGGGTATAAACAGGTAGCTATCACTTTCTCAAACCTCTGCTGTTTTTAAGCCACATCTGGTACAGGTGTCTCACCATGCTGAGAGCGTCACTTGTTCAAACCTCTTTTTTAGGTGTCTGAGTTATGATCTCAGTCTAGACAAGTGGACCGAAGGGGAAATTCTTTACTGTCTTCCAGCTGCAAGAAATAGCTAGCCACATCCAACTTTGGTAATATTATAATTCAGTGACATGCTGGTAGGTTAAAAATTTCAAACCATGCTGTGTCTTAGAATCCAGTCCCTGTTAGTTTAACTTGTTTTGTGTTTAAATTGGAAAATCAGTGTGTTATAAAACAGGTTTGAATACTTTAGGCCTCTTTTCCAGGTTCCCCATTTATACCAGATTCTTCTATTATGTATAGTTGTGCTTGACAGTTTGTGAACCCTTTAGAATGTTCTATATTTCTGCATAAATATGATCTAAAACATCATCAGAATTTCTCACAAGTCTTAAAATATATAAAGAGAACCTAGTTAAACAAATGAGATAAAACCCACCAACATCCCAGAGCTGAAGCTGTTCTGTGCGGAGGAATGGGCTAAAATTCTTCCAAGTCGGTGCAGGACAAACTTTTAGCTGCAGTTATCGATGCACAGGGGGTCACCCCAGATACTGAAAGCAAAGATTCACATACTTTATGTAATATGTAATATTGGATAATTTTCCTCAATAAATAAATGACCAAGTATAATATTTTTGTCTCATTTGTTTAACTGGGTTCTCTTTAAAGGGTTCACAAACTTTCAAGCACCATATATAAATATATTCAGTGGGGCAAAAAAGTATTTAGTCAGCCACTGATTGTGCAAGTTCTCCTACTTAGAAAGATGAGAGAAGTCTGTAATTTTCATCATAGGTACACTTCAAATATGACAGACAAAATGAGAAAGAAAAATCCAGGAAATCACATTGTAGGATTTTTAAAGAATTTAATTGTAAATTAAGGTGGAAAAATAAGTATTTGGTCAATAACAAAAGTTCAACTCAGTACTTTGTAACATAACCTTTGTTGGCAATGACAGAGGTCAAACGTTTCCTGTAAGTCTTCACCGGGGTAGCACCCACTGTAGCTGGTATTTTGGCCCATTCCTCCATGCATATCTCCTTTAGAGCAGTGATGTTTTGGGGCTGTCGCTATGCAACACGGAATTTCAACTCCCACCAAAAATTTTCTATGGAGTTGAGGTCTGGAGACAGGCTAGGCCACTCTAGGAACTTGAAATGCTTTTTACGGAGCCACTCCTTTGTTGCCCGAGTGGTGTGTTTGGGATCATTGTCATGCTGGAAGACCCAGCCACGTTCCATCTTCAATGCTCTCACTTATGGAAGAAGGTTTTGGCTTAAAATGTCACGACACATGGCCCCGGTCATTCTTCCCTTAACATGGATCACTCATCCTAAGTCGTCCAAAGTTCTATTTTGGTTTCATCTGACCATATTTCTCCCAATCCTCTTCTGGATCATCCATATGCTTTCTGGCAAAGTTTTAGACTGGCCTGGACATGTACTGGCTTAAGCAGGGGGCCACACCCTGGCACTGCAGGATCTGAGTCCCTCTCGGCGTAGTGTGTTACTGATGGTAGCCTTTCTTACTTTGGTCCCAGCTCTCTGCAGGTCATTCATTCTGGTCCCTCCGTGTAGTTCTGGGAATTTTTGCTCACCGTTCTCATGATCATTTTGACCCCATGGGATGAGATCTTGTGTGGAGCCCCAGCTCGAGGGAGATTATCAATGGTCTTGTATGTCTTACAATTGCTCCCACAGTTGATTTATTCAGACCAACCTGCTTGCCTATTGTAGATTCACTCTTCCCAGCCTGGTGCAGGTCTACAATTTTCTTCCTGGTGTCCTTCGGCAGCTCTTTGGTCCTGGCCTGGCCATGGTTGAGTTTGGAGTCTGACTGTTTGGTATATATATGTATATATAAATTATAAACATTAATGCCAATCCAGTTGTTTTCAATGGTGTCTGATGGATAAGTTTGCTACTTTGTGCAAACCAGTCCAGGACTACGCATGCAGGACCCAAATTTGACTTGTTGATGTCAATATGAAAGTGTAGGAAATATAGAAGTATCATATATGTATCATGTATGCTTCATATTCTGAACCTGTTAGCAGTGAGTGCAGCTGAAATGACAGAGATCCCTCATTAAAAGGGGTATCTACATACTTTTGGCCATAGAGGCTATTTACGGAAAGTTTATTCTTCCATTGAAAAGATCATGTGACCCATCCATCTCTTTAGATCTACTGTGAGATACATGATAGCCTGCGAAAAGCATGCAGGCCTAGTTGCCTAGCTATACAAACACGTAAAGATAGTGCCACATGTTGCTTATATACATACCGTTTTCTAAAGGTGTTATCTTATCAATCTGGTCCCAGGACCGACTGGTACACTCTACGCTAGTGCGATTGCGTTAAAATACCCGCACCCACGGCCTCGCTTGTTGAGCTCTCTGAATGGCAAACAGATGAAGATGGTGGCAGCCTTTTGTTGCATGGAGACCACAAACACACTGACAGGCTAAAAACAACAGCTGGATCTTGCCATGAGAAAACGCAGACTGATTCCATGATCCTGATAAGTTCCAGCGCCGAATCTCCCATGCGCTGCCATAATATTACATCACACGTCCTTCAGTGAAGTTTGTTTTCAAGGGTTTGGGCTTTCCTGCCGTTGATCTGGGCAGGTCTGCTGCATGACCCTGTCAGAGTGTTTTGGAGGCATCTTGTTAACGTGTAGATCCCCTATGCAGAACACAGTACGCATATCGCATTGTCTGGACTGCTGCTACGCTTCCCCAACCCTCCTTTGACACTTTTGACAGGATTTCATGTAAACTACACCTCGTTAAATTCTCCAGAACTGAATTTTTAAAGCCAGACCTCTCCGTGCAGCCCCAATTCTTGCCTCGAGTAGCGTTCAATATTGAGCCCGTTGATGTTGGCGACAGATGCCAGAGAAGTCTGAGAGACAGGCCCAAGTATGCTGCCTCTAGGGAGTTGCGGTGAACAGACACTCATTCCATCACACGGATTGCACATTGACATTGCAGTGTGGCTGCCACATGGTCAATTTGTTGTGAAATAATAACACATGCGACCAGATCAGTGGTCAACAATAACAAATACAACAAAAGAGGTGCAACGTATAAATATCGGTGAAAACGAAACCCACATTTGACGCCTACATCTGCGCACAAGCCCTAAATGGGGTTTGACAATGACCCAAACGGATAGGCTGTGAGAGGCGGACAAGAGTCATGTCAGATTTAGGACCGTTTGATTGGCTAATATTTTGACAGTTTCCATGGACACAGTTGCAACCAGTGTTACTATTCAGATCCTCTACCCTTATATACGTATATAGTTGTATAAAAGGAGCGCCATGGGCTTTTGGGTGGTAATATGCTAGTTATCCACTGCATGGACCTGGGCTCAAGTCTTGGCTGGGTCCTCCACCTGGGTCAGATATCTCATGCAGACATGGCTGTGTTGGCTGTATCTAAGGGGTTACTCACACTATTCCCGGTTCCCAGAAAGTTGAAGCAGTTCATCTGGACACAAGGTGTTCGTGGGAGAAATGTTTTGTCACTCATCTAAGTGACTTCTTCAGTCTCAGCTACTTGGAAACTTCCCCAATCTTGTATGCAATACATTTGCTTAACATTGACATTGGCACCATTGGTTTCATATGTCAATTGCCATGGCTATTAATTACAATGCCCATGTGTGATATAAGCATATGATTGGGGAATAGCTGCAATCATGGCATTGCAAAATGGTGAGATATGTCTTTGATGCTGACTCTCAGGCCCCCTCTTCAGTTCAGGGATGGGCGTTCCCTTATCACATAGATGGCCTTGTTGACTCCCCGTCCCTCCATATCCATATCAACTCTTTATCCTTGAAAGAGTGGCCACTTGCCTGGCCTGATGAGGTAGCTCTTCTATGTTGTAACATCTGTTTCACCAGAGGCTGTTTGGTTTCCCCAATGTACAATTACTTGATTTTCATTCATTCATCCTAGTCACGGTCACTGGAGAGCCGGTGACCAGCCAGCAACACAGGGCCCAAGGCAGGACCAACCCTAGACAGGGCGCCAATCCATCATAGTGCACATACACTCACACAAACTAGGGGTACTTTGGAAACGCCAATTTACCAAACACACGTCTTTGGAATGAGGGAGGAAACCGGAGTACCTTGAGGCAGAGCCCAGGTGCCGCCCCTATTACTTGATTTAGTGATTACAATTTATTGATTATGCAATGCAGTGATTTCTCAGCTACTCATGCTGCATCCATAAGAAGATTTTTATGGAGGGACCTGATGCTAATTATGCTCCGTGCTCTTGCACAGTTAGTGATCACACTACATGCATACTGTGCCTGAGTCCAGCTGAACAGTGCTTGAGCCCACCTCTTCAAGTAAACCTTAGCACGGTTCAATGTACTGCCCCGGTTATGGTAAGGACTAATCACACAAGTGCAGTACTTGGGGGTCAAACATGGTCAGGCGTGGTACAGGTTGCCTAGTGTGAGGACCAATTGTATCAACTGTAAGTCACTCTGGATGACGGTGTCTGCCAAATGAGTAAATGTAAATGATCATCACCGCCACTGCAACAGTGACCTCCTACCCAGCCCTGAGATGGACTGGTGTTCCATTCACGGCATGCTTATGCATATCCCGTGTTCTCTGGGGATAAACACCAACCCCCCCCATGACCCTGACCAGAAACATAAGAATAAAACCACAGCCCTGACCAGATTTACGTCATTTAGCCCAGTGTTTTTCAACCATGTTTCTGTTATGTCGCATTTTTAAAAAGAACCTCACGGCACACCACTAACGCTAACCACCTAAAACCTCACGTCAGATATGTTCAACAGTGCCTATGGTTTTCTAATAATAGCCTGCGTACCTTCGGTGCGAAACCTGGGCTTGTTGAGATTAAGTTGGATTTGATATCCTGGCAGGGATCGATGACAAGCACACACGAAGTTCTTGGTCAACTGCCCTTTCTCTGTTTTAGCTCTTAATTTAAGTCAGACCTGAGAAACTCAACAGATAAGATGTGGAAAAGCGAACAGCGCTAGGACTGCGCTATTCGGGATGGATGGGTACTCTTTCGCAGCTGCGTGGGTTTACTCCAGGTACTCCAGTTTCCTTGCACATTCCAAAGACATGCATTAGGTTAATTGGTTGCTCTAAACTGGCCCAGTATGAATGTGTGTATGTGACATTGGTCCAGCCTGGAAAGGGATGGGCTCTGCCAGGCTACTCCTGCCCAAGGCAAGTTTCAAATATAGCAGCCCAGGTTACAGGATGGGTGAGAAAGAGAGTGATACTGCAGATAAGGTAAATGGATCAGAAACTTAGTCCAGTATACTCATCGTCAAAAAAAAATAACGCACCCAGATAGAAATGTGGGATTGCTGCAAATCTCGGCATGCAGTCACATCTCAGGCAGATAAGAAAATGATTACAGGCGTTGTCTGATTAGACACTGGTCCTTGCCACACGGAGGTGTAAAAGTGGTTTCCTCGCTGCCCTAAGAAATTCTCTCATAGGCTACTTTTGGGTAGTGTACCTCTTGGTGAGGCCTCTGTGACGCACTCGAAGACAGTTTTGCCCAGTTGACAGATTTTGAGAGAAGCAGAATGGTCATTTTGACAAATTGGCGCCATCTAGTCTGTTCTGACCAATTCCAACAACTCCTTCTTGGGGCGTTATTTTTTATGAGTATACCTCAGTGGAAGCTGAGGGGAAAATGTAAACTTTCTCCTCAAGACTTTTCACACAGGCAAATTCTGATGTTGGGATCGAACCTTGCTACCACCTTGTTGCCCCTGTCGTGATGCGCTTATTTTAATTTTAGAAAAAAAAAAATTTCTGCTGGAATTTCAGAAAAAGGAATTTCATAAAACGTTTCTTGCTCTTGCAGCACACCGAATGAAAAATGCTGGGCAACCCACTTTAAAGTTGGAGCATAAGGGTCTGGGACCCAACAGTGACAGCCTGGCAGAGCAGCGATTTGAACTCACAACCTTCCAAATAACAGTCCAGTACCTTAACCAATTAGCCGAGACTATCCCTGACAGTTATATATGGATCACTCATGCCATCCTAAAGTTTCTCAGACATTATTGTAAAGGCTTGCCACAACAAGAACACCAGGAGCTTGTACAGAAAAAGTAGTCTGAGGGTCATCGTGTCAGTAGAATGTACACACGCCAGGAAAGAGAGTGCTTTTCCAGTGAGTTTAGACCTGGCTGTCCTCCACAGGAGCTACACACCACTGATTAGGGAAACCACATACTCCGCGACAAACGCTGCAGCTGCCATATTTTGGTTATGGCAAAATCTATCTTTAGCTCTGTTTGTTCAAATGTGCTGAAGTGCTGCTTATTTTTGGGTTTTTCCTCACCCGCTCCTTCTTGCCTTTGTTGATTTTGACAGAACATAGTTTAACACTTGTGTAAGGTCATAGCATGGGATTCCAGTAAGAGAGGAGCGAAGCATAGTTTTGGCAGCATGGACGCAGGATGGATGGCAGATTGTTAGCATTCTTCATTCTGGAAAAGGAGCGAGACCTGGGGTGTTACGTGGAATCAGACCGAGCCAATGATTTGATGTTTTGAATAGAAAACTTCGATTCTATACTATCATCTCTGAACCCATCTGGACAGTGTTTAAGCCGAGGCTCAGGCTAAATTACACGAGTGGAGAGTTGTACTGAAAGCCACTTAACTCTTGTCACAGCTGTGCTCTCATTGGTGTGTACCCGTTGCCTTGCCTCCCCTGAGTAGGGACACCTGTTCCCAATTACTGCTGACATTATCAAACATATAAATACAGCCTGGTTTTGAATGCACCCATTTTTTCGAGCCTTTATATTATGCAGTATGTGCTGGTCTGGGCATGTTTATAGGCCCAAGTTCGTTGTGGTCATGTTGTTATTTTAGGTTACCTCTGGGTTTAATGCATTAGTAAATTTGTGCCTGAACCAATGCATGCATCCTGTACAAAAACCAGGCTTTATGGGTGCTTCATGGAAACATGTAGATTATTCAAAATGTCCTGTAATGGAAATTCCAGAACACCCAAGATGCATGACATAGTCCACGTTACCATGAAAACCCATGATTAATTGATGGACTGATTGCCTTGGCTTTCTTCAAGGTTTTCTGTTAAAAAAGTAAAACAAAGAGGGAGACATTTATTCCAATATGCTTGTTGAAACCACTGGGAATGGGTAGAGTATTGTGGAAAGTAAAATGTATAATCAGAAGATTAGAACACTTCCTTCCTGAAATTTTAACATTAGGAAATTACTTTTGGATCTGCTCCAGTACTGATGAGAAACACTTGTTTGTCCTTTCTTAATTCCATTCTATTAACTGCTTTTAGTGGCCATTACCATTTACCAGTGGTGGACAAAATGCACAAGTCCACTGCCATTAGGGAATACCGTTGCTATGCCAAGACTCAAGGTTTCCCAGCTCACCAGTGACTTAGTAGGTACACTAAAAAAACTAAAATATTGAATGAACGTAAGTATTCAGACCCTTTGCTTTGAGACTTGAAATTTAGCTCTGGGTGCCTCCTATTTCTCTTGAGCATCTTTGAGATGTTTCTACACCTTGACTGGAGTCCACCTGTGGCAAATTCAGCTGATTGGACATGATATGGAAAGACACACACCTGTCTATATAAGGTCTCACAGCTAACAATGTATATCAGAGCAAAAACCAAGCCATGAGGAAGAAAGAACTGCCTGTAGAGCCTAGAGACAGGATTGTGTAGATGCACAGATCTGGAGAAGGCTTCAAAAATACTGCAGCACTGAAAGTTCCCAAGACCACAGTAGCCTCCAAAATTCTTACTGTAAGTGGAAGACGTTTAGAACATCCAGGACTA
This sequence comes from Ancistrus triradiatus, assembly GCA_025084515.1. NCBI lineage: Eukaryota > Metazoa > Chordata > Actinopteri > Siluriformes > Loricariidae > Ancistrus > Ancistrus triradiatus. The sequence continues at coordinate 84,029 of JAJAGP010000271.1, read as the reverse complement.
AAGCTAGAGCTGGTCACCCCACCATACTAAGTAATCGGGGGAGAAGGGCCTTGGTACGAGAGGTGACCAAGAACCCAATGGTCACTCTGGCTGAGCTCCAAAGATCCTGTGTACAGATGGGAGAAACTTCCAGAAGGTCAACCATCACTGCAGCACTCCACCATTCTGGGCTTTCCTTTATTTCCAGACCACCAAAGTTTGATTAGCATAGTGTTTTGAAGAAGAGCTGTTTTCTTTATTGTCTTCCTGCATCTTTTGTTCTGTTTTTCGCCTTCCGACTAGTCGACCTCAGCATCCCATTGTGACTAGTCTATGCAACCCCTAGAATGAATGTGAATAAACCACCTTTTACTAATTTACCAACAAATTTAGGAGCTGTATGCTGTTGTAACATTTCATTCATTCTGACCTGAGTGGATGAGAAAAAAGTGGATAACAATGGATGGACAAGGAGGTTGGCAGATGGTTTCTCTGGATCGGGGCCATTAAAACATGCAGCCGTGGCACAGACTGCAGGACTAAATCAGTTCCAGTGGTGATAGAATGCATTTATTTAAAAAAGACTCATATTGCACTACAGTAATTGTATGCAGTAAATCATTAACTGTAGCCTTTTGTAGCTGGTAACCTATTTTAGGAGTTATGACATCACAGAGCTTCGATTCATTACACGGCCTGTAAGCAATAAACGAAAAGCAATGAAAAGGCACCGAGGCAAGCAACTTGTATTACAAATTCTTATTCTGTCACAAACAAGCACTTCACCCAAAACACAACTGTGCTGCAGGATAATTCAGTTATTGTCTGGCAACCCAGTAGCACGACAGCAACGAGAAATCTCAAGCTGATGATCTCGCATTATTTGGACTTTGCCAAAAGATGCTCCGTTCACCCTGAATGACACAGTCATGAAAAATGTGTTATGCATTTTCTCAGGACTAAAACTGCTACGCAGACCGCAAGTGCCATTAAACCTCTGGACGAGTATTGATAGCGTCCAGACAGGACCTCTGATGATACTAATGATGGGTTCATTGGAGGAAATGGGATGCTGGTCTGCACTTTGTATCACATTGTGCAGAGCTGCGTGATTAGAATTTGCTGTCAGGCTTTAGATCTGCTTTATTCTGGGAAGTGCATAGGTGCTAGTCTTCTCTTCCTTGAGCTGCCTGAGGGCCAGATCTGTTCCCTTTTACTGACTGTGTTTGGTTCCTAGAGTAAAGCTAGATGATGTTCTGGATTCAAATATTTGTCCTTCACGTCAGTGTTAGCAGCTTATTATAATTAGCATAGGTAACTACATGCCATTACTCATGCTCAGGCAGCCATCCAGCTCTTTAGGGCTTGATTAGCTATCTTAGCTACTCAATCTTATCCTCTTCTGCTCTACAATCTAAAACAGACAGCTAAAAGACAATCAGGTCGATGTTTACTGTGCAACAAGGGATTAATGCTGTATAGCTTTGTAGGCATTTCTAGACAAACCATTTGAACTTCCACAGACTCTTTCCATTGGGTTCTGATACACACCATCAAAAAATGTAGATCCTAGCCCTGTGTTGCTGGTACCCGGTGTTCATTTGTGATCTGGAACTCATGCCTAAAAAGCATCGTGTACTGTACATATCAGATACAGTGGTACCTCGGTTCTCATTGTTAATTCGTTCCAGAAAGCTTGTCGAGAACCAAAAACAAATTTCGCAAATGTTTCCCATAAGGAATAATGTACATTGAATTAATCAATTCCAGACCTCCAAAACATCCACACTGTATAAGGCATTATATGCATTAAAGGAGTTGTATTGTACAGGTGCTCCCTGATTTATGAAGATATGTTCAGACAAATCCATCATAAATTAAATGTATCATGAACCAATGAGTTTATACTGTACTGTTTCATAGTCTATTGCTGCCTTCAAGTGGTGTCGGAAATATCGTAATTACGAGATGACATCACATTAACGTTTTGATAAGCCCCGACTTATCTGAGCTGGGGGCGTGTCAGTAACGAAACGTCATGGCGGCTGCCGGCATGGATGCTGCCACTACAGTAAACGTAAAGTTTTTACTTTACTAACAGTAGTTTTGCATGTTAACTGTACAGTTTATGCTTGTGTACATTTTGTTCAACTTGCACTAATGTTAATGAGGAATTACAACAAAATAATATTATATAATATAAAATATTACTCATCTAATTCGTGTCCTGTTCGCTTCATTCTCCTCAAGTAAGGCTAAATATAAACTTGCTGGTTTTACCTATACAAAAATAGAAGTAGTACAAACAAAAGTTTTCTTTTGGCGTCACCACCCGACAAAAAACACTTGAACGTACATCATGTCGTAAGTACCACCTCCGAACTCGGAAGTAGGAACTTCCGAAGACGACTTGAAGGCAGCATATTACACATTAACACTTACATTAACCTACAGTTTGTCAAAATCATTAACACAAAGCTTATTTTATAATAAAGTGTTGAAAAATGTCATGTAATTAGTGAGTAATGGATTGAAAGTGAAAATAATTATTTCTGTCACTTTATTAGAATAAAACCAGAAAATACAGGAAATTTGTATGTAGTATTAAAAATCTGAAAAAAAAAACCCCAGTTTCTATAGACCATAGTGGCTAGTATATTTTAGACTTGAGCAATTGCAGCAGCTAGCAGCTTCATCAGGATACCCAGGCTTGTTAGCGCGATGCCCAAGTTTGACCATGAATGGTCTTTTTGGAAGGGTAGCAGCCAACAAACCACTATTTCGGAAGGGTAACAGGGCAAAAGGTTTGTAATGAAGATCAGTGGAAAAGAGTATTATGGATGAATCTAAGATTAAAATTTTTGGATCCAATCATCAACAATATGTTATAGAAAAGATAAGATAATCCTTTATTAGTCCCACAGAGACTTTATTTAGATATTACAGCAGCAGAGTGATAGTAGTAAAATGTTCAGTAAATGTACACACAGTAAAATTGTGCAGAATTATATATGTATGTACAGATATATATATATATATATATATATATATATATATATATATATACACATGCATGTATGTGTGTATATATATATGAATGTACTGTATGTACATACGTATTTTCATCATGGGTTAAGGACAGATAGATGATACTGAATTCTGAGGCCTGCATTCATTTCCAATATGACTTTCATGTCCTTTGGGCGTCACTTGCGAATTCCTTGCATGTGGAAAACCAAGCTTGGTTGTCCCAGGCTGCCTAAGCTCTGGGACAGAAAAATCCGGAGATGGCTACATCTGATCTGGCGACAGCACAGGGAAGATTATGATGAAGCATATGGAAAGATCTGCCAAGACTGCGGGCTGATTCCTTTAAGGCATACAAAACCTACTAATTGAGCCAAGATGTTGGCTCTTTTATTAAAATGAGAAACATACAGTAAGTAAACATGTAAAGCATTTTATCATGATTATCCCAAGCATTTTCTGAGGAGCACAACAGGAGTGGAATGGGTACAGAAAGAAAGAAAGATTGGCGACAGAGGGCGGAAGAAGGGTGATGAAGCAAGGCTGAAGCGTGAGCTGCAATCAGAATCCTAAATGTACTGGGATAATGTTTCAGCAAATCGTTCCCAGGCACTCCTGCTCCGTTTGGGGACGACAGGGATCCGGGGAGTAAATAATCGGATTTCGTTTCCTTTATCTCGCTAACGTGGAGCACAGGCGAGGTGTTTTGAGAGGCCGTGTCTTCCTGTCACAACCCTTTGTATTTCCTCTGCAGCCTGCACACTGCTCCCTTGCACACATCCCTTTTTTTCCAAGCCCTATCTGGCCCAGGTTCAAAACAACCCGCTGGTGATGCAAACCCCTGCTTTTTGTATCTTTTACTGTTTCTCAAGGGTTGAAATAGCAGCCCAGAGACTGAATGGTGCGAGACGTTCCTGGAAAACAGAGAGCGCTTTAAGTCCATACAGAATCGCTAGAATGTGGTTAGAAACAGGTTTCAGTGTTTTTCGACATGTGAACAATGTCTATGAACATGTAATAGACACTCTTACTCGATGCTGTTTTGTCTCCCATGTCATTTACCACGAGCCGTTGCCAGGCCTCTCTACAAAGACAAATTGTGTACGTGGAATGTTCTGGAGAGCATCCGAAAATGCTCCCATTGTTCAGCCTTCTCCGTGATGACATGTGCTAGGATATTTAGTAGCATACTTGACTCTGTGCCCTGAGAGCCTGCAGAAATAGTCCTCATTCAGGTTTTTGCACCTGCATCCGAAAGCCAGCCGGTCATGCTTCAGGGACGCTGTGTGCCACTTATGGTATAGTTAGCAGAGATGCAGTGTTTAAGTATAGTGTACTGCTAATAGTTTAGCTTCCAGTGTGAGATGAATGATGGACCTCAGTTCAGAGGGTCAGCTATGTAGTGTCTAGTATTCCAAGTTTCCATTTTTTTATCACTGTTATTATGGCCTAGTCAGTTCATGACAGCTAAGAGAGCTAAGAGGGACTGTGGTGGCCTTGTGGTTAAGCGCTGGACTGTGGATCAGAAGGTCCAGGTTTCAAATCCCACCTCTGCCAAGCTGCCACTGTTGGGTCCTTGAGCAAGACCCTTAACCCACAATTGCTTGGACTGAAAGACTGTATCAGGTGTAAGTGCTCTCGGAATGGGCGTCTGCCAAATGACACAAAGGTAAGAGAAACCAATTGTTTAATCATTTCTGGCCATGTACAGTACAGTGCAAAAATCACTTTTTTTTACTTCGTGTCACACTTTTTGTGTTTTCTCTATGTACGAGATGGCACGATTGTAAAAACCCTTTTGGGTTTTTGTGTCCTGAGGATGTAGCCCATGGCTTCACTGCTGCTGCAAAGGACGACACTGCCATTCCTGACTTCCTCCATCGACCTGAGGATATCACAGGGGAATAAATTACGTCCCCTCCTCCGGATTCACTGAGCACGCGTGCCCAATGAATCTTTCCCATCAAGGACACAAGAATCTACAGTGATTCTGCTTTTTGGACTACCTGTCCAAACTCGCTCATTCCTTACACTATTATATTCAATATTTCATCTATTTGTATGACAATCTTACATGCTATAGTTTTTTCTCTATCTTGTTTCACTCTCTATTATTTTGTTCTTTGTCATCTTAGCCTATATATTATTCTATTCAAATTATAAGTAGAATATTTTCTTTACATATGTTTTTAATTCCAAGATTTAACATCCAGGCTGCCCAAGGTGGATGAGTCCTTATTAGAGTCTTGGTCCTCCCAAGGTTTCTTCCCTATAACGTTTAGGGAGTTTTTCCTTGCCACTGTCACCTCAGCCTTGCTCAACTAGGGCTTTGAGCCAATATATGTGTAGAGCTACTTTAAGACGATACTGTGTTGTAAAGAGCGCTAATAAATAAATTTGACTTGACTTGATATGATTTGTAATAGAAACCATTTTAAAATTAGAGACAAATGCCAAATAGAATCCTTTTCACTAGAGTTCTCAGACTGTTGACCCCCGGTGTATATATTTTATGCTTTCTACTTTTGAAAACTGTTTTAAGGAATGTTTTCTCAGCTCAGTCTGTATGCAAATCGGAGATTTTCAGGTCATATTTATTAGCCCACTTTAAAGTAATTTTTCTGCCTTTACGGTTATATAAATCTGTTTCATTACAGTTTATAGCCCTCGTAAAGCAATGGACCTCAGTGGGTAAATATGTCAAAAAGGTGTTTTCCACATTTTATCTTCCCAGAAATGTCTTCATGAGTGCATATGTAATGTTTTGTGCCAACTATACCGGCTGAGAGCATAAAATTGGCTTTGTTTTCCCTGACCTCATTCACTAATGGCAACGTTTCTGCCCGCCGCCACTGGGCATCGAGGGGAAGTGTTTCTCAGACAGCTGCCGCTGGCTTGTGTTTCAGGGCCTGTCGATGAACTCCCAATAACTACTCGCTCCAGCTGCAACCTCAACCCCTCCCACATCCACCACCCATATGGTTTTGCCCTGTTGACACACACACACACAGACTGATCCTAGGTCTTCCGTCTAATTATGCAATTTCCATCACGGCATCTTTTCCGATGTAATGTCAGCCATTTAGATTGCTGCCATAAATACAATAATCATGCAAACAATGTAATGATAAGTGGCGGTGCACAAAAGCCAAGGTACACAACTAAAGTGTCTGCAAAGATTGCTCCACTAAAATTTCAATTCATCTGCTCTGCTGAGTCGTTTACATCAGCGACAACACAGAGAGGGCCTTTTGTAAAACGAAGGCCATGTGCTTTTAGGGTGCTTGCTCCACAATAACGTTTGTCTGTAATCATCCTCAAATGAACACTTTCCAAAAGAATAACACTTTAAAACGTTTTAATAACATTCACAATCGCTGTAGAGGATCACACAACTGAGCTGAGCCGTTAAAGCTGAAGGATCTCGCTCAAAGACCCAACACCCTGGCAGGGCTGGGATTAGAACTCAACCTTCAAAGTTGTCCAAAGCCTTAACCATGGAGCACTGTCCATTAGCAGACATAGCTATTCAGAACATTTTACAAGCTAAAGTCTGACAATGTACAACAATGTATAAGTTGTTTAGGGTTGAGGGCACTTTGACTGAAGCTGAGACTTGAACCTTCAACCTAGTGGTCACCTCAAGATTTTAAAGGCAGCAGATGAAACACGAGACAGAGCAAAAATCTCAAAGCCAGACATACACTGTGCAATTTTAGCCTTTTTTAAGCCCGATTTGGTCCTAGCGAGTAAATTTCAGGATCGGTCCCAATTTTAGCTTGACCAGATCATATTTGCCATTCAGTGCGAGGGGGAAGCGATGCCCGATTAACTGCCCAAACGAGCTCCGAGTGAGCACTCAGAAAAGTTGGTCACTTGTCTTGTGAGCCGATTTCTGCATATCGGCCATCTAAATATAACAAAATATGGAATCCCAAATCAGAAAAATTTAGGATAGTAGAGAAAATGCATATAAAACTTACAGTTACTGTTTCTTACAGTATATTTACTTTGACTTTTATTTCATTGCAGACAGAATGAACCCAAGATATTAACTTAATTTCATTTGTTAATAAACATCCATTCCTGCAATTCAGGCCTGCAACACATTCTAATAAAAGTTGGGTCGGGGCAATTTAGGGCTGGTAATGAGGTAAAAAAAAAAAAAAACGAAATAATGATGGAATTTCAAACAGGTGATGTCAACAGGTGATTATAATCATGGCTTGGTATAAAGTCAGTATCCGCGAAAATCTTTGAGGATCTCACGATGAGCAGAGGATCTCCAGTCTATCAACAAATGTGTGAGAAAATGATTGAAAAAGTTAACAACAATGTTCCTCCAAGAAAGAGGGGAAGGGATTTACATACTTCAATCCTACCTTTTTCTGATTTACCTGGTTTTGCATTGTGTCATTGAAAAATTCATGGACTTCCCTGGAGAAGATGTCGTCTTGAAGGCAGCTTACGTTGCTCTAATATCTCAGTGTACTTCTCTGCATTAACGCTGCACTACAGAAGTGTAAATGACCATTACCAAGGGCAATGACCCAACTCCATATCATGACAGAGCCTGGCTTTTGAACTTGTTGCTGATAACAGTTTGGATGGTCCTTTTTGTCTTCGGTCTGGAGCACACTGCATCCATTTCTTATAAAAAAGATCTGGAATACTGACTGGTCTGACCACAATACACATTTAATCTTTGTGATGGTCTATCCTAGATGCCTCTGAGCCCAGATGTTGATGCTGCTTCAAGACATGGTTAACATAAGGCTTCCTTTTTGCACAGTAATGTGTTAAGTGGCATTTGTGAATGTAACTCTGTATTGTAGTGCTTGATAAAGGTTTGATAAAGTAATCCCTTACCCATGTGGTTCTATCAGCTATTGATGAATGACGGTTCTTGATGCAGCGCAGTTTGAGGGTTCAATGATCGCACCTCTTCAGTTTAGGCTTGAGCCCTTGCCCTTTATGCACTGAAATCCCTCCAGATTCCTTGAACCATTTAATGATATTATGCATTTTAGTGGGAGAAATATGGAAATTCCTTCCATTCTGTCTTTGAGGAACATTGTTTTTAAACATTTCAATAATTTTCTCACATATTTGTTGATAAACTGGAGATCCTCTGCCCATCTTTACTCCTCAAAGACTCAGCCTTTTGTGGATACTCTTTTTGTACCAAATCATGGTTATAATCACCTGTTGTTTGAAATCACATCATTATTTAGTTTTTTTAAATTCAATACTAGCTCTTTTGCCCCGCCCCAACTTTTTATAATGTGTTGCAGGACTGAAATGCAGGAATGGATGTTTATTAACAAATGAAATAATGTTGGCCAGAAAAAAACTGAAATATAATGGGTTCATACTGCCTGCAATGAAATAAAAGTCAATGTGAGAAACACTGCAGTTTTTTAAATTTGCAATTTCCATACTATCCCAACTTCTGATTTGGTGTTCGCGTAAATCGCAGGCTTTGCATGACAAACAATTCAAACGTGCAGTGTGAGGTATCGCCAAAGAACAAGATTTCCAAAATCTCACAGTATAGGCCTTGCTTCTGGCAGCACTGTCCTCATACATCAGGGCGACCATCATGATCATATTAATATCAGTAATGATTCTCATATGTTCCTGTATTCAGACGCATTTGAGAGCAGCACAGCGAGTGTGAGCTAAGATCTAATTTTATGATCTCCGCAGGGTAGTTCAACAGCAAGGAGTTGGCGAACAGCTGATGTTCTCATGTTCCTGAAACAGACAGGATTCGAAAGGGTCTGTAAAAGAACAAATTTCCCCCAGTTCCCCCAGTTTCTCACAAGGAAAACAGCATGAGCAAGACCATTTCTTAGAAGCAATGAATGTCTCGTCTCAAAAACGAGCCAAAACGAAACGCGCAAAGCAAACATACGACCCAATAAACTCAAAACTTTTGTTCCAAACATGATCTGTAATGTCCTTTGGCTGGGGCACATATTTTAATGTCTGGGGTCTGATTCACACATCTTATTCTAACCCGGCCAAGATTGTGTGTGAAAAATGAGGAGACATGATCTCAAAACTTTTCAAATGACGGAGTGCACACCTCCGTCTCATGTTGTATGAGTGGGATTGAATCCTGGATTTCTAGGGAAAGGACAAACAGCAGACAGGAAGTGCTGACCCAGTGGATCTAGGCGATAAATCAAAACAGTCCTTCACCAGTCAGGTCTGAAAATGACTGCATCATTACAAAAGAGGGAAATGATGCCAATGCAGAGGAAGACGTGGCAATAGGAAATAACACAACTTAAAATGTAGGGGGTTTTGCATGTATGTTTGTTCATGTTATTTCAAGGCCAGCTCTTTCAGATATTACAAACCTCACTGATTCAAACATCACTGAGCAATCGACCAGTATACATTGAGGTGGCTTCTGGACGTGGTTAACACAAGGCTTATTTTTTGCACAGTAAAGTTTTGAGTGGGATTTGTGAATGTAACCCTATTGCAGTGCTTGATAAAGGTTTGATAAAGTAATCCCATGCCCATGTGGTTCTATCAGCTATTTATGAATGATGGTTCTTGATGCAGTGCTGTCTGAGGAATCAGAGATCATCGATGTTCAGTTTAGGCTTGCACTCTTGCCCTTTATGGATTGAAATAATTCCAGCTTACTTGAATCTTTTAATGATATTACGCACTGCAGATGAAGAAATATGCAAATCCTTTCAAATCCTTCTTTTAGGAGCATTGTTTTTAAGCATTTCAATACATTTCCCACACATTTCTTGACAAACTGGAGATCCTCTGCCCATCTTTCTTCTTTTTTGGAAACTATTTTTGTACCAAATCATGATTACATAATCACCTGTCGAAAGGCATATTCATATTATTATTATTTTTTTTACCTCATTACTAGCCATACAATGCCCCATCCCAACTTTTTTTAGAACACATAACAGGTTTAAAATGCAGGAATGGATGTTTATTAGCAAATGAAAAGAAGTCAGCCAGAAAAAAAAGACATGGAACATCGTGGGTACATACTGGTTGCAATGAAATAAAAGCCAAAGTAACTGTAACATTGTATAATTTGTATTCATACTCACAAACTGGAACATTTTAGAGATGGCAACTTAACATACATGTCTTTGGAATGTGCAAGGAAATTGGTGTACCCAGAGAAAACCAATGCAGACAACTGCGAGGCAATGGTATTAACCACTGTGCCACCCTGCCTCCATTTCAGTCTTCATTAAATTCTCGATAACATTCTACATCGATGCCAGCAATGGATGAAAGTGAGAGAAGTTGACTTTTATTGCGTTTAGCAGAATCATTTTCCAGAGTGACTGAGCAGTTGGCGTTTAAGGGCCTTGCTAAAGAAATCAGCAGGGGCGGCTTGAGCATAATTTAGTATTAATCCACTGTTTTATCGTGACTTACTGAAAGGCCAAGAGTACCAAGAATAAAATCAGTGCCTTTCTGATTTATTTGTTCAGTCGCTGTAACTCCGTGCTTCCTCCAATCTGCTGTGTAATTGTGTGAGCCGTAATCAGTCACAGATTTTCTTATTCAATCAGATCATTACTCATTTCTGAGTGTAGGAGAGTGGGAACTCCACCTGTAAAAGCCTGTTACTGTAAGAGGAGGGGAATGCTGCCATTCTCCACCCACCCCGTGGCTTGCAGATCAAATGGACAGCATGTGGCAGCCTGCGGAGGATGATCAAAGTCTTTCATCTCTCATTGCACAAGCTCTAGGTGGTCTGCTAACGATTTTACATGTGGCCCTGCTTTAAACTCCAGTCCTCTTCGAAGGCTTCCCTTTCACATCGCTGCTCTTTTCAGTCCTCACCCACTTCTTGAAAGAGAGATTCCAGTCTGGCTTCCATGGTGCCTGATGGTTGGATTCCCTACTTGCAACCCTGTCATGAAAGCGTGGAATCATGACCTGCTCTTGGAAACAGAAATCAAAACATAGCACAACCTATCATCTTCATATGGGACCTAATAAGAGAATCGTAGGGGTGTTTCCAGTAACAAAGCCGCAGCACCACATGACTGCCAGAGTTCAACGTTGGGTCAGGGCTATGCACAAAACGTGTTTCAGGCGCTTGTCTGTACGCGAGAAAGAGGGGAATTGGGGAGACCATCAAAGACAGCAGGAAAGGTTCCTCTCATGTTGGAGACACACAGTCTGTCTTTCTCTGTCCGGTAATGGCCATTGTGAGTCTGGAGACTGTCTTGGAAATAAAGTGGGAAAACGCCCTAGACAGGGTGCATGTCCATCACAGGGCATCAAACACTTACTCACTCACTCACTCACTCACACATATGGGCAATTTAGAGTAGCCTGTTGACCTACCGGCATTTTGGGGGAGGTGGAGGAAACCCACGGTGACATGAGCAGAGGTGAGGATCAAGTCTGGTCTGAGGCATCAGAGGCAAATTTGAGTAGTTTGGGTGGGCAACAACAATGGTTTTTCGTAATTAGCTTATGTAAAGACTGGTGTTGTGTTTTGTTATGTTTCTACTTTCTATATGTTTTTTTTGCTCTATACTGAGCTTACTGCTTTAATTTTGTACTGTGGTGCACATTCTGCTATTTGCTGCATCTATTGTGCATCATTTTTGCTTGTAATCAATAAAGTAGCCTAATTTTCATCTGTGTAGCCAAACCTAAACAGTACAAAATAATTAAGTTTTTGACAATGATCAAGTTTATGACAGCTTAAATGCCATTCAGGTTCATTTATTCGCAACAACACTAATAACAGTTTACAAGTGACACCTTACAAAAGCCGATACGATATTTACACTGGCGTTGCACAACTGATATGACCTATTTGCAATATAAAGCTGAATACATTACTGTGGGTATATGCAAGTGATTACAATTGAACAGAGGCTCTAGTTGCCCTGTTTGGCCGCCTCTAGACTGGAAACAATATGAGATACAACTGGCAATGGAGGCAAAACGGGTTCCGTATGGTATCCTGTGGCAATTCCTGTGAAACCCGAGCATCGTCGGATCCCAAACAGAACCTGGATTTGTCACTAATGACGATACAGTTCCAGTCGCAGCAGTCCAGGGCAAAATGTCTTTAAGTATGTTTTAGAGGCATGTCTAGCACTCAACAAGCTCTCACCACAACCCAAAAGTAGCCTCTGAGAGCCTTTTTATAGTTTAGTGGGGGAAGCACTTTTTCGCCCTCTTGTGTCAAGACCCAGCGTCTAATCAGACCATACCTGTAATCATTTACATATCTGCCTGAGACAAAACTGCATGCCAAGTTTGCAGCAATCCCACATTCTACCTGGGCGCATAATTTTTTTTTGTCATTGGACAGGAATGGTATATAGAGATGAGAAAGAGGGATACGAAGAGACTTTTACGTTTTCAGCTGCTCCATCCTCCACAACGAGGGTCAAGATTCTTGATCAGGTTGCACAAATGGGTTGCACCTCTGATCATGTCTCTGTGCACGTGGTTTGGGGGAGGGGGGAGCTGAATGCAAGTGAGTGTGCTCCACAGAACAGATCTTTTCCAATCATGTCCCACATCACACCCGTCCAGCTCCCGGGACTGTGCTCGGAGTGAAATTAAATGGCTGGTGTCATAAAGCGACCGAACAATGGAGGTATTCACCGGTCAGGGTTTTCCTTCGAGCGAACGCAAACACGATACTTCTTATTCAGCACTTAGGACTCAATGTGGACCATTCTTACTCCTCTCCCTCTGCGGCAGTCTGCTTGAAGGATTAAATCATCTAGCATCCCTCCCAAGCGCTCCGGCTCTGTGCCCTATTCTTTCAAGAACAGTCCTCCAGATGACAAGAAAGATGTAACACAGGAAACGGGGATGTCAGAATGAGTTAGCGTTGCCCCACATGGGCTAGAAAGTGGCTTTGTATGTTGCAAATAAATCAGGAGTGATTGCCACACTTAATAATAAATGTGATTTTAAGTTGAGGGCAGCGAGAGCTCAAGGCTGGTTTTGGTTGACAGTAAATGTTTATTTTTAAGCGCTGTGCATGAGAAAATACTTTTTTTTTTTTTTTTTTTTACAGCGATAACATTTCTTAAACTGTTTTCATAACCGTTGACCATTCACTGCTCCCTTCACTCGAAATCGGGATCTGTATGGAGTGCAGTATTTAGGGTAGTAAATGATTTCATACACTACTGCCTTTGCTGATTACTGTACAACCGCAGTCTTGTCGCATTAACACAGTGAATGTTGATTCACAGTATGCCCGGGACACGAGATAACAACTTAAAAATGCTGTTTCTAATAATAGTACTTAATGAATTAGATACTTTTTCAATAAAAGTTATCAACCTGGTAAAAAAAAGTTGTTGTTTTTTCTGTTCAGAATGATACCTGCTTTACACACATTGGGGGCCAAAACTATGAGATCACTATTGAAAAGGATTGTTAGGATCTCTATTTAGAAGGATTCATAATGCAGTAGAATAATAACCTATAACACACCTCGAAGCTTTTCAACAACTCAAGGAGTGCTGCCTTTCTTGTACTTGCTTCCACAGTCAAACCCCATCAAGAATTTAGGCGAGTAAGGCAAGCACTCACGAACATCACAAGATGCTCATTGGATTACAGGTTTGCACCATTTAATGACCACATTAATTGTCGATCAAAATGGCCGTTGACCGGAAAATACCATAGTCACAGTTTTTTATACTACTGTACTATCGATGTAAAGAGTATTTTCCCCATAAAACTACGTGCAGACAATACATAAATGCGTCAGAGATACGCCACCATCTATACAGCATCCAAAGTCCAAACTGTTATACATATCACTCTCTCCAGAAAGTACACACCACTGGCTGTTATCACTAACCTTCTTATAGTTGTGCTTGAAAGTTTGTGAATCCTTTAGAATTTTCTATATTTCTGCATAATTAAACATCACCTTAAACATCATCATGTTTTCACACAAGTCCTAAAAGTAGATAAAGAGAACCCAGTTAAACAAATGAGACAAAAATATTATACTTGGTCATTTATTTATTGAGGAAAGTGATCCAATTTTACATATTAGTGAGTGGCAAAAGTATGTGAACCTCTAGGATTAGCAGTTAATTTAAAGGTGAAATTAGAGTCAGGTGTTTTCTATCAGTGGGATGACAATCAGGTGTGTGGGCACCCTGTTTTATTTAAAGAACAGGGATCTATCAAAGTCTGCTCTTCACAACACGTTTGTAGAAGTGTATCACGGCACGCACAAAGGAGATGTCTGAGGACCTCAGAAAAAGAGTAGGTGATGCTCATCAGGCTGGAAAAGGTTACAAAACCATCTCTAAAGAGTTTGGACTCCACCAATCCACAGTCAGACAGATTGTGTCACACCAGATACTGAAAGCAAAGGTTCACATACTTTTGCCACTCACTAATATGTAATATTGGATCATTTTCCTCATTAAATAAATGACCAAGTATAATATTTTGTCTCCTTTGTTTAACAGGGTTCTCTTTATCTACTTTTGGACTTGATGATGCTTTAGGTCATATTTATGCAGAAATAGAGAAAATTCTAAAGGGTTCACAAACATTCAAGCACCACTGTAAATCCCTAGCATCATCAGAGTTTGTGGATTAAGCTAGCATTTCGAGCTGCACATACGGATAGTGCTCTCTGTTTGCAAAAGTCGGAGCCTGACTTTTATAGAAATGCGAGCTGGGTTGTATAGGCTGCTCTGGGTTTTGCCTACATAAATGGAACCTCTCATTTTCTTTCTGTCTTTATGAGATGTAAATTTCTAGGTAGGCAGCAAATGAATATAGCATCTGTGTTTGACCCGACAGCCAGCGACTTGCATAAAGGCTACGTTTGATGTGTTGTGTAAAAACAGTGAGATGAACTTGGATATATATATACGTCTGCAGATCTTTTTTTTTCCAGGCAGACGCTGACTGTCTCATTAGATCTTTGCTTCTATGTATTTACTCTCTACAAGTAAATATGAATCTAGCGTCTTTATTACTATACTATTTGGAAAGCGGAATTTCTGCAAACGGACACAAATGTTTGTGCGTAGGATGTCCTCTGATCCATGCTTGAGGTTGCTGTTTTATGATAGAAGTAAACCTTCAGCCCTTGAACTTTGTGTCCACTTTGTTTTAAAGAAAGCTTATCCATGAAGAGCGTTGTCTTTAGCGCTCCTATGCATAAAGCGTTTGAAGCTTTGGGGAAAGTCCATGTACGTAGCCTGCTGACAGTGATTGGTTCTTATAATGGTCCAAACTCTAAAAGAGGTACTGGACAACAATACATTTCCATGTTTGCACCAGCTCACGAGTTAAATTTTCCTTAAAATTGGACCCTAAAGGTCCTACGATGTGAAAAACAGGAGTTGAAGTAAACGAGCACTGAAGCGTGTCATTTTATTCTACCAAACCTAGAGATTTGTAAAGCTGCTGGCTAGGCCAACAACACTCGCTACTGAACCCCACAATTACACCAAGGGTCACATGGGAATGTGCTGCGCTTTCTCTGTGAAGCATTCAGTTTGGACGTTTATTATCAATTTGTCACACAGCTACTGAATAAAAAAGTTTTTTATTTAGGAGTACGTTCTTAGACCAGTTTCACCACAGCTATCTCTCTCATGACAGGCAGGTAGGCTAAACACTCTTGGCAGGCTATTTGCTAACGTGTTTCTGAGAAACATAGCTTTACGCTTAACTGAACAGCTGAGCAATCTGTAGCAATTTTGTTAAGAAATATTCATTCTTAGTTTTCAGATATTGTTCAGCCATCATTGTGGGAAACAAAAAATGTAATATTATTCACTTCTGAAAATGTTTGGGTACCCCTGGCTATATGATATGTTGTCATGGCAAATTTTAAGAACTCCACGGCATTAGTGATTAGCAGTGCTAGTTTTGTTTCTTTCTCAGCTTTCAGATTTTGCTCAAGGGTAGATAACAGTATGTGACACAAAAATGTTTAGTTAATCCAAACTTTTGAATGGTTTTGTGTATAAGCTTTTCTTCAAATTGTTGGACCCTGCCTAGTCAAACAGCATGAATAGGCATTAACCTTAATCTATTCAGGCAACTTCAAAACAACACATTTAAGTGAACTGTATGGATAAGGATATGTACCGTGGAACCTCGGAATTTAAACATAATTTTTGCAGAATGTCGTTTGAATTTACTCAAAGTCAGAATCAAGTTTCCCCTTAAAAAGTAACGCAACTGATTGTTTTGTATACATACAGTGGGGCAAAAAGTATTTAGTCAGTCACTGATTGTGCAAGTTCTCTGACTTAGAAAGACGAGAGAGGTGAGTAATTTTCATCATAGGTACACTTCAACTATGAGAGACAAAATGAGAAAAAAATCCAGGAAATCACATTGTAGGATATTTAAAGAATTTAATTATAAATTATGGTGGAAAATAAGTGTTTTCACCCCCATGCTTCACAGTAGGTATGGCGCAACTCAGAATTCTTCTTCCTCCAAACACGACGAGTTGAGTTTTTACCAAAATGTTCTGTTTTGGTTTCATCTGACCACATGATATTCTCCCAATCCTCTTCTGGATCATTCCATATGCTATCTGGCAAACTTCAGACGGGCCTGGACATGTACTGGCTTAAACAGGGGGGCACTGTAGGATCTGAGTCCCTCTCGGCATAGTGTGTTACTGATGGTAGCCTTGTTATTTTGGTCTCAGCTCTTTGCAGGTCATTCATTAGGTCCCTCCTTGTAGTTCTGGGATTTTTGTTCACCGTTCTCAGGATCATTTTGACCCCACAGGATGAGATCTTGCATGGGACCCCAGATCAAGGGACAGTATCAATGGTCTTGTATGTCTTACAATTTCTCCCACAGTTGATTTATTCACATCAACCTGCTTGCCTATTGTAGATTCACTCTTCCCAGCTTGGTGCAGGCCTACAATTTTCTTTCTGGTGTCCTTTGACAGCTCTTTGGTCTTGGCCATGGTTGAGTTTGGAGTCTGACTGTTTGAGGCTGTGGACAGGTGTCTTTTATACAGATAACGAGGTCAAACAGGTACCATTAATACAGGTAACGAGTGGAGGACAGAAGAGCTTCTTAAAGAAGAAGTTACAGGTCTGTGAGAGCCAGAAATCTTGCTTGTTTGTGGGTGACCAAATACTTATTTTCCACCATGACTTGCAATTAAATACTTTAAAAAATCCTATAATGTGATTTCTTGGATTTTTTTTCTCATTTTGTCTCTCATAATTGTAGTGTACCTATGATGAAAATTACCGACCTCTCTCATCTGTCTAAGTCGGAGAACTTGCACAATCAGTGACTGACAAATACCTTTTTTGCCCCACTGTATATTCATATGTAATTAATGATTGCAAGCATGAATGGGGCAAATGAATGTAATGCAATAATAATAATCAATAAATGCATGAAATAATTGAAATGTAAAGACATGAAATAAGTGCAATATAAAGTGAAATTTTATAACCATTGAGGCGAATGCAGTTTTAAACCAGCCGCTAGATTGCTCAGGCAGGCAGTGTTGTGCCAGTTCACAGCTTTTCTGAACTAGTTCAAGTTCAGTTCATACATGCTCAAAGTGAACAGTTCACGTTCAAAGTTCACAATTTTAATTCTGAACTAGTTCAAAGTTCAGTTCATTTTACTTTTTTTGTGAGATATTCAAATAAATACTTTTTTCACACTACAAGCTAGAAATCACTATACGTTCTTTGAAACTGCTCATTGTAGACATTTGCTCATGACACTGCAATTGTGTACGCGGCATTGCTATGCCTACCCCGCTCTGCTGCAATTCATCACGGGTAACGTCGTGCGGAAGCCAGTATGTTATTAACTAGCCAGTATGTTAACTATTCTCAGCCGGACACTATGTTGCCCGCAATGCATTGCGCACACAATGTCAAAACCATTTCTGTCTGATGATACATGATTTAAGCGGCACCAGCGAGAATACAGGAGGTAGGAACTTTCTCTCGTTGCGTTTCAAAAGAGAAAACAGATGTCACTCAGTTTTCAATGGAAAACAAATTCCAACGTTCATTTACAGTGATGTCTGCCGTTCATGACACATAATGTGAACTAATTCACGTTCAAGTTCTTTATTAAAAAATGTGTTGCGTTCAGTTCACGTTCACGAAAAAATGAGGAGCGTGTTCAAGAACGTCGTTCTTTTGAACTTCGGTCATCGCACACAACACTGGCAGGCAGAGTTATTTTTCTAAGTGCCGGTCCCCAAGCCCGGATAAATGGTGAGGGTTGCGTCCGGAAGGGCATCCGGTGTAAAACATTTGCCAAAGAAAGTATGCGAGTTTAATAATCATCCCATTTCACCATACCAGGATTGATCGCGGCCCGGGTTAACAACGAACGCCACTGGTACTGGTAGCAACAGGGTACCAGCGGAAATTGGACTACACTGTTTTGCCGAAGAACGAAGAGGAGGGAAGCGTGTGTAGGAGACAGAGAAAAATCAGGAGGGGCCCAGAATATAGCACTGAGGGTAGCAACCCTAAATGTAGGGACGATGACAGGGAAAAGTAGGAGTAGAGAGCTGGCTGATATGATTGCAGAGAGGAGAAAGGTCGATGTTTTGTGTGTGCAGGAGACCAAAGTGGAAGGGTAGCAAGGCTCGATGCATTGGTGCAGGGTTTTAAAACTGTTCTACCATGGTGTGGGATAGGAAGAGAAATGGAGTTGGTGTGGTGGTCCTGAAGGAGGACTATGTAAAGAATGTTTGGTGAGGTGAAAAGGGTGTCAGATAGGATAATATGTCTGAAGCTGGAAATTGAGGGTGTACTGGTGAATGTTGTTTAGTGGCTATGCACCACAAGTTGGCTGTGAAATTAGAGGAGAAAGAGAGATTCTGGGGGGAGTTAGATGAAGTGGTTGAGAGCATTCCCAGGGAGGAGACTACTGGTGATTGGTACAGATTTCAGGGTCATGTTGGTGATGGTAATAAAGGAGATGAGGAAGTGGGAGTGATGGGCAGGTTTTGGTGTTAAGGATAGGAACCTAGAAGGACAGATGGTGGTGGATTTTGCAAAGAGAGATGGAAATGGCTGTGGTTAACACATATTTCCAAAAGAAGGAGGGAAGCATAGGGTGACTTAACAGAGTGGAGGGAGGAGCACACAGGTAAACTACATCCTATGTAGAAGAGGTTGCTTAAAAGAGATTGGTGATTGTAAGGTAGTGGCAGGGAGAGTGTAGTGTAGCTAGGCAGCATCGGATGGTGGTGTGCAGGATGGCTCTGGTGGTTAGGAAGAGGAAAGAAAACAAAGGCAGAGCAGAGGACCAAATGGTGGAATTGTTTGAGAAAAGGAAGAATGTTGTAAGGAGTTCAGAGAGGAGCTGAGAAAGGCTTTTGGTGATAGGAAAAGAGTTCTCCCAGATGACTGGGTAGTAGCAGCAACAGTAATTAGACAGACAGGTAGAAAGGTACTGGGTGTGTCCTCTGGACAGGCAAAGGATGAAAAGGAAACCTGGTGGTGGAACGAGGAAGTGCAGAGGACTTATTCAGAGAAAGAGGTCCAGCCAAAGAAGAAATGGGACAGGGGACAGGACTAATGAGAGTAGGCAGGAGTAACAAGGTGATGCGGCAAAGGGGCAAAGAGGGGTTGTAGCAAAGGCCAAGCAGAAGGCCTACGATGAGTTATATGAAAGGTTAGACAGTAAGGACGGAGAGAAGGAGTTGTATCTGCTGGCGAGTACAGAGAGAGATAGAGCTGGAAAGGATGTGCAGTCATGTCATGGTGATCAAGGATAGGGAAATGGAAATGTACTGACAGGGTGAGCGGCACAGCAAATAGATCTCGAGGTGTAGATATCACGGGATTACATGGAACAATGTGGATCATTGCTTCTGCAGGTAAGTGTGTCACAAGAATGTCTGATTCCAGAAGCTGTATACATGAAATGAAGGAGATTGATTTTGAGGAGCTGCTGAATGTAGAAAATAAAAGGGAAAGAAGGTTGGATGTTGTAGAAATTGTGGAACAGGATTGTAGCAAAGAGATTAAAAACAGCGAGGAAGAATGAGGAAAGCTTTGAAAAGGATGAAGAAAGGAAAGCAGGTGGGATCTGATGACATACCAGTTGAGGTATGGAAAAGTCTAGGAGAGCTGGGAGTGGTGTTTTTGACTAGATTATCAATGGAATTCTGGTGAATGAGAGCAGTGCCTGAGGAATGGAGGACAAGTTTACTCTGTACCGATTTTTACGCAGAGGGTGATGTACAGGAGTTTGGCTCTTAAAGGGGATAAAGTTGATGAGCCACACAATGAAGATTGGGAGAAGAGGTGTGTGGAAGGCTAGGCTCAGGACAGGAGGTGACAGTGTATGAACAACAGTATGGTCCTTTCATGGCCAAGGAGAGCACCAGGATGCGAGTTTTTTGCTTTGCGACTGCTGATGGAGAAGTATAGAGATGGTCAGGCGCTCGGTATCTAGCGAGGTTCAGAGATTGCGTCTCGACATCACGAGTCACCGACACACAAAATGAGAGTACAATATATGCCGTGGTATGTAGACAAGAATGTTGTAGTTGGTTAGGTCAACTGGAGCGGACAACAGACATTGCAGGTGACTGTTGTTAGGGACATCGACTACTGGTTATTGGTTTCATGCCTAAAGGAAAGCTACTCGATTCAAAGGAGCGCCTTGCGTATTCGTTCTCTGGATGTTGTGCGACCTTTTGTGTCTAACGGATGTGTGTGAGACTCATGTCACAGATGTGTCTCTGTCAACAGTAGCGTCGTGGCTTGTGCCGAGCCTGTTGCTGGGAATTCCTGTGGAGAAAGCTGATGCCTTTGCGGCAACTGCGAGGGTGTAGGGAGGTAAAAGGGGGGTTTATGGAGGGCGCGATGGTCGTAGGAGGGGGGGTGTGTTGTTGGGCTGGTGTGATCCGTTAGTTGTGCACGTTGAGGAGTCCAGTCGTAGGTCGTGAAGATAATGAGAAGGGGGTTGAGAACAGGAGAAAGAGAACAGCAGAGAAAGAGGAGGGCGGACTCTGGACACACTTTACAGCATCAGGTTAGATCGTGTCCATAGGGGCACCGTCTGAGCTTTGCAACAGCGTGGTAACTCAATAAGGACACGGCTGCAGTCTTTGTGGATTTGGAGAAAGCTTATGACAGGGTGCCAAGGGAGGAACTGTGGTGGTGGTGTAATAAGAGAAGTCTCGAGTGGCTGAAAAGTACATTAGATTAGTTGCCACGCTGGACATGTATGATAACATGCGTGACAGCGGTGAGATGTGCTGTAGGAGTGACAGATAGCTTCAAGGTAGAGGTGGGACTGCATCAAGGATCGGCCCTGAGTCCTATGTTCTTATTTGCTCTGGTGATGGACAGACTAACAGACCTAAGGTCAGAACAGCAGAATCGCCCGTGGACTATGATGGTTTTGCAGATGACATTGTGATCTGTAGTGAGAACAGGGAACAGGTAGAGAGAGAACTTGGAGAGGTGGAGTACCATAATCTGGAAAGGAGAGGAATGAAAGTCAACTGTAGTTAAGACAGATATATGTGTTGTTAAATGAAAGGGAGGCAGGTGAACAGTCAGGCTACAGGGATCAAGTGGTCACAAAACTGGTCCAGGAGTTTCAGGTACTTGGGATCAACTTGTCCAAGGAAAAACCAAGCGGTTACAGGTGTCCAAGGAAATGGGGCGTGTGGAAAGGAGGTAAAGAAGAGAGTACAGGCAGGATGGAGTGGGTGGAGAAGAGTGTCAGGAGTGCTGTGTGACAAAAGGGTCGCAGCAAAAGTGAAAGGAAAGATTTATAAGAGAGTAGTGAGACCAGCCTTGTTGTATGGCTTAGAGACAGTGGCACTGACAAAGAGACAGGAAGCAGAGTTGGAGGTGGCAGAACTTAAGATGTTGTGGTTCTCTTTAGGAGTGTCTAGGGTGGACAGGATTAGGAATGAGATCATCAGAGGGACAGCACAGGTTGGAAAATTGGGAGACAAAATTCGAGAGGGAAGTTTGAGATGGTTTGGACATGTGCAGAGGAGGGATAGTGGATATATTGGTAGGAGGATGTTGGCGATGGAGCTGCCAGGCAAGAGACGGAGAGGAAGACCAAAGAGGAGTTATTTGGTTGTGGTAAATGAAGATATGCAGGGAGTTGGGTGAGAGTAGAGGACGCTCCAGCCAAAGCTCGCTGGAGAGGAAGACTTAGCTGCAGACTTTTATTCGTGTGTGGTGGTGTAACATGAAGGATTTTGACATGTCGAGTGTCTCTACGGCGGATATGTAAGATGTAATGAAGATATGCAGGGAGTTGGGGTGAGAGTAGAGGACGTGGAGGACAGGGTGAGGTGGAAACGTTTAACTCGCTGTGGTGACCCCTGATAAAGGGAGAAGCCGAAAGAAGAAGAAGAAGAAGATGCAGTTTTGGCATGTCTTATCACTTGGGCAATGAAGCCGAGACTGAGGGAGTGTCTGAAATCCATAGACTGATATCCATAATAATAAGATATAATAGTATATAATATACAAAATTTTTCAAAATATGCCTTAGTTCTTCTTCTTCTTTTGGGTTATATAACGATTGACATACCACATGCACTATCGCCACCAGCTGGTTGGAAGATCATAGCTTGTTTATTGTTCTATTTAGGGTTACCATGTCTTTTAATTTTTTTAAATTTGGAGACATAAATTTACACACAACAGTCCAAGCAGTGTAAGCAAAGATTTTTGGAATCCAACCATAAAAATTTCAAAATGGTTTTAATTTTTCTTAACTCTTCCAATTTGGTAGAATGGACCACATAAGAATCTGTATGGATAAGAAGAGTTTTTTCCAAGCGGTAGATTGCAGACAGTTGTGAAAAAGTGATTTTTACATATACAGTACTGTACAAAAGTCTTAGGCCACCATTAGACTTGTTGTTTTAGCAATGGTATAGTGACCATATATAACATAATGTCGAAGAATGGGCCCAAATATGTAATGAATTAGTCAATTTCAGTTTGTCACTCCATAATACATAATACCATATACCATTCACTGATCTTCACTCCAATCTTTGTGAATTTTAGAGTACCTTTTCACCCTGTTCCCTTTCTGAAAAAGTGGCCTCTTGGCTGCTGCCCGTCCAAAAAGACCATTCCTGATCAAGCTTCTTCATACTCTAGAAGGGTCAAATTGGCACCCCAATGAAGCTGCCATTGTGTAAGGAGTGTAAGGAGAGGTCACACTAAATATTTGTCCTTATAAACTTATAGAAGTTTTTTTTTGGTTGCATTCTAATAAAGAGATTGAGAAATAATTATATTTGTTCATTATACTTTACCTGAAACAATGGTGTATCTAATCGAACGGTGGAAGACTTTTGCACATTACTGTGCGTGAACTGACTCTCCTTTACTAGCAATTTCCAGCTGGCGCAACCTAAGCTCAAGCATTAATGCGAGTTGCACACTTTCTTTACAGTTCCCCTCAGAAGGCCATCCAGGTCAACCCTGCACCTGTCATGGTCTGAATTGGACCTCTGACCTGACCTCTGACTCAGGTGCACACTTAGAATTTGGCTATCGTCTTGAAACAACTGTTACCAAGATCATAGCACAGTTCCTAGTTGGAAAGCTAAAGTTACCCTGACCTGTAGAACCGATTAAAAATAATTGTCGTTGGTTTGGATTTCCTTCCTGAACATCAGCATTCGGGTTCTTTCTCGCACTTCTGCTACATTGTGGATTGCAAGAAGAGTGAGCTCTGGAGAGGATCGCTTTGACTTAAATGCTGGTTCGTATGCGCGTCCCACTGAACATGCCCATTTTTGAAGCTTGTAAATGTCAGGTTAATCCATTTCCTGTTTCTGCTCTCCTTTTATAGGGGTTAATAAAATATAATTAGGCCTCTTTAGCAAATAAACGCAAAAAAAAGGAAGAAACTTTCCCAGATCTCCCTCTGAGAGTCTGCACCACTTGTCATAATCCACTGAATGTATATAAAAAGAGTTTGGAGGACATGGACGAGTCCTCTTATTATATAGGTTTCTCCTAGTTTGTACAAGTTGAGACTTGTGGTTTTATATGGCTAAGCACAAGTTTAGAGAACCCATTTGTAGGTTATCGCTTTGGGACTTGCCCATGCTGGCCTCTAATCACAATAAAGAGTGTAAACGAGCAGCTTGTAGCTGAATGCTTACGTCAGCTAAACTGTGCAAAATCAGCTCTTATACAGACGGTAGCAACCTGGGAGGCAGTGTACGACAGAACAGGCAGCTTTCACTGCTGCCAAACATCATGATTCATTATCGTCCTCATCTCTCTCTCTCTCTTTTCCTTGCTCTCTTTCCTTCCCACACACTGTGTCATTACTCTTTCATTACGCCCAAGGAGGTTTCTGTTCATTTAGAGAACAGTCCATTAACCCCATGACTTAACAATTACGCCCAAGCTGGAAAATCGGGAATATCCAAGAACCATTCTGAGTAGATATATAATTTTCCCCTATGGGAAAAAAATCCGATTGGACTCACTGGAGCAGATTGTCATGCATATCCATTGTCGTGTGCAGTGTGTACCCATTGGACATGCTTTATCATTTAGACAATGTGGTCGTGTTCTGATTTAATTCTCTCCACAGGTGCATTCATTTTAGGTTACAATACAGCTGAGAAAATACGCACAACTGCGACGAGCCACTTCAACTAGTGATCTGATTACGTCACAGGTGTCCACACTTTTTCCAAAGGGGGCCTGATTGGACCATATCAAAATACCTAAAGAAATATTCAAAAAGTATTCAAAACATTGTATTCAAAATATGAAAAACACAAACGTAAAAGACAAATAATATTTAACTATTGAATTTCATTTTAGCGTAACAACAGAAATATAGATTATTTAGGCTGAAAGTTTTCTTTATAACATTTATACCAAATACTGCATCTTCCGTCAGTATTTCTCATGTACATTGTATTTTATTACTGAGCTGCTACACATGACCAGACCTGTGGAACTCAACAAAGCAAATCGTATAGTTCTTAAATCACATAACCAACTAAATACAAAAAAATACTGTACAAATAAGACTTAGTTAAAATTCACACCAGATGCTGCAACTTACCGGAAGAGATGGACCACTAGAAACCAGTGGGGGACGAAATACACAAAAGTAGAGATACCAAGGCAAAATATTAGTCCAGTAAAAGTAGCAGTCCTCCCTTTAGAGCGCCACCTGAATAAAAGTACTAAAGTATGTGCCGTGATAGGTACTGAAGTATCAAAAGTACAATTACCATGATCTATGATAATTCTAATATGCTATTATCAGTGTTATAACAAGACTCTTGCATAATCAGCAGTCATTCTTGTACTCTGTCATCATTCTTGGTACACCAATCTTGATGTCATCAACAGGTCAATAGTTCAAAACAAAGCGTGCATTATACTCTGATTGGTGTGCTTGCTTCTCACTTACTTTCTTTTTATATGTAATATAAAACATATTTATATATTAAATATATATATAAATACATATATATATATATATATATATATATATACGTATATATATAACGATATATACGTATATCGTCTACTATCTATATCTCTAGATATATATATCTATATCTATCTATCTCTATATATATATATATATATATATATGTTTTTTAGGTAAACAATAGTCTAAAAGGAATGTCAGATTTCAAAATAATATTGTGGAGTAAAAAGTAAAATGTTTTTAACCAGCCCGCTAGATTGCTCTCAGGCAGGGTATTTCTAGTGCCGGTCCCAATCCCGGATAAATGGTGAGGGTTGCGTCAGGAAGGGCATCCGGTGTAAAAACATTTGCCAAATAAAGTAAATGCGAGTTCATAATAATTTCACCATACCGGATCGGTTCGCGGCCCGGGTTTAACAACGAACGCCACTGGTACTGGTAGCAAACAGGGTACCCGCGGAAACTGGACTACTGTTTGCCGAAGACGAAGAGGAGGGAAAATGTGTGAGGAGACAGAGAGAAATCAGGAAGGGGCCAGAATATAGCACACTGAGGGTAGCAACCCTAATGTAGGGACGATGCAGAGTGCTGTGTGACAAAAGGGTCGCAGCAAAAGTGAAAGGAAAGATTTATAAGAGAGTAGTGAGACCAGCCTTGTTGTATGGCTTAGAGACAGTGGCACTGACAAAGAGACAGGAAGCAGAGCTGGAGGTGGCAGAACTTAAGATGTTGAGGTTCTCTTTAGAAGTGTCTAGGGTGGACAGGATTAGGAATGAGATCATCAGAGGGACAGCACAGGTTGGAAAATTGGGAGACAAAATTCGAAAGGGAAGACTGAGATGGTTTGGACATGTGCGGAGGAGGGATAGTGGATATGTTGGTAGGAGGATGTTGGAGATGGAGCTGCCAGGCAAGAGACGGAGAGGAAGACCAAAGAGGAGTTATTTGGTTGTGGTAAATGAAGATATGCAGGGAGTTGGGGTGAGAGTAGAGGACGTGGAGGACAGGGTGAGGTGGAAACGTTTAACTCGCTGTGGTGACCCCTGATAAAGGGAGAAGCCGAAAGAAGAAGAAGAAGAAGAAGAAGAAGAAGTAAAAAGTAAAATATTTGACTTTGAAATGTAGTAATGGTAAGGTTAAAAGTCACCCAA
The DNA here is from genome assembly GCA_025084515.1 of Ancistrus triradiatus. NCBI lineage: Eukaryota > Metazoa > Chordata > Actinopteri > Siluriformes > Loricariidae > Ancistrus > Ancistrus triradiatus. The sequence continues at coordinate 57,405 of JAJAGP010000271.1, read as the reverse complement.
AATGGAAATACTTCTATAAAGTACAGACAGCCTACATGAAAAAACTACTTAATCGTAGTAGTGAATTTGCAGCAGTACATCGGTTCTCTCGAAACTCATCGAATTCGGTTCTCGACCATTTTGACTTGAAAAACCTGTCTCGGTTCTCGTCGATTGCTTGGATATCGCTGCACTAGCTAGTCGAGCCACACGATTCATTTCAGCCGAAACTCGATCCATGAATGAGTCACGATTCTCACTTCAGTACACAGTGCTTCAATGATTTCATTTCACAATAGCTCTTGCTCAGAGAAGATCTATTTTTATCGTGCTTTTCTTTATTTTTACATCTACAGTGCTGTCTCCATGGGTCCTACCAAGGCTATTTATGAGAGCCAATTTAAAACAAAACAGGAATTGAATGCTCCAGAACACAGGCTGCAGTTAGCTTAGCAGATATGCTAGGGCCTAGAGTTCATCAATAGAGTAAGTGTTTTGCTTTTACTTTTCACTTTCCACAATGGAAATACTGTACCGATACATGAAAAAACTAAAGTACAGTAGTGAATTACATTTACTTAGTTAGTGTCCAACATTGCTAGAAACTAATGTAAAGAGTGGTGACTGCATTATACGCGTCAGGTATGCCTTGACCTCTGTAGTTGTGACACACAAGATGTCATGTAATTGATGATCAGCCAGTCTGGACCTAAAGAGGATCTTGTGGTTAAGTCATTTATATAATGCTGCTACCATCATCACTAATAACATATTAGAGTGACCAATTCAAATCTAGTGGTTAAGGTACTGGACGGTGGTACCAAGCTGCAACTGCTGGGTCCTTAAGCAAGCCCTTAAGCCTCAATTGCTTGGATTGTAAGATTGTATCAGGTGTAAGTCACTCTGGATAAGGGTGTCTGCTAAATGACAAAAATGTAAATGTAGCCTCATGTGGCCCTGTCGCTCTGAGCTTCGTCAACAGTGGGAACAGTGTGCTGGAATGGTAGCACAAAAAGTGATACGTGCAACCTCGACTGAAACCTCTGATGAACTCGTGCCTGTCACGAGAGTTCGCTCGGAGGAGCAGCGTTTCGCAGTGAGCGTGAACCTCAAAAGATAGAAATCAAAACAACAACAAAATCCAAGACAATGCTGTCTGTCATCGTTTTAAATAACCTGTCGAGGATTCGTCAACCCAGTGAACTTACTGAACCGTACTCCTGCGTGCTAAGTAAACACGAGGGCTGCAAATGAAATGTCTGCAGGCATGAACACGGGCAATCGTGTGTGTGTGTGTGTGTGTGAAAAACCTATTCAAATGTGAGAAGCTCAGGACGAATTTGCACACGTTCGCAGTCAGAAAAGAGAAATGACAGTCAAACAGTTTGTCAGAAGAAAAGCCGATGTACTTTTAGCCCACTCATGAGCCATGATTTCTTCGTACGTCTACGTGAAATGAATCCCAAGTGACACGTTGCTATGAAGGAATCTTTTTCTCTACAGCTTTTTAAACTGACTTTTACAGACCATTCTGGATTGATTTCACTTATAACATGAACTTATTTGAAAAGAAATCAAAAGCAGGTTTACCTTTAAAAAAAAAATCCACCATTCAGCACAAAATGTTGGCCTCCTCCTAATTATTCTCGATTTAAATTTCATTTCGCTGCTTCTGCAGCTTGCGTCCATAGCCAGACCTCACCGGGAGTTAATAGCTTTTTAGTGCATCTCAGATAGAGACTGAAATATTGCCTAGGGAGCGATCTGACCCTTGCGGAACACCGCACGAGTCTTAAAGCCTGAAATAACTAAAGTTACCCCACCGTGCCGTTCTGCCTGTTTGCAATGATAGGGCAGAACAGTACAGAGGCCAAATGCACCTAAGCTTTCCATAAATTCAGCTCGCTTGCGTGTCAGCTGTGGTTTCTGGTTCCTGGCACGCAAGGCAGCATTGTTTTTGTGGGCACACAGCTCATACAGGTAGAGCAACACATATCCCCGTGCAGAGATGATGAGAGCAGGTGGGCAAGGCGCCAGATAGCCTTTGGCTTTCCATGTGAGCAGCCTTCAGGTAGACAACGTGCTACACGGCATGACTGACGTGCAACAAGGCTCACGGAGCAACACCTCCAGGCAAAAGGAATAATATTTGCTCGTTCGTGCTGTCTCTTAGAGAGCCCTGCTCACACTTCCTTGTTTGAAACACACACACGGAATTTTAAGAGAACCCTTGGGAACTTTTGGATTTGCGTGGATTTCTGCATTTTTCAGAGAACTGCTCAGAGCTTCAACTTAATTTAGACTTCTCAAAGGCCAAACTAACTTTTTTTGTACTGTATCAACAGTAGATATGGTACTTATTGCTTTATATCGCACCTTTAACAAAATTCAGTACAGTTCAGTTCAGGAGCCACTCCTTCGTTGCTCGAGCGGTGTGTTTGGGATCATTGTCATGCTGGAAGCCCCAGCCACGTTCCATCTTCAATGCTCTCACTGATGGAAGGAGGTTTTGGCTTAAAATCTCACGATACATGGCCTCGTTCATTCTTCCTTTAACACGGATCAGTCGTCCTGTCCCCTCTGCAGAAAAACAGCCCCAAAGCATGCCGTTTCCACCCCCATGCTTCACAGTAGGTGTAGTGTTCTTGGGATGAAACTCAGCATTCTTCTTCCTCCAAACATGATGAGTTGAGTTTTTCCCAAAAAGTTTTGTTTTGGTTTCATCTGACCACATGATATTCTTCCAATCCTCCTCTGGATCATCCATATGCTCTCTGGCAAACTTCAGACGGACCTGGACATGTACTGGCTTAAGCAGGGGGGCACACCTGGCACTGCAGGATCGGAGTCCCTCTCGGCGTAGTGTGTTACTGATGGTAGCCTTGTTACTTTGGTCCCAGCTCTCTGCAAGTCATTCATCTGGTCCCTCCATGTAGTTCTGGGACTTTTGCTCAGCGTTCTCATGATCATTTTGACCCCACAGGATGAGATCTTGTGTGGAGCCCAGGTCAAGGGAGATTATCAATAGTCTTGTATCCAAGAAGTTGAATCTGTTCATCTGGACATAGATTTTATTGGAGAACCGTTTCGTCACTCATCTAAGTGACTTCTTCAGTCTCAGCAATTGGAAAACTTCCCCAATCTTATATACAGCACGTTGCATAACGACTGGTACCAGCACCATTGCATAACAATGGGACCGGTGATCAGTTTAATATGCAGATTTACATATCCATTAATGACAATGACCACGTGTGCTATTCACACATGATTGGGGAAGGGCTGCATTACTCTGTTTGTCCCCCAGCACAAACAGAGTAATGTAGTGTATGCTGTGAAGTGCCAGGAGGATTGCCAGGAATTGTACATCGGGGAAACCAAACAGCCACTGGCGAAACGGATGGCACAACATAGGAGAGCTACCTCATCAGGTCAGGACTCTGCGGTTTACACCCACCTACAGGCCAGTGGACACTCTTTCAAAGACGAAGACGTGCAGATCCTTGATAGGGAGGAACGATGGTTTGAACGTGGGGTAAAAGAAGCCATTTTTGTAAAAAGGGAACGTCCATCCCTGAACCGAGGAGGGGGCCTCAGAGTACACCTCTCACCATCTTACAATGCCGCTATGGCAGCCCTTCCCCAATCCTGTGTGAATGGCACACGTGCCCACTGTCATTAATGCCCATGGCAATCTGCATATTAAACTGATCACCGGTCCCATTGTTATGCAATGGTGCTGGTACCAGTCGTTATGCAACGTGCTGTATATAAGATTGGGGAAGTTTTCCAACTGCTGAGACTGAAGAAGTCACTTAGATGAGTGACGAAACGTTTCTCCAATAAAATCTATGTCCAGATGAACAGATTCAACTTCTTGGATTTTTCTTACCTGGATCATTGAGCATGCATCAAGAAATAGTCTTGTATGTCTTACAATTGGTCCCACAGTTGATTTATTCACACCAACCTGCTTGCCTATTGTAGATTCACTCTTCCCAGCCTGCTGCAGGTCTACAGTTTTCTTCCTGGTGTCCTTCGACAGCTCTTTGGTCTTGGCCATGGTTGAGTTTGGTGTCTGACATTTTGAGGATTTGTACAGGTGTCTTTTATACAGATAATGAGGTCAAACAGGTGCCAGTAATACAGGTAATGAGTAGAGAACAGAAGAGCTTCTTAAAGAAGTTACAGGTCTGTGAGAGCCAGAAATCTTGCTTGTTTGTCGGTGACCAAATACTTATTTTCCAGCATGATTTACAATTAAATTCTTTAAAAATCCTACAATATGATTTCCTTGATTATTTTTTCTATTTTTGTCTCTGATATTTGAAGTGTACCTATGATGAAAATTACAGACCTCTCTCATCTTTCTAAGTAGAAGAACTTGTACAATCAGTGTCTGAATAAACACTTTTTTGCCCCACGTATAGGCTACAGTGACCTCCCCTGACACTTGAGCAACAGCAGCGCCTGGCTTTTTGGAAGGGTAGCAGCCAAGGAACCACTCTTTCCGAGTCGTCAATGATATATGTGGCCATTATATCATTGCTAAACCAACAAAAAAGGTGGCCTAAGACTTTTGCAGGGTACTGTACGTGGTCACAAAACAGATTTACAAACAGCTGACCTCCCAAATCTACAGCAACTCCCTGAGATGAAGGAGAGAGAAATTTTGAGAGGATCAACACTGGATATTTTGTAAGACTGGAAAGAAGTCTAGGAGGTTAACATCATCTCCAAAAACTTAACAAAATTTGGTGATAGATTGGAAGGGTGGATTGTACAAGTGTCTTGCTCTGAAAAATCTGCTCAGAAAAACCTCGTTGTCTCACCCCCCGTTATCTCGCCAAACTCATCTCTCACCTCCTGTAATGGCAGGACAAATTTCCTTACATGCACTTTACCACGAAAAGCTGCCAAACCCGGCTCTCGCTATCACCATTCTTGAAACGTGACAAATGTCTTGCCAGCAATGAAATTCTAAACCATTAAGACATCAGGTTTAATCCTACTGACAGGGTCTCCTTCTGTGCTGTCTCCTCAGCTGGGAGCTCACCTTGCCAGTCATCTTGAAGGCACCTTATGTTGCTCTAAAATCTCAGTGTACTTTTATGCATTAATGATGCATCACAGAAGTGGAAATGACCTTTGCCGAGGGCCCTGAATCGACCCCTATCATGACAGAGCCTGGCATTTGGACTTGTTCCTAATAACAGTCTGGATGGTCCTTTTCATCTTTGGTCCAGAGCACACAGTGTCTATTTCATCCAAAAAATATCTGGAAAACTGATTGGTCTGACCACAATACATGTTTCCACTGTGTGATGGTCCATCCAAGATGCCTCAGAGCCCAGAGAAGTCGATGCCGCTTCTGGACATGGTTAATGTAAGGCTTCCTTTATGCACAGTAACATTTCAAGTGGCAATTGTGAATGTAACTTGGAATTGTAGTGCTTGATAAAAGTTTGATAAAGCAATCCCTTGCCCATGTGGTTCTATCAGCGATTGATTTATGACGGTTCTTGATGCAGTGCAGTCTGAGGGATCAGAGATCACGCCTCTTCAGTTTAGGCTTTTTATGAAATTCCTCCAGATTCCTTGAATTGTTTAATGATATTTTGCACTGTAGAGGAAGAAATATGGAAATCCCTTCCAGTCTTTCTTTGAGGAACATTGTTTTTAAATTTTTCAATAATTTTCTCACAGATTTGTTGCCAAACTGGAGATTCTCTGCCCATCTTTACTCCTCAAAGGCTCAGCCTTTCGTGGTACTGCTTTTGTACCAAATCATGATTATAATCACTTGTTTGAAATCACCTCATTATTTAGTTTTTCTTTTTTTTTTTACCTCATTAGTAGTCCTAAATTGTCTTTGTCCCAACTTGTTTTGGAATGTGTTGCAGGCCTGAAATGCAGGAATGGGTGCTTATTAACAAATGAAATGAAGTTGATCAGGCAAAACATGAAATAACTTGGGTTCATACTGTCTGCAACAAAATAACAGTCAAAGGAAATATAAGAAACACTGCATATATATTTTTATTTGGATTTTCCATATAGTCACAACTTTTTTCTGATTTGGGGTTGTCTATATGTATACCATCTGTATTCCCTGTACAATTTAATGAACCGTCCATTGGCTTTTAATGTATGCTTTCACTGCATTTCAGGTTCCATGCGGTCACATAAATGCTATGCCCAGACTTAACATATGGCCAGCCAAATACATTTGTTTTGCTTTCACTGTGGCAAGCGACAGGAATAGAGATGGATATACGGATGGGAGAGACAGAGAGACAGAACGAAACACTATATATATATATATATATATATATATATACACACATACATACATACATATATAGTCTCCCTTTCTCCAACGCATGTCTTTGTCATGACTGGCAACAAAAAGCACATGGTAATTAGAGAAGTAGGAGTGGTCTGGATTGCGGCTTTGGTTAGACGCACAAGCAGCACGTCCACCTCTGGAGAGACCGTTAACACCTCCAAAAGCGTAGCAAAGCATGGAGGAGACACATAGCTGCGCCCTCACTTTGTTCTCCTTCACACCTCATGATTCGGCTTGTTTTTTAGGAAGAATGAGAAAATGAGAAGGAGACGAGTGTTTCAGTGAAAAATGTGCAGAGAGTGTGGGTGGTAAAACCTAGTTGTGAAAACTCCCTAATCCTGCACTGGGACCTTGTGTTATTCTAGCCGCACCCAGACTGCTCTGTTTTTTATTTAAAGTAATCCATTTCACAATCTGATGACCAGATAAATGGCCTCCTGGAGTGCAAGCGATCATTTGGAGTGCCATCCCTGGAAACCTGATCGCCCAGAGCATGTTAAATCCTCAAATCCCCCCGGGAGGGTAAAAATAACCACAGTGCTAAAGATAGAACTGTAGAAAGGGGGATACTGTTGTAGCATGACTAATGGCTCTGAGAGGTTCATTAAATGCTCAAGTGAGGAGAAGAGCTCGAGACCGGGGACATTTGCATCACATGCTTCTGTAACAAAAGAACAAAGTTGGTGCCACAGAATGACTTTGCTTTACCAAGCAGAGAGAAATGTCACCGCTCTCAGATTTGCAGTTGGATAGATGGAGGTGGTTCAGTGGTTAAGGCTCTGGGCGACTAATCAGAAGCTACGCCAAGATGCCACTGTTATCCTGTTGAGCAATGCCATTAACCCTTAAGTGTGCAGTCAATGGATAAGGATGACTGATAAATGCTGGAAATCAAATTTACAGCTATTTCTGGAATCTTAGTAGCTGGAGGTTTGAGTTGACCTGTATCTGCTCCTATATTGGTCACCATTTTAACCAAAAGGAAACATGGCAGGTGTCAAGTTTAAGACACTCTCTCTACAGGTATGAGTCGTACAGTGGTGCTTGAAAGTTTGTGAACCCTTAGAATGTTCTATATTTCTAAATAAGTATGACCAAAAACATCATCCGATTTTCACACAAGTCCTAAAAGTAGATCAAGAGAACCCAGTTAAACAAATGAGGCAAAAATATTATACTTGGTCATTTATTTATTGAGGAAAACGATCCAATATTACATATTAGTGAGTGGAAAAAGTATGGGAACCTTTGCTTTCAGTATCTGGTATCTGTGTATCAGTATCTGTGCAGCAATAACTGCAACTAAGAGATGGTGTTTTGAAGAGCAGACTTTGATCGATCTCTGTTCTTTAAATAAAGCAGGATACCCACTCACACTTGTGTGAAAATCTGATGATGTTTTAGGACATAGTTACACAGAAATATAGAACATTCTAAAGGGTTCACAAACTTTCAAGCACCACTGTATGACAGGGTGGCTACTAAACAGAAGGTTGTGATTTCAAGTCTCATCTCCTCCAAGCTTCCCTGAATCCAATAATAATAAGGACACTGATAACGCTTCTATTAAACATATTGAAAATGTCGAACAGTTGTACGTAAAGAGTCTCAAGAGTACGTAAGAGCATCATGACCTTATGATTAGCAGCCCCGAGCCTGATGCTGAGTCACAGAGAATGCTATTCTAAAGGGAAAACATTTGTCCACAAAAAAAAAGAAAAAAAGCTGCTCTACTGTCTTCTGTTTGGAATGAAGAGTAAGCTGACCTTTATACAGATGCTTCCTTTGGTGCGTCAGAGATGCTAATAGTATAACAAACATCAGCTTTGGCAAGAGAATGACAACATTGTTTCTCTACCTGCTATCTTTGTCACGATCTGCCTCTCTGGTCAACTGCACAAAACAAACTTCAATATCTCTCACCATCACTCCTGCATTGAAGCTGCTTCAGAGAGACTTGGATCACTATATGCTTAGTCATCACGGGAGTTAAAAGTAAAGCCTGCATGTTGTGTAGCATAAACAGCCACCTGCTGGTATCATTATTTGTGTAACTACCTCGCGTAGCTGTAATCTTTTATGGCATCTTCAAATGTTCGGCTAAAACGCCACGGTTCCCTGCAGCTCCATCAGAGCCCATATCAGCAGTTGTGGAAACAGCTGGTTTAGTTAAATCTGTGTGTATGTTGGCAACTGGGAACGGTGAAAGATGAATGGTGATACAGGGTTTTCTTCTTGATGGTCGTGTTTCCAACGCACTAACCCAACAGTGAGGAGTAGGTCCTTGGCAGGCAGTTCAGGTAGGTGGGAATAGTATAGAGTTATATGCAAAGCCATTTTCCTGTTTTATTGTGCGCGTTCTCGGATTTGTTTAGGTTGGACCCTCCCTTACCGACCCCGTACACGGTTACATTATAAGAAACTTGGAGACGCAGTAAACTTTATCATGGCTACATAATGGCTGACATGACTACTTAAATCTGGCAGGCATATCCCTTTCATGTTAACCTAGACTGACAGCAAAGAAAATAGCACTGCATGCAAGAGTAAAATAAGAACTGTGTAAAACAAAGGAACATTTTAACATTAGTCCTTTAAACTTAGTCATTTTTCCAGGCTCGAAGCACAACCATGTATTTGGGCAACTGGGTTGACGAATGAACATTTTGCAGCCGTTTTACAATCTTAAATGCCACTTACACTGTAGTTCAGCCAGGACTCAGAAATACAGTCATATCCCACTCTATGAATATACAGTTCTGTGCAAAAGTCTCAGGAGGCCATCATTAGATTTGTTATTTTAGCAATGGTATTATGACCATATACAGTGATGCTTGAAAGTTTGTGAACCCTTTAGAATGTTCTATTTTTCTGCATAAATATGACCTAAAACATCATCAGATGTTCACACAAGTCCTAAAATTAGACGAACCTTTGCTTTCAGTATCTGGTGTGACCCCCCTGTGCAGCAATAACTGCAACTAAATGTTTCCTGTAACTCTTGATCAGTCCTGCACCAGCTTGGAGGAATTTTTGCCCATTCCTCCGTACAGAACAGCTTCAGCTCTGGGATGTTGGTGGGTTTCCTCACAGTAACTGCTCACTTCAGGTTCTTCCACAACATTTCAATTGGATTAAGGTCAGGACTTTGACTTGGCCATTCCAAAACATTAATTTTATTCTTCTTTAACCATTCTTTGGTAAAACAACTTGTGTGCTTAGGCTCGTTACCTTGCTGCACGACCCACCTTCTCTTGAGATTCAGTTCATGGACAGATGTCCTGACATTTTCCTTTAGAATTCTCTGATATCATTCAGAATTCATTGTTCCATCAATGATGGCAAGCCGTCCTGGTCCAGATGTAGCAAAACAGGCCCATGATACTACCACCACCATGTTTCACAGATGGGACAAGGTTCTTATGCTGGAATGCAGTGTTTTCCTTTCTCCAATGCTTTTCTTTTAAACCAAAAAATTCTATTTTGGTCTCAGGCATCCACAAAACATTCTTCCAGTAGCCTTCTGGCTTGTCCACGTGATCTTTAGCAAATTGCTTTTTGTAGAGCAGTGGCTTTCTCCTTTCAATCCTGCCATGCACACTATTGTTGTTCAGTGTTCTTATGATGGTGCACTCATGAACATTAACATTAGCCAATGTGAGAGAGGCCTTCAGTTACTTAGAAATTACCCTGGGCTCCTTTGTGACCTCGCCAACTATCACACGCCTTGCTCTTGGAGTGCTCTTTGTTGGTCGATCACTCCTGTACACAATCTGTCTGACTGTGGTTTGGTGGAGTCCAAACTCTTTAGAGATGGTTTTGTAACCTTTTCCAGCCTGATGAGCATCACCAAATCTTTTTCTGAGGTCCTCAGAAATCTCTTTTGTTCGTCCCATGATGCACTTCCACAAACGTGTTGTGAAGAGCAGACTTTGATAGATCCCAGTTCTTTAAATAAAACAGGGTGCCCACTCACACCTGATTGTCGTCCCACTGACTGAAAACACCTGACTCTAATTTCACCTTCAATTAACTGCTAAATTCTAGAGGTTCACATACTTTTGCCACTCAATAATATGTAATATTGGATCATTTTCCTCAATAAAGAACAGTTTAATTTCACAGAAGTTTGATTTTCTTGGAATTATATTGTGTTGTTTAAGTGTTCCCTTTTTTGAGCAGTGTATATGGCCATTATACTGTTTCTAATGGTGGCTAATGGTGTCCTATTGTAAGTAGTACTTCTTTGTTTGCCTCCCCACTACCCGTATATAATCTCTAACCTTTAACTAAACTGGTTCACATGCAGTCGTTGAGTGCAGTGTTTTCCTTTCTCCAATGCTTTCTTCATCTGGCTGATCTGCTGTGTTGTCGGTAGTACTGCCTATCGATGCATTTTTGGCTTTCGTCAAATAGAGTATCTGTCATTTTCAGTCACTTGTGTTTTCAGCCATATCTCTGATGCATTTGGATATCATTTGCATGCAGTTGTCTTGTGAAAATACCCTTTATTTTTACATGACAGTAGGATAAAAAGACTATATGACTATGGTATGACCATTTTGGCCAACAACCTGTTTCACAGAACACAACGCAGCCACTGTATCAAACACTGAGCAGTATTTGTGTCAGTATTTTATAAACATTATTCAGGGTCAAGCCTTCGGCTTTTGGTTAATGAGCAGGGACTTCCTTAACATATTAACACCTTTACCTGTCATTAAATCACTGTACCCTCTTGCCTCTCCTTATAAGACCTGACAGACAAGTGTAAATTTGCTCTTTTCCTGCCTGCATGTCCTCTTCTCAGCAGTGGTTGAGCCTGATGAGAACTGAAGCCATGTATCACATTGTTCAGTGCAAACCAGCCAGAATAAGCTCCTCATTTGGATATAAAAACAAAGCTGATCCTGCCTCATTATCCTGCAAGCACGAGAGAAGCAAAGACTGAATGATCTGGCAGCTGCTCGGGAGAAACGTGATTTGCTTGGAGCAGCAAGAGTATGAGAACTGCTGAAGGTCCTGGGAGGTCAGGGATCTCGGCGTCGTCATCGTCGCAGCAGGTTTTACGCAAAAAGTGTACATGAGTCTTTTCCATTATTCTTTGTTTTTCTAACCCCCCTCCCCAGTAAAGTCCATGATGAATTTGGCTTTCAATCTTTAAGGTTTGACTGCTGTTTATTTCATCCTTTAAACACATGGTGTTTGATTTAGCCCTTTGATAGACGCAGATAAAATCAATTAGCTTTACTGTATGACAGTAATAGCTTCATAAATAAACAGGGATGTCACAGACCTGAATGGAGAGTCCATCATTTAGGCAATATAACCAAAGATTTGGCAACACCGTAGTAATAATAATAATAATAACAAAACCTGTTATTTCACTACTGGGAATCTCCCTTTCGTTTCTATAATGCAATAGCGTGCATTCAGGGTTGAAACATGACAGCTGGTATCAGTCAGACACTGGGACAATAATCGAGCACTGCCCTGGGGGTAAGCGAGTAGATAGAGGCTGAGAAAGGAAGTCGATGCTGATGTCAGTGCGTGCATATGTAGGCCTAAGTGTAGCCAACCTTTCAAAGAAATCATAGTAAATTTCCCAATATCACGCTTTCAAGTCATCCCATGGAGGGCTAATAAGCATTTAGACCAGGTAATGCACTGTGGGGGAGACATATTTGTCTTGGTTTTGTCTCTTCATAAATGTCCCATTGCAGTGTAATTAGGAAGCAGAGGTGCCCACAGTGCCACCACCCACAAGTACCAGGAAACAATGCAGAATAATTGCAAGCAGAATGGCCAGTGTTCGAGGTCTAACCTCCTCACGCTGTGTTTAGGGAGGCCTTATCTACCTGAACCAGGGTTTATAAGCAGGCACTATGACTCCTCTGCTCCATCACCCCTGGCACCAGACATAATCCTAATTATAGGGGCCGAGAGAGATTTACCAGCAGGTCTCCTGCAAGCCACGGCTGCCCCATGCTGTCCCATCTGCTCAAACTCAATTCACATAAAACAAAGAATTCCGCTCATTTCCCCCCCCCCATTGGATTTGTTTGAAAGTATTCTACAAGAAACAACTATCAGGCAACTCCTTGTACTCTTCTACAAATTCATACAAAGTTGGACCGTGTTGGACCTCCGTAACACTTTGAGTCACATGCTTAGTGTGGCTGGAACGAAACCCTGAAGAAAAATCTTAACAAGAAGAAGAACACCAAGAAAACCTAGTGCTTTCCAAAAACCTCACAGCACATCTCAATTCCATGAAAGACAGCTGCTCCACAAGGCTTGTGGGATCATATTCTGTGGATGTACGAGGCACACGTTGACCTTTTGGCAGAAACGCACACACCAGGGACAAAATGTGTGGTGAACCAACAGGAAAACCACAACGTGGATGAGTTACTGCTTATCAACACGAGCATTTCACCTCCAGAAAGCAAACCGTTCCACAGCTGGATCCGTTGGGATCTCTGTTTCTCCATGCAATTGGCCTATAGGAGTGGCGACAGTTCAGCGAGTTCAGCGAGGCATGGAATGTACTTACTAAGGAAATTAGACCAGCCATAAGGACACTGCATTGGTGCGGAACACTTTAGAGCATTGCCAACTACAAGAAGTCATGCCCTAACCCAATGGAAGACTTTTTGACTAGTCAGCAATGTGAATGGCTTCAGATCCTCATGCTCTACAACAGCAGTAATGGTGGCATGGTGAGTCCGATTTATAGGTCCTGGCTTTGATTGAACAATAACATTAACATTAGCCAATGTGAGAGAGGCCTTCAGTTGCTTAGAAGTTACCCTGGGGTCCTTTGTGACCTCGCCAACTATTACACGCCTTGCTCTTGGAGTAATATTTGTTGGTCGACCACTCCTGCGGCAGGTAACAATGGATTTGAATTTCCTCCATTTGTACACAATCTGTCTGACTGTGGATTGGTGGAGTCTAAACTCTTTAGAGATGGTTTTGTAACCTTTTCCAGCCTGATTAGCATCAACAACAGAAATCTGCTTTGTTCGTGCCATGATACACTTCCACAAACATGTGTTGTGAAGAGCAGACTTTGATACATCCCTGTTCTTTAAATAAAACAGGGTGCCCCCTCACACATGATTGTCATCCCATTGACTGAAAACACCTGACTCCAATTTCACCTTCAAATTAACTGCTAATTCTAGAGGTCCACATACTTTTGCTACTCTCTAATATGTAATATTGGATCATTTTCCTCAATAAATAAATGACCAAGCATAATACTTTTGTCTTATTTGTTTAACTGGGTTCTCTTTATCTACTTTTAGGACTTGTGTGAAAATCTGATGCTGTTTTAGGTCATTATTTATGCAGAAATATAGAAAATTCTAAATGGTTCACAAACTTTCAAGCACAACTGTAGGACTAGCTTCGAAGTAACCTTGTGTATCGATATAACCTTGTGTCTGTTGTGAAAATGGCCATTGATGCTGAAAGCGGCATTAAATAAAACACAAATAAACAACAGCAGTAGCTACACTGCCCACCAGCACCCTGCCATGTTACATTCACGCTCCCAACGTCTCACAAAATCTTGCATCTTGGTGCGCCATTTTGTAGTGTAGTTTTGTAGTCAAGCCCGCTAGAGTCAACACCAAGGCCAGGAGTAACCGAGATGAGACCAGATTAAGAAATTTTTCATTATACAAGAATAAAAAGTAAAAAAATAGAAAAACATCAGTTAGTTCACTATCATTCATTATATATGATATACAGAATATTAATAAATAATATTATATTTAAATCATACATTTTGTAAACTATAACATTAACTCTAATCATTAATTATTATCATATTATAGTCTTTAGTCAAACTAAGTCAATGTAACTTTTAACAAACCATGTTGATGATTCTGTTTCCCTTCGTCTCTCAAGCTCAGAAAACACCACATTGTCAACTGAATATATAACATCCATTTTATCCATTTTTATTATTGTTACGTGGTGCACAGTGGCCGCTAGTGGCCACTGTTTGTCCCCAGTACGGTCTACTACCTTCCCAGCAGTCTGGGGATTCCGCCAAGCTGACAGTAGAGGCCAGTATTGGTTCAGCTTTGGCTCGGGATCCTCAGACCATGCGATCGTGCCTGTCACTTGATTCCGGCACGATTGCACACACCTGTCTGTGGCTCTATTTAAGAGCTTTGTTTGGCACTGACAGGCATCGCACCATCGCCTTCCATCCTACTGATTCCCGTGGCGTCTATATCAGGATTTTGCTGTGCTTAGGGACGCTACGGTTTTTTGTGTTTAAGAGACTTTCGGGGGTCTCATTCGCGCTGTCGCTTCGGTACGGTCGGTGTTAGGGACTTTGGTAGACTGGGCCCGCTTTAGGGGCTCAGCCGGAGTACGAATCTGGAGATTCGGAGGTAATCCAGAGTGTAGATTTAGCGTAGGGTCAGAACCGGCCTGTAATTGCGCTTTTTGCCCGTTCGCGGCTCCGCTTTGGCGTTTTGAGGTGCGCTCGCCCCGGCGTTGCGCGCCCCCGTGTGTCCCTCACCTCTACTTGCCTCACTTTGGGCTTTGCAGCCTCGGATCCGAGCGGCAGGCTCGTTCCCCGCTTTCGTCCGGGCTCTGCGCGTCCGTTTCATACTATGTCACATACACAGGACCGTGAAACGCATCGCATTGCTTCAGAAGTTAGAATCGGTCTCTGAAGCCCGCACAGCGCGTCACCACTCTCACGCTCAGGCTTCGCGGCTGCGTACCCCTGCAGCCCTGATTCTGTGTAGAGAGCGATTCCTAGAGAAAGCTCGTTCGTCGATTGCATGGGGCTCAGTTCGTTACACTGAGCGCTCTCGGCTTGTTGGCTTCCTACTCTCTCTCCCAGCGCTATCAGGCGCCGTACTGTATTTTCTTTCCCCGATTATTTTATTAGTTACCATTCGTTTCATTAATATTTTGCGTTTCTATTCCCAGGCGCCTCGAGCGCTGGCCTCAGCCTTGTTCCATGCAGGGACCCCCTCAACCAATCACGTCAGTGCATTTAAACACTTGGCGCTTCGTGCGCTGCGCACTGCTTTACTTTAAAAAGGCAGATTTCCTTTGTTAAACTCGTCAGTGCATTTAAACACTTGGCGCTTCGTGCGCTGCGCTCTGCCGTACTTAAAAAGGCAGATTTCTTTTGTTAAACACGTCAGTGCATTTAAACACTTGGCGCTTCGTGCACTGCGCTCTGCCGTACTTGAAAAGGCAGATTTCTTCTGTTAACCACGTCAGTGTATTTAAACACTTCGCGCGTCATGCGCTGATCGCTGCTCAGCTTTAAAGGACAGGCTTCTTCTGTTGATCACGTTAGTGTATTTAAACTCCCCGCGCTTCGAGCGCTGATTGCTGCTCTACTTTAAGGGTGGACTTCATTGGTTGAAGCGTGTCAGTGTGTATAATACGCTGCCGCGCTTCGCGCCTTTTAAGCTCCGCACCAGGGCTGTCAGACCCCGTGCCTGTGCCTATAGCGCCGCCTGGGCCCGTACGGGAGCCCTACACGCCTTTAAGCCCCGTATGGGAGCACGTTGGCTCCACGGAGTGGCTTACAGGGCAGCCTGGCCCTGTTCACGAGCATACTGGAGGCTCAAGCTGGAAGGGCGAGCATACAGTGCCCCCCAGCAGTGAACCCGAGCAACTACACTCCATTCCTGAACTCGCCGTGCCTGTTGACCCTATGCCTGAGCACTTGGCGCCGCCCAGTCTCGAACCCGAGCTACTACGCTCAGTTCCTGAACTCGCCACGCCCGTTGACCCTGTACCTGGTCACTCAGCGCGGCCAAGCAGTGAACCTGAGCAACTACGCTCCGTTCCCGAGCTCGCCGCGCCCGTTGACCCCGTACCTGGGCACCAAGCGCCGCCAAGCAGTGAACCTGAGCAACTACGCTCCGTTCCCGAGCTCGCCGCGCCCGTTGACCCTGTACCTGGGCACCCAGCGCCGCCAAGCGGTGAACCTGAGAGACTAAGGCCCGTCCCTGAACTTGCCGCGCCCGTTGTCCCTATGCCTGTGCACTTAGCGCTGCCCAGTGTTGAACCTGAGTCGCGTCGCTCCGTCCCTGAGCGCGCCGCATTCGTAAGCCCGGCATTTGGACACACGGCACCGCTCAGCTCCGAACGTGAGCGATTTCACTCTATGGTTGAGCAGCTAGTGCCGCCTGGCTCTACACCTGGGGTCGTCGTGCTTGTAAGCTCCATGCTGTGCTTCGCCCCTGGGCTCAAGCTGGGTCGCGCTTGTGGCACGACCTGCACTGGCCTTTCTTTTGACTCCCCCATTGGGGCTGGCCCTGTACGCTGGCGCCCCCCCGTGTGCCAGACGCTTAACCCTGAGAGTGTGCAACAGGGCAGGGGGGATGTAGGTTGCTTTTGGGGGCGGGTACTGTTACTACCTTCCCAGCAGTCTGGGGATTCCGCCAAGCTGACAGTAGAGGCCAGTATTGGTTCAGCTTTGGCTCGGGATCCTCAGACTATGCGATCGTGCCTGTCACTTGATTCCAGCACGATTGCACACACCTGTCTGTGGCTCTATTTAAGAGCTTTGTTTGGCACTGACAGGCATCGCACCATCGCCTTCCATCCTACTGATTCCCGTGGCGTCTATATCAGGATTTTGTTGTGCTTAGGGACGCTACGGTTTTTTGTGTTTAAGAGACTTTCGGGGTCTCATTCGCGCTGTCGCTTTGGTACGGTCAGTGTTAGGGACTTTGGTAGACTGGGCCCGCTTTAGGGGCTCAGCCGGAGTACGAATCTGGAGATTCGGAGGTAATCCAGGGCGTAGATTTAGCGTAGGGTCAGAACCGGCCTGTAATTGCGCTTTTTGCCCGTTCGCGGCTCCGCTCGCCCCGGCGTTGCGCACCCCCGCGTGTCCCTCACCTCTACTGCCTCACTTTGGGCTTTGCAGCCTCGGATCCGAGCGGCAGGCTTGTTCCCCGCTTTCGTCCGGGCTCTGTGCGTCCGTTTCATACTGTGTCACTGTTCACTGTATCGCATTGCTTCAGAAGTTAGAATCGGTCTCTGAAGCCCGCACAGCGCGTCACCACTCTCACGCTCAGGCTGCGCGGCTGCGTTCCCCTGCAGCCCTGATTCTGTGTAGAGAGCGATTCCTAGAGAGAGCTCGTTCGTTGATTGCATGGGGCTCAGTTTGTTACACTGAGCGCTCTCGGCTTGTTGGCTTCCTACTCTCTCTCCCAGCGCTATCAGGCACCGTACTGTATTTTCTTTCCCCGATTATTGTATTAGTTACCATTCGTTTCATTAATATTTTGCGTTTCTATTCCCAGGCGCCTAGAGCGCTGGCCTCAGCCTTGTTCCATGCAGGGACCCCCTCAACCAATCACGTCAGTGCATTTAAACACTTGGCGCTTCGTGCGCTGCGCTCTGCCTTACTTAAAAAGGCAGATTTCTTTTGTTAAACACGTCAGTGCATTTAAACACTTGGCGCTTCGTGCGCTGCGCTCTGCCGTACTTGAAAAGGCAGATTTCTTCTGTTAACCACGTCAGTGTATTTAAACACTTCACGCGTCGTGCGCTGATCGCTGCTCAGCTTTAAAGGGCAGGCTTCTTCTGTTGATCACGTTAGTGTATTGAAACTCCCCGCGCTTCGAGCGCTGATTGCTGCTCTACTTTAAGGGTGGACTTCATTGGTTGAAGCGTGTCAGTGTGTATAATACGCTGCCGCGCTTCGCGCCTTTGGCGGGTGGCTTCACCCCGCCTTTCTCGCCCCCTGTAGGTGCGGTGGTGAGCTTTGTGTGTGTGCGTTTACTCGCAGATTCTGCAGTCGCCCTGACACACACAAAGTCTCACCTTTTTCGTTTCCTGTCATTTATTTGCATTGCATTAATTATTGTTTCATTTCTTTTATCCATTTCAGTCCATTACTACCATCTGGAGCTGACTGCTATTGGGTCCTAATATCCCTTTCTTTTGCTTTCACGATTCGCCATCGGGTTCGCCTGGCGAACCGTAACAATTATTAAATGTTAAAACATAACAACATTTCAGAGTGCCCTCAAACATAAACTATCCTACACTTTACTAACTAAATAAGTTATAAAGGATATATATCTATATATCTATATATAGATATATATCCTTTATAACTTATTTAGTTAGAAATTGTAATTGAAATTGTAATTTTTTGTGAAGAATCAACAACAAGTGGGACACAATCGTGAAGTGGAACGAAATTTATTGGATATTTTAAACTTTTTTTTAGAAATAAAAAGTGAAACTGAAAAGTGGGTCGTGCAAAATTATTCGGCCCCCTTGCGTTAATACTTTGTAGCGCCACCTTTTGCTGCCATTACAGCTGCAAGTCGCTTGCAGTAGGTCTCTATCAGTTTTGCACATCGAGAGACTGAAATTTTTGCCCATTCTTCCTTGCAAAACAACTCGAGCTCAGTGAGGTTGGATTGAGAGCATTTGTGAACAGCAGTTTTTAGCTCTTTCCACAGATTCTCGATTTGATTCAGGTCTGGACTTTGACTTGGACATTCTAACACCTGGATACGTTTATTTGTGAACCATTCCATTGTAGATTTTGCTTCATGTTTTGGATCATTGTCTTGTTGGAAGATAAATCTCCATCCCAGTCTCAGGTCTTTTGCAGACTCCAACAGGTTTTCTTCCAGAATGATCCTGTATTTGGCTCCATCCATCTTCCCATCAATTCTAACCATCTTCCCCGTCCCTGCTGAAGAAAAGCAGGCCCAAAACATGATGCTGCCACCACCATGTTTGACAGTGGGGATGGTGTGTTCAGGGTGATGAGCTGTGTTGCTTTTATGCCAAACATAACGTTTTGCATTGTGGCCAAAAAGTTCGTCTGACCAGAGCACCTTCTTCCACATGTTTGGTGTGTCTCCCAGGTGGCTTGTGGCAAACTTTTTATTGATATCTTTGAGAAATGGCTTTCTTCTTGTCACTCTTCCATAAAGGCCCGATTTGTGCCAGTGTAACGACTGATTGTTGTCCTATGGACAGAGTCTCCCACCTCAGCTGTAGAACTCTGCAGTTCATCCAGAGTGATCATGGGCCTCTTGGCTGCATCTCTGATCAGTCTTCTCCTTGTTTGAGCTGAAGGTTTAGAGGGAACAAATCTTGGTAGATTTTGCAGTGGTCTGATACTCCTTCCATTTCAATATGATCGCTTGCAACAGTGCTCCTTGAGATGTTTAAAGCTTGGGAAATCTTTTTTGTATCCAAATCTGGCTTTAAACTTCTCCACAACAGTATCTCGGACCTGCCTGGTGTGTTTCCTTGGTCTTCATGATGCTCTCTGCGCTTTAAAAACAGAACTCTGAGACTATCACAGAGCATTGCATTTATACGGAGACTTGATTACACACAGGTGGATTCTGTTTATCATCATCAGTCATTTAGGTCAACATTGGATCATTCAGAGATCCTCACTGAACTTTCTGGAGGTGAGTTTTGCTGGCACTGAAAGTAAAAGGGCCAAAATAATTTTTGCACGTCCCACTTTTTCAGTTTTTTATTTAAAAAAAAAAAAGTTTAAAATATCCAATAAATTTTGTCGTTCTACTTCATGATTGTGTCCCCACTTGTTTGTTTGTGATTCTTCACAAAAAATTACAATTTCATATCTTTATGTTTGAAGCCTGAAATGTTGGGCAAAAGGTTGAAAAGTTCAAGGGGGCCGAATACTTTTGCAAGGCACTGTATATATATATATATATATATATATATATATATATATATATATATATATATATATATATACACACACACACACACACACACACACATACAGTAGGGCAAAAAAGTATTTAGTCAGTCACTGATTGTGCAAGTTCTCCGACTTAGAAAGATGAGAGAGGTCTGTATGAGAGGTCTGTGTGAGAGAGGTACGCTTCAACTATGAGAGACAAAATAGAAGACAAAAAGAAAATGGAAGACATATAAGACCATTGATAATCTCCTTGGTCTGAGGCCCCACGCAAGATCTCACCCTGTGGGGTCAAAATGATCATGAGAACGGTGAGCAAAAATCCCAGAACTACACGGAGGGACCTGATGAATGACCTGCAGAGAGCTGGGACCAAAGTAACAAAGGCTACCATCAGTAACACACTACACCGAGAGGGACACAGATCCTGCAGTGCCAGGCGTGCCCCCCTGCTTAAGCCAGTACATGTCCAGGCAAGTTTGCCAGAGAGCATATGGATGATCCAAAAGAAGATTGGCAGAATATCATGTGGTCAGATTAAACTAATGAGACACAGGTGTACTGATTAATATTCGGGTGACGCTGACTTGGTAAACAGTTCACGATTGGAGGAGAGGGGACATGTGACTGTGTTGTTTGATTTTGTTGTATCATGGGGATTGGAGTCTACAGGTTAATCAGACATAGAGGAGGAACAGGGAAGTGTGACGCTTGTAAACGCCATTTGCAGCTTGTTACAAATAAGTAGCGGAAAGTCATACAACCGATGAGTAACTTACACAAAAAAGTCTCTAAACACATCAACTGTGTTAGACCAGTCTGTAGTTCAAATGTGAGCAAATGAGAAAGCGAGCACACGAGTAGTGATGTAGTTACACACATACACATGAATGCTCTAAAACTCCCACCTCTGCTCACAGATCTGCAGCATTGATTGACTGTGGAGGTGACCAGCTGTTAAGTCAAAAGACAAAATTTAATTTCCTGTTATAATTATTATAATTAAGATCTCGGTCATTAAAGTGAATGGATGGACGTTGATCATATGGCCGATAAACAACACTTACCTGTTATAGACTTTGCAACATACAGAGCTAAATTTGGAGATCCTCTGAAATTGTGGAGGTGATTGTGCAATTGAGGATATCTTCATTGGACCAAACCATGTCCATAGTTCCTGGAAACCACTGTCTCTCAGGACGTGACGTGGCAAGCCAATATGAACTTTATGCCTTAAGAGAAGGCTATCAGAGGATGAGTGGATATACGTCCTGCAAAAGCTGAAAAAACATAAGGTCCAGTACTACACAGCCACCATTGGTTCTATCCCCACCTCAGTAACCATCTGGTTTGCCTCTTCAACCTTTAATGAGTTAAACAGACCTGCAGCATATTGTCAGGTCGACTGAAGGGCTCATAGGAAGAAACGTGCCCTCCCTCAAGTTCCACTTTTCCTCCGGAGCCAGGAAGCATGCAGAAAAAAATCAGGGCAGACCCTTTGCAAGCGGAACACCGAATATTTTCTCTAGCAGATGCATTAGATCAGTGTTTGACAAATCTGACACACTCCAGAAAAGCTTCTTTTGGACAAGCATTCAGACTTGTGAACACGGTTTTCTTGTAAACGGTATCTTCCCAACCCTTGTACACTTTATAACACCTGATTGTCTTTCAAACAACATAACCTAATATAAACAATAATTAACTTCGAATGAACCATTCATTGAAACTAGTTTACTGAGAGGTGGAATGCCATTCAAATCTCCATTCATTATAGCAGGAACTACTGATTCAAACAGTGGACTAATATAGGCCATGGCTATCTCAGACTGTATACTGAAAATCTGATGATTTTTTAGGTCATATTTACGCCAAAATATAGAGAATTCTAAAGGGTTCACAAACTTTCAAGCAGCATTGTAATGGTGGCCTAAGACATTATATATATATATATATATATATATAGGTAGTCCTCGGGTTACGACGTTTCGTGGTTACGACACATCTCCCATTTACTGTATAAAGCCTTGTTTCCCATTTAAGTGGTTTTGCGTCGTAAACGTCATAACGCGAACTTCGTGTTTGGTGTGCGTGGCGGAAGAATACACGACTTGTTTTTTGATAATTACTGTGTTAGGATAGGTGTTAGGATAGGATAAGTGCTTACAGTATGTTATTTACGTACAGTATGTACGTATGTTCTGACTTACACCGAATATCGGTTTACGACACCATCTAGGAACGAATCTGCGTCGTAAGTCGAGGACTACCTGTATGTATGCATTTATGTATATATATATATATGGGATGGTTTTATTTAAATCCGGTTAAGACACATGTAACAAGTAACATGTACTTAAGTGCATTTTTTACAGTTACATTTTTCATTATTCATACTCAAGCAATTCTTTGGATGACTACTTTTAATTGAGTAACATTTCTTGCTATTCCACGCACCTCTGCACATGTTGATAAAGTCTTGCTGGAGAGGTCAGGCAAAGTGCAATCCAAGAGCCAGTTTCCCCCATTACTGGGACCCAATCCTGGAGACAGTCCTGATGGTTCTGTTCACACTTGACCACCTGGTGATCTGGAAATCTGAAATGGCAACATGGAGCGATATTGTGGTTTCACCCCCTGCAGGGTGAAGGGTGGGACTCAGGTGCAGTACGAGTAGGCCAGCATACATGTGATGGAAAGTTCTGGCAATAGAATCAGACTTTGGGAAGCACCAGACTGTAGTTTTGGGGAAGGAGTCCTTGGAAAAAGCCCCGTTTACCAGTTGATCTACATGCCTGTAGTGACCTGTGTGAAAGGAGTTCGTCAATCTCGGGCAAAGCCACTGCACCTTCAGACCAAGAGCAGTCATGTGAGGTGGTTTGAGCAACTTTCAAGGATGCTCACTGGTCAGCTCCCGATAGAGCTGCTTAAGGCCCTCCGGGAGGAGATCCCAGGGAATACTCAGGATCCAATCAAGGGACTCACAGATGTCTTGGGAATATTGGGGGATTCCCTATGAAGAGCTGGGTGCTGTGGCCCATTATACGCTACAGGTTATATATTCTGTATTTTATTGTACTATAGATACTTGGTTAATTCTTACATATAACATCTAAGCCACCCAAGGAAGTTGGGTCTCTTTTTGAGTCTTGGTCCTCACAAGGTTTCTTATAACGTTTATTGAGCTTTTCCCTACCACTGTCGCCCTAGGCTTGGTCAGTTTGGGATTTAGAAGATAATGTAAAATTGTAAAGCTGAGACAATGCTCCATTGTAAAAAGCACTATAGAAATGAAGCTGACTTGTGGCCAGGGAAAGAGAAGTCTGGGCTAACCTTCATAGCCTGTTGCCACCTCAACTGTCACAAGGAGAAGCAGATGGAAACTGAGACTGGGATAAACAAACTGTAACCAAAGCCATTTATATTTTAGTTCACCTAAAACTTTATGACTTTATGGAATAAGGCTTTGTAAATGTTTGTCAGCTCAATGATAAATTACTTATGTGTTATGTAGCTCCAAGTCAAGTGTTACCCAATCTATCATGTCCGTCATCCAAAAAATCAGGCCATTGAAAATTTGACTGACCTCAACTTAAGGTTGAGGTAAACAAAGCCTCAAGTGAACTCCAGCCCACATAAACAAAACAGTTAGGTCATGAAGTCAGACGACTCGCTGCAGTTTCGACTCTTATAAATACTTACCGTGCATTCTGCAAGTTTTATGAGCTGTTCTAAATCGTTCAGGCTCCAAATGAGTTGAACGAACACTGCTATATGCTTGATAGGCAGCCCTAAAATGCCGTTTAGAAAAGAAACTGCAGGGTAACTCCATGCACATGAGGGTGCATTGAGTAACATGAGGACTGCTTCAGAAAACTCTCCCATGCATAAATAATTCCCGGCGAGGCCACCAATCCGAGTTATTGCAGTGCCTCCGTCCTTATGTTCTGCTATAATCTGATTGCATTTATTGATTTTTAATGCAGCCTATATGAGTGTGAAAACATCAACTAACCCACATGCCCACAACAAACACCTGAGATTTAATGTAAGAACGAGTTTTACTACAAGCCCAAATCTGAAAAAGTTGGAATGTTATACATTACTTTGACTTTTAAATTACTGCAGGCAGTATGAACCCGAGATATTTGTTGTTTTTATCTGGTCAGCTTCATTTCATATGTTAATAAACATCCATTCCTGCACTTCAGGCCTGTAACACATTATAAAAAGTTTGGATGGGGCAATTTAGGGCTAGTAGTGATGTGAAAAAAAAAAATTATGTGATTTTAAAAGGTGATGTCAACAGGTGATTGTAATCATGGTTTCATACAAAAGATGAGTCTATGTGCAACAAAGACAGCCAGAGGATCTCCAGTTTGTCAACAAATGTGTGAGAAATGATTGAAATGCTTAAAAACATTCCTCAAATAAAGATTGTACATGTACATGAAGAACCGTCATTTGGTAAATCTTTGTCAAGCATTACAATACAGTTACATTCACAAATGCCCCTTAAAACGCTACTGTGCAAAAAAGAAGCTTTGTGTTAACCATGTCCAGAAATATCTCTCATGAAATATCTTGAATTCATACTGTTTGCAATTAAATGAAAGCAAGAAATGTATTTATTTATTTTTTGCATTTCCCATATCATCCAAGCTTTCTCCCAAAACTTACATACTTCATTTACATGCTTATGAATGTACTCAAATTGAGATTATTAAAATAAAACCTCATTGTTTGAAACATTACTAAAAACAGTAATTATAAAACGATTTTGTCCTTGTGCTTTTTACCATTCTGTGCTGCTAATTTGGTTGATGTTTCCAGCTGAGGCTGGCCTCTTGAGACCGAGTCGTACTGTATCTCTGCTCCTCTAAACTCTGGAATAGTTCCATATTACATCAGGGATGCTTTATACCTCTCACGTTGTCTTAAATCTGCATTGATGTGTCATTAAACTTAATGCGGATCGACTTAATTTCCTTAATAATTAAGGACTGTTTTTCTGTTTTATCAAAGACTTCAATAAGTTTGAGCTGCGAGATGAAAGTGCAAAAAAGAAAGCGTTTTAGAGAGTTCTGCAGTGTGCACAATGAGGATCGCACACATACTGTAATGCATAACATAACCCGCGTGTGGTCATGAACACATGGCTAGAAAATGCAAATGACAGCAGAGCTGAGATCATCACCAGGCTGCCCCAGTTCCAGCGCCGCATGTGTGTTTCTCTTTTTCGTACACACCTGCCACTTGAAGGTGCTTTAGCAAAGCCCGGGAGGTAAATATTGCCCCAGAGAAGCAAACTTTACAAGTCACCTTCGGCGCTGAACCCTAAACAGAGGTCAGCTAATGACTCTCTGTGCATGGTGCCTCGCCAAACACATTTCTCAGCTCCGAAACTGTAAGCATACGAATGAGGCCATGACTAAACTATTGGATGATGCAGTGTGCGCAAGCAGTCACACATACGTTGGCGATGAATACGAAGCAAGCCACTGGGTAAACAGCCAAGTTCAAATGTTATGAAAATGTCTAATCTAAATAAATAAGGTTTAATCCCCAATCCCCAGTGCTGGGCACATGGTGTAGGAGTCAAAGCATTAATCACAGCTGTAGTGCACACACATACACATACACACACACACAGACACATAGTCAGGGCTTTTATCTACAGGGTTTTGACACTGAGAAGAAGCCAGATGTCAAACATTACTGTACGGTTCGAAGACAAATGCAATACATTGCTGGCAGATGGCTTTGTTTCAACTGATCTGGTAAAAAGAAACATACACACCCTTATTGTGGCACGCGTCAAACTGACATCCACATGAACGCCCAGACCTGCGTGTCACACCAGAATGTCGCCCAGAGCATGACACTCTTTTGCTTGTTTTCTTCCCCCAACTGAGCATAAGAGTGCCATTACTAGCCCATGTAAACAGTGCAAACAAGCCCTGCTGGAACTTTGGTATCCTAGCGGTTAAAGTACTGGGCTATGAACCAGAAGATCCAGGGTTCAAAACCTACCGCAGCCATTGTTGGGTCCTTGAGCAAGGCCCATAACCAACAATTGCTTGGACTGTAAGACTATATACAGTGGAGGAAATAAGTATTTGATCCCCCACTGATTTTGAAAGTTTGTACTCTGACAAATAATTAAACAGTATATGATTTTTATGGTAGCTTCATTTTAACAGTTAGAGATTGAATATCAAAAAGAAAATCTAGAAAATTAAATAATATTTAAGTAAAAATAATTTGCATTTCATTGAGGGAAATAAGTATTTGATCCCCTGAAAACCATGACTAATGTTGGCTCCCACAGACCACTGACATACCCTAATGTCAGTGAAGTCGTTACCTGCATGAGAGACACCTGTCCCAAATTGTCACCTGTATAAAAGGCCACCTGCCAACAGACTCAGTGACACTCCAACATCTCCACCATGGGAAAGACTAAAGAGCTGTCTAAAGATGTTAGGGACAAAATTGTTGACCTACACAAGGCTGGAATGGGCTACAAAGCCATAACTAAGAAGCTGGATGAGACGGTGACAACTGTTGGTGCAATTATTCGGAAGTGGAAGAATTACAACATTACTATCAATCGACTCAGGTCTGGAGCTCCATGCAAGATATCACCTTGTGGAGTCTCACTGATCATGAGAAAGGCTAAAAATCAGCCAAGAACTACACGGGAGGAGCTGGGTAATGATCTCAAGGCAGCTGGGACCACAGTCTCCAAAAAAACCATTGGTAATACACTGAGACGTAATGGTTTAAAATCCTGCAGTGCACGCAAGGTTCCTCTGCTCAAGAAGGCTTACGTCCAGGCCCACCCTAAGTTTTCCAGTGAACATATTAATGACTCCGAGAGAGACTGGGAGAAGGTGTTGTGGTCAGATGAGACTTTTTGGCCTCAACTCAACTCGACGTGTTTGGAGGAAGAAAAATACAGAATATGACCCTAAGAACAACATCCCCACCATCAAGCATGGTGGTGGAAGTATTACGTTTTGGGGGTGTTTTTCTTCTAAGGGCACAGGCGAACTTCACCGCATCGATGGGAAGATGAACGGGGCCATGTATCGCAAAATCCTGGGTGACAACCTCCTTGCCTCCGCCAGGGAATTGAAAATTCGTCGTGGATGGGACAATGACCCAAAACATACAAAGGAGTGGCTCCATAAGAAGCATATCTAGGTCATGGAATGGCCTAGCCAGTCTCCTGACCTCAATCCCATAGAAAATCTATGGAGAGAGCTGAAGCTTCGCGTTTCCAAATGCATGCCTAAAAACCTTAAGGTTTTGGAGATAATCTGCAGAGAGGAGTGGGCCAAAATTACTCCTGAAGTGTGTACAAACCTTATAAAAAACTATAAGAAATGTTTGACTGCTGTGTTTGCCAACAAGGGTTTTGGCACCAAGTATTAAATGATGTTTTACTAGGGGGTCAAATACTTATTTCCTCCAATCAAATTAAAATCAATTTTTATTTCTCATTTCATGTAATTTTCTCAGGTTTTCTTTTGATATTCTATGTACCACTGTTAAAATAAAGCTGGCATAAAATTATGAGACATTTCATTTATTTTTTTGTATTAAAACTTTTAAAGTCAGTGGGGGATCAAATACTTACTTCCTCCACTGTAAGTTGTAAGTTGCTCTGGATAAGGGCATCTGCTAAATGTATGCATGTTTAAATGTCCTCTCATGTGATCACATGTTCTTTTAACAGTTCGGACCACACGAGATGGTCTTCTTTGCCCTTGCACATTGCATTTACATTTGTCATTTAGCAAATGCCCTTATCCATTGTGGGTTAAGGGCCTTGCTCAAGGACCCAACAGTGGCAGCTTGGCAGAGGTGGGATTTCAAGCCTATAGCTTCTGGTTCAGAGTTCAGTATCTTATCTGCTTAACCGCTTGCCCATTTTCTCAGTTCCACTCACCCCAAAGAAGCACTTTGTAGTTCTACAATTACAGACTGTAGTCCATCTGTTTCTCTACATACCTTGATACCTTGACAGGACCAGCACAGATCAGGTCCTATTAGAGTGCTGGATCATTCTCAGACCTGCAGTGACCCTGATGTAACATGGCGTGTGTTGTGCTGGTATAGTGCTTCCGGAGTTTTTAAACACCTCAGTGCCACTGCTGGACTGAAAACAGCCCACCATCATCCTGTGAGCCCTGATGAATATTTAGAGGATGACTAACACAAACTGTGCAACAACAGATGGGCTACCGTCTCTGACTTTACATCTACAAGGTGGAACAATATGGTAGATGGGTCTAATGGAGTGCACAGTTGGTGAACACAGTGTTTAAAACTCCAGCAGCACTGCTGTGTCTGATCCACTCATATCAGCACACACTAACACACCACCACCACATCAGTGTCACTGCAAGGCTGAGAATGATCCACCACCCAAATAGTACCCAATCTGTGGTGATCCTGTGGGGGTCCTGAACATTAGAGAACACAGCAAAGGGGACGACCAAAGCATGTAAAAAAAATGGACTACAGCCTGTAATTGTAGAACTACAAAGTGAATCTATATGGTAAGTGTAACTGATAAAATGGACAACGAGTGCAGAAACAAGAAGATGTACCTAATAAAGTGATCAGTGAGTGTATAATCCTCCAGCAGGTCCTAGAGGGAACAAATCGGAGGATATCCTAGATTTCCAAACTACGTCAACTGGCTTCTCTTAACCCGATGGCACAGCGGCTCTAGTCGGTATTTTATAAATACAACCCATAATAAAGCATTATTAAAAATTCAGTAGCATATTTAAAGCTATTACGACAAATACTAACTGCATTCCTCAGACAGCTCTACGTGCCAGAGGAGTGATATATTTAGAACATACTCCCTGTTTCTGCATATTTAGGCACACATTTTTGAGTGCAGAGAAGTGTTTATGGATTCTGATCTATGTTTTATTTTGGCCTTTCTGGAGTCACAGTTTGTCCCCATTGATTAATGTCCACAGGGGCATTCATAAATCCTGCGCAGCAAGATTGGGAACACAGTCCAAGATCCAAGGTTGTTTGCTTCCAAACGCAACTGGAATGTATTTCAATCATTGTAATTCACACAAAACTGTGACTTTGTATAGAACAAATTAAAGTGCCAAATCACCTTTATAGTATAAATATCATGTTATATCCTGTATCTTAAATTGGTACTTGGTAACATCATTCATTTTCCTTGCTGACTTTCCCTTACAAAAAAGTCCATGTTATTAATTGACCTTAAGTACAGTGGGGCAAAAAAGTATTTAGTCAGCCACTGATTGTGCAAGTTCTCCAACTTAAAAAAATGAGAGAGGTCTGTAATTTTCATCATAGGTACACTTGAACTATGAAAGACAAAATGAGAAAAAAAAAATCACATTGTAGGATTTTTTACGAATTTAATTGAGTAACCCTGGCTCTCACAGACCTGTAACTTCTTCTTTAAGAAGATCTTCTGTTCTCCACTCGTTACCAGTATTAATGGCACCTGTTTGACCTCGTTATCTGTATAAAAGACACCTGTCCACAACTTCAAAAAGTCAGACTTCAAACTCAACCATAGCCAAGACCAAAGAGCTGTCGAAGGTCACCAGGAAGAAAATTTTAGACGTGCACCAGGTTGTGTAGAGTGAATCTACAACAGGCAAGCAGGTTGGTGTGAATAAATCAACTGTGGGAGCAATTGTAAGAAAATGGAAGACATACAAGACCACTGATTATCTACCTCGATCTGGGGCACCACGCAAGATCTCATCCCGTGGGGTCAAAATGATAATGAGAACGGTGAGAAAAAATCCCAGAACTACACGGAGGGACCTGATGAATGACCTGCAGAAAGCTGGGACCAAAGTAATAAGGCTACCATCAATAACACACCACGCCGAGAGGGACTCAGATCCTGCAGCGCCAGGCGTGTCCCCCTGCTTAAGCCAGTACATGTCCAGACCCGCCTAAAGTTTGCCAGAGAGCATATGGATGATCCAGAAGAGGATTGGGAAAATATCATGTGGTCAGATAAATTTTTTGGTAAAAACTCAACTCGTTGTGCTTGAATACTGAGTTGCATCCCAAGCACACCATACCTACTGTGAAGCATGGGGGTGGAAACATCACTGTAGATCAAGCATATTTTGCAAGTATTCTTTATGTAGTAGGTATACACATATCAATGGTTTAGTAGTACTTGTAAGTGTACTATTTTAATACTTCTTGGAACTAAATTGGTCAGCTTTTTAGTTTAGACTTTTATGTACACTGTAGGTGTAACAGTATTAACTTTGAGTACACAACTAGCTTTCATTCTTTCATTCAGTGTCTTAGCTACTTAGCGACTAATCCTAGTCAGGGTCATGCAAGCTAGTGTCTAGCTGGCAACACAGAGTGCAAAGCAGGAACAACCCTAGACAAGGCACCAATCCATCGTAGAATTAGTTTACATCTAAGTTTTGCATTGTACTGGAACTACACTCTGAACTGTACAAAAAGCGAACATTTACAGTGGTGCTTGAAAGTTTGTGAGCCCTTTAGAATTTTTGATATTTCTGAATAAATATGACCTAAAACAGCATCAGATTTTCACACAAGTCCTAAAAGTAGATAAAGAGAACCCAGTTAAACAAATGAGACAAAAATATTATACTTGGTCATTTATTTATTGAGGAAAATGATCCCATACTACATGTTAGTGAGTGGCAAAAGTATTTGAACCTCTAGGATTAGCAGTTAATTTGAAGGTGAAATTACAGTCAGGTGTTTTCAATCAATGGGATGACAATCAGGTGTGAGTGGGCACCCTGTTTTATTTAAAGAACAGGGATCTATCAAAGTCTGCTCTTCACAACACGTTTGTGGACGTGTATCATGGCACGAACAAAGGAGATTTCTGAGGACCTCAAAAAAAGAGTTGTTGATGCTCATCACGCTGGAAAAGGTTACAAAATTATCCCTAAAGAGTTTGGACTCCCCGAATCCACAGTCAGACAGATTGTGTAAAAATGGAAAAAATTCCAGACCATTGTTACCTTCCCCAGGAGTGGTCGAAAAACAAAGATCACTCCAAGACCAAGGCGTGTAATAATTGGCAAGATCACAAAGGACCCCATGGTAACTTCTAAGCAACTGAAGGCCTCTCTCACATTGGGTAATGTTAATGCTCATGAGTCCACCATCAGGAAAAAGCCACTGCTCTCCAAAAAGAACATTGCTGTTTGTCTGCAGTTTGCTGAAGATCACGTGGACAAGCAAGGCTATTGGAAGAATGTTTTGTGGAATGATGAGACCAAAATAGAACTTTTTGGTTTAAAAGAAAAGTGTTATGTTTGGAGAAAGAAGAACCTTATGCCAGCTGTGAAACATTGTGGTGGTAGTATCATGGTTTGGGCCTGTTTTGCTGTGTCTGGGCCAGGACAGCTTGCCATCATTGATGGAACAATGAATTCTGAATTATATCAGAGAATTCTAAAGGAAAATGTCAGGACATCTGTCCATGAATTGAATCTCAAGAGAAGGTGGGTCATGCAACAAGACAACGACCCTAAGCACACAAGCCGTTCTACCAAAGAATGGTTAAAGAAGAATAAAGTTCATGTTTTAGAATGGCCATGTCAAAGTCCTGACCTTAATCCAGTTGAAATGTTGTGGAAGGACCTGAAGTGAGCAGTTACTGTGAGGAAACCCACCAACATCCCAGAGCTGAAGCTGTTCTGTACACAGGAATGGGCTAAAATTCCTCTAAGCCGGTGTGCAGGACTGATCAACAGTTGCAGGAAACATTTAGCTGCAGTTATTGCTGCACAGGGGGGTCACACCAGATACTGACAAACAAAGGTTCACATACTTTTGCCACTCACTAATATGTAATATTGGATAATTTTCCGCAATAAATAAATGACCAAGTATAATATTTTTGTCTCATTTGTTTAATTGGGTTCTCTTTATCTACTTTTAGGATTTGTGTGAAAATCTGATGATGTTTTAGGTAATTTATGCAGAAATATAGAAAATTCTAAAGATTTCACAAACTTTCAAGCATGACTGTAGACAAGAATAATCCTAATTGTAATTCAAATAAATAATTACCTGGTGTCACCTACTCCCAAGTGAAAATGCCAGAAAGTTGGAAATTTCCAGGTTTGGGCTTCATGTCATACCAAAAAGCTAATGATGAGTGTGCAGAAACTTGTCCATTGTAGTTACAGTCTTACAGAGTTAAATTTAGCCAAAAAAACATTTAGAAAAGTCTAACAAACATTAACTTTCATATACTGTTGCTAGGAGCAGTGACAAACAGCCACATCACTGCTTGGATGCTAACACTGTGGAGCATGTTATGCTATCAGCAAAGCGTAGCAGCCATGTAAGGCTGGAGCATTAAACAGAGCATATTGTTTCACAGTTCAGGCAGTTGTTGAGCTTTGTGTTGTTTCATCCAGTGTTTGTTTTGTTGTATTCTCTCCTCAATAAATTGAAACAGACATAAACACCCTCCGTTTCTGTTTTTTTTTCTGTTCAGCTTTCTGTTGTCACACTGTAGTTAGACTGCTCACTGTTACTGGTAATTTAGCATTGAGCTCTGTTAAAAGGCAGACAGATAACCATAATGGGATGCTAAAATGTTGTCAGCTGTTAAATGTGGTTGTGAGAGCAATCTCGTGGACTTCCTGGAATCCAGCTTTGCGGCGTCGATCTGCGTTCGAGCCAGAGGCTGTCACAGTGCTGATGTGCATGCACGTCCTCCATCACGATCTAGCTTCAGAAAACTGTCTGGAGAAACCCAAGCGTCCCCTGAATGGATGAGATGGATGGATGGATGGATGAATAGTAGGTGACTGTGCTTTGCGGTTGACCCCGACGTGCCCCGAGGTCCCAAAGTGCTGTATCTCCCACACCTCTGCGAGCCAGAGTTGGGAAAATGACTGCAATTAGGGAGCCTACCTGGAGCCAAAAGAGCACGTTGTGACACATTACCCGGCACCTAGGTGTAGGAGCACAGATATGGCCAATTGTCAAACAACAAAGGCATTCGTCTAAGTGTTCAGTGTGTCATTATAGTCCTAAATGCAACTTTGTCACGAACCACCACGCAATTATGCAGTCTAATTATTTCGAACTGTAACGTGACTCCTGTGATCTGTAAGCACAGACAAGTAGAACCTTATTCCATCCAGCTAGATATGCTTTCACTTGTGTAGATCTCTTTGAGGGATATTAATGGCCAAA
This sequence comes from Ancistrus triradiatus, assembly GCA_025084515.1. Taxonomy (NCBI): domain Eukaryota; kingdom Metazoa; phylum Chordata; class Actinopteri; order Siluriformes; family Loricariidae; genus Ancistrus; species Ancistrus triradiatus. The sequence goes on along the minus strand of JAJAGP010000271.1, from coordinate 24,115 downwards.
AGTCATATATCTTCTGGAGATTATCCATAGATGCTATTATCATAAGTAATATACATAAAGGTGTTATTACAATAGTATTACCAATATAAAGGAGGGAAACTGGGATTCCTCCAAGGTCCATGTCAGAGGCTTAGGCTTACGGTTCCAGGAGAGCACTAACACAGCCTATAATTAGAGAATGAACTGAACTGTATTAAGAGGTCTTAAACCACAAATGGTGATTAAATAAAATTTAACATTCATCTGTGGGTTGCTGAGTGAACTGTCTGTCTGTCTCTCCATCCACATAACCATATCTATCTGTCTATCTATCTATTTACATTATAGAGGCAAAAGTGTGTGGTAGTGTTGTACTCGAGTCCAGTCTCAGACCATAAACAAGAGGTCTCGGGCTCATCTCGAGCTCAAACTCATTTGGACTCGGTCTCGTTTCGGTCTTGGGGTAAGGTGGACTCGGAAGCTGTTGCAGAGACCAGCCAAGTACAATGTGTCTGTCTGAGGAAAACGTTAATTAACGTTAAACATCAACAATCCATTCAGACAGAAGAAATCAGTCCTTTCTTTACATGCCTACATAAAATCTGCACTCAGATTGGCTAACAGGGAAAAACAATTGACTGCTATTCTCTTCTCAGGCTTTCGAATATGATGCAGGCAGCTACAGGGAGCCAGCAAAGAGAATGTAGCAGTGGGGTGACGTGAGAACATTTCAGCAACACTCACTTGTAACCCATTCATAATATATATAAATAATGTAAATCATTTCTGGATTCTCCATAGACAAACTGTCTTCTGATACTTCAGTGAATCTCCTTATGGCACATTTATAGGTTTCCGCTTCCAACAAGTCAGTTGATCAATTTTCTGCCCTGTGGAGAAAAGTCCACAAAGTTTGATTTAGAACTTGGCTGGGTTGCACAGAACCTTGACGTCAACTTAGGCACCTTGAAAATGCACTGGAATGCCAAAAGTGAGCCAGGGATTATTGTCTAACATGTCACAGTCATGGTCCAAAATGTTGGGGAAAGCCCTCTTAGAACAAATAAGGCTGTTGTAGCAACAAAGGTGGGAGACAAACTCCATAACTAATACCCATGTTTGGATGTATTTTTTGGGTGTCCCCAAACTTTTGTCTGTCTGTCTGATCTTTCTACACTGCTCAAAAAAATAAAGGGATCACTCAAATAACACATCCTAGATCTGAATGGAGTCACACACAAAATTAAAGTGGAAAAACACACTACAGGCTGATCCAACTTTGATGTAATGTCCTTAAAACAAGTCAAAATGAGGCTCAGTATTGTGTGTGGCCTCCACGTGCCTGTATGACCTCCCTACAACGCCTGGGCATGCTCCTGATGAGGTGGCGGATGGTCTCCTCAGGGATCTCCTCCCAGACCTGGACTAAAGCATCCTGGACAGTCTGTGGTGCAACGTGACATGATGTCCCAGATGTGCTCAATCGGATTCAGGTCTGGGGAACGGGCGGGCCAGTCCATAGCTTCAATGCCTTCATCTTGCAGGAACTGCTGACACACTCCAGCCACATGAGGTCTAGCATTGTCCTGCATTAGGAGGAACCCAGGGCCAACCGCACCAGCATATGGTCTCACAAGGGGTCTGAGGATCTCATCTCGGGTACTAATGGCAGTCAGAGAGAAATGCCACCCCACACCATTTACTGACCCACTGCCAAAACCTGTCATGTTGAAGGATGTTGCAGGCAGCAGATCGCTCTCCACGGCGTCTCCAGACTCTGTCTCCAGACACTGTCCAACTCCTGGACAGTCTGTGGTGCCAACGTGACGTTGGTGGATGGAGCGAGACATGATGTCCCAGATGTGCTCAATTGGATTCAGGTCTGGGGAACGGGGCGGTCCAGTCCATAGCTTCAATGCCTTCATCTTGCAGGAACTGCTGACACACTCCAGCCACATGAGGTCTAGCATTGTAATGCATTAGGAGGAACCCAGGGCCAACCACACCAGCATATGGTCTCACAAGGCGTCTGAGGATCTCATCTCTGTACCTAATGGCAGTCAAGCTACCTCTGGCAAGCACATGGAGGGCTGTGCGGCCCTCCAAAGAAATGCCACCCCACACCATTACAGACCCACTGCCAAACCGGTCATGCTGAAGGATGTTGCAAGCAGCAGATCACTCTCCATGGCGTCTCCAGACTCTGTCACGTCTGTCACATGTGCTCAGTGTGAACCTGCTTTCATCTGTGAAGAGCACAGGGCGCCAGTAGCGAATTTGTCAATCCTGGTGTTCTCTGGCAAATGCCAAGCATCCTGCACGGTGTTGGGCTGTGAGCACAACCCCCATCTGTGGACGTCGGGCCTTCATACCATCTAACCGTTCTAACCGTTTGTGCAGACACATACACATTTGTGGCCTGCTGGAGGTCATTTTGCAGAGCTCTGGCAGTGCTCCTCCTCTTTCTCCTTGCACAAAGGCAGAGGTAGCGGTCCTGTTGCTGGGTTGTTGCCCTCCTATGGCCTCCTCCACGTCTCCTGGTGTACTGGCCTGTCTTCTGGTAGCGCCTCCAGCGTCTGAACACTACACTGACAGACACAGCAAACCTTCTTGCCACAGCTCGCATTGATGTGCCATCATGGATGAGCTGCACTACCTTAGCCACTTGTGTGGGTTGTAGAGTCCGTCTCATGATACCACGAGTGTGAAAGCACCACCAACATTCAAAAGTGACCAAAACATCAGCCAGAAAGCATAGGTACTGAGAAGTGGTCTGTGGTCCCCACCTGCAGAACCACTCCTTTATTGAGTGTCTTGCTAATTGCCAATAATTTCCACCTGTTGTCTATTCCATTTACACAACAGCATGTGAAATTGATTGTCAATCAGTGTTGCTTTCTAAGTGGACAGTTTGATTTCACATAAGTTTGATTTACTTGGAGTTATATTGTGTTATTTAAGTGTTCCCTTTATTTATTTGAGCAGTGTATAAACTGTCCATCCATCTGTCTGTCTGTCTGTCTGTCTGTCTACATCCATTCACCCAACATATCTGTCTGTCCACCCATAAATCTGCACCAGTCCAAAAGCCGTTCCACCTCCTCTCTGCATGCTGACTCATCGTTCTTGTTGATGAGGCCCACCACGGTTCTGTCATCAGTTAATTTGATGATGTGGTTCGAACCGTACTTTGCAGCGCAGTCATGAGTCAGCAGTGTGAACAACAGTGGACTCAGCACAAAGCCCGGGGGAGCACCGCGACTCAGTGTGGTGATTTTACCGATCCTGACAGTCTGTGACTGTGGTCTCTTGGTCAGAAAGTCCAGGATCCAGTTGCAAATGGAGGTGTTCAGGAAGAGTGGACTAAGCTTTTCCATCACTTGCCACCAGAAGGATGATGCTGCTGAACTCTGAACTGAAGTCCATGAACAGTATTCTCATTTATGTGTCCTTTTTGTCTAGGTGGGTCAAGTCAGATTTATTTATATAGCTGTTTTTACAGTAGTGTCTCAAAAGCAGCGTTACAAGGATCTAGGACCATAGCCCAAGTGGAGCAAGCCTAGGGTGAGAGTGACAAGGAAAATTTCCCTAAATGTGAAAAGGAGAAACCTTGAAAGGGTAAAGACTCAAACAGGTACGGAACTGTATTGCTGTACATATGCAATCATTAAATTTAAGTAAATTCAATTCAATTAAAGGGTGGCACGGTGGTGAAGTGGATAGTGCGATTGCCTCACTGCTCCAACATTCCCGGTTCGATCCCGACCTCGGACTCCGCCTATGTAGAGTTTGCATGTTCTCCTCATACCCATGTGGGTTTACTCTGGACACTCCAGTTTCCTCTCAAACATGTGTGTTCGGTTAATTGGTGCTTCTAAAGTGCCCCTAGTAGGTGAGTTTGTGTGTGAGTGTATGTGTCTTGGATGGATTGGTATGCCTAGGGTAGTACCTGTCTTGCACTTTGTGCTGCTGTCTAGGTGCAGACTCTCCCGTGACCCTCACCAGGATCAAGTGGATAAGAAACTGATTAAACTAAATTAAAGGCACGTTGGCTTGGTTGGTCAGTGGTGAGTAGCACTGTTGCCTGACAGCGAGAAGGTCCTGGGTTTGATCCCAGGTGGAGAGGTCTGGGTCTTTTCTGTGTGGAGTGTGCATGTCCACATGGGTTTATTGCAGGTACTCCAGTTTCCTCCCACATTCCATATATCCAGTATATGTGCCCTACGATGGATTGGCACCCTTTCTAGAGTTGTTAATTCCTTGTGCCCCATGCTGCTGGCTAGGCACCGGCTGTCCCGTGACCCTGATGAGGATTAAGCGGAAAAGAAAATGAATGAATAAATTAAATTAAATAAAAAATACACACAGCGAAATAGAATAAATAAAATAGAGAATATAGTAAATAAAATAAAATAGAATAAAATAGAGCATATAATAAATAAAATCCAATTAAATATGAAATATAATATATAAAATAGAAAATAAAATATTTAATCATTGTCTGTTGAACAGTTAGGACACTATGCAAACTGCAGGGGGCACGACAAGCCTCTCAAAGCATATCTTGGCAATCGGTGTGAGTGGGATGGTAGTTATTACGGCAGGACACTAACAACTTCTGGATTTTGAAGATGTCAGTGAGAACAACTGCCAGTCAGTTTGTGCATCCTCTGAGGACTCGGCCAGGTCTGTTGTCAGATCTAGCAGCCTTACGAGGGTTTAGTCTTCAGCCGTGGTCAGACAGAGCATATGGTTGTTTGGGAGAAGGGATGGTCTTCCTTGCGGTCATGTTGTTCTTTGCATCACTGTCCCAGGTGTGAGATGACGTCCTAGAGTTGAACTGAATGCCCTGCCACATAGGCTGAGTGTCTGTGGTGTCCTGGAGGTAGTCATTTAGTACACGCCCTTACCCAGAGCAACTTACACCTTACCCTATCAAACAATCCAAGCAATTGTAGGTTAAGGGATTTCGTCAAGGATCCAACAGTGGCAGTGTGGCTCTTCAGGTCCATAGTCCAGTGTCTTAAACGCTAGGCTCCCGGAGTCCCAGTTCTTAGAACAGGTATGATGAGATTCTGTGATGGCCTGAAACAGACTTATCTCTTGCTTAGAAGGCTTCTCATGTTTACTCATGGTTTCTGGTTGGGAGAGGAGATGACATGGGGACAGTGTCTTCCACTATGCACTGGCTGATGTAGCCATTCACAGATGCTATATGTTTCTCAGGATTGGTTGCACCTTCAATAAACATGTCTCAATCAGTGAGTGTGTTTACATGCACTTATTAATCCGATAACTGCAGAAAATCAGATTTTGTCAGTAATCCGATCAACGAGTTTACATACACTTGAGTAATCAGATAATGGGAAACCTGGTTTACGTGACTCAGGTAATAATCTCACAAAATAATGTAATGTAAACTTAAAATTTCAGTATTAAATAATCAAATTCCTCAATTTCTAGTGCAAATACTGCGTTTGAGTCTTCACAACGCATGCAATAGCCGTGTAGCGGGTGCCGCGTTTAATTTCGGGGTTGCCAGATCATGCAAGTAAAAAAACAACTACCAGGTCTATGGAAAAAATTTCCATGGCGCTTATTAAGTGCGTTTACATCCACTTAATAATCTAATAACTGCAGAAATTCAGATTTTGTTAGTAATCTGATCAATAAGTTTGCATGCACTTGGGTATTCAGCTAATGGGAAAGCTCCATGTCAGATTTCTACTTTGTAATAAGCTAATAATTTCACAGAACGATGTCATTAATTAAACAATGAATCTCTTAACCTCCTTGAGGATATTCTGCCTTTGAAAGTCTTTTTAGAGTTTGTTAGCTGTTTCACTGTGTTTCATTCCGTGCTGCATTCAAATGTGTGTTTGCCAAATCCCACTTGAAAAATACACTGCAGGTCAATGGAAAAAATCCCCCCAAAAGCCAACTCTCTTAGAATAAGCATACTGACTGTGAAAACTGATTGAAATCAGAGAAAATGGTTACAAGTGCTGAGAAATCCAATTACCAAGTTAAAATTCAGCTGTCTTTATTGGATTTCGTATTCTGATTTCCAGACCTTAATCCATCTGGGAAATCAGAGTATGCTGTTGATATGACCACTTGAGTAATCTGCAGAAAACAGCGTTACGATTGGATTATTAAGTAGCACATAAACTCACTCATTGTGTTCGAAACAGTCCCGGAGAGTCCTTGGATAATGTAAAAAAAGCTGGTGGTAATCACACTATGACTATGATCATTACAGAAAATTCGGAAAGGAGCTCTATAGAGCAACACATGCCAAAATCCTATAGTCTAAGACAAAAGGCCTCCTGGGTCAAGGGTGAGCTTCGAATCTTGCCAACAACCTTTTTTGATTGCGTTGACTAAAGCCAGTCCACTCCCACTGACAAAGACCATTGTCTCATGTTGAGCCTATAATCAAAGCAACGTGGAGGCTAAAAACATGCACATACACACACACACACACACACACACACACACACACACACACACACACTCACTCACTCACTAAAACACACTAGCTTGGCCTGATGAGAACAATAACCAGGTGCTTAGTCTACTAGCCAGTAATCAGGACTTACAGATTTGGGAAGTGACTTTCGTGTCTCCTGCCACTTCATGAAGTGGATGTAGCGGGTGTTTCGTAATATGACGAGTCCGAAAAAGAGCAAAGGGCATTCACCTGAACTGCAGACCTTTAGTGAGTGCAGCTCTAAGCCTTTTATGGAGAAACTCGTCATTCTTACAGCACATTTACAGGAAGCGGAAGCCATTATTCATCAGGTTTTAAAGGTTAATGGCCAGAACATTATGGACTTCACTGTCATAGCTACTGAAAAGCCTCTAATCGTAGATGTGTCTTGCCCCTTATTAGGGGTTCTCTCAAAAGTCCCATCAGTACTAAAAATAGTACATTTTTGTTGGGATTTTTCAACATAAGTTTGTCTCTGATAAGCAGAGGTAGGAACAAGTCAATAAGATTCAATTAAAGTAAGTTTCAAGTCTTGAAACTCAAGTCCAAAATCCTAAACTTCAAGTCCAATTCAAGACACCAGATACCATATGGGCTTGTTTTGGTGTGCTGTATTTCAACAACTTCTTGACAAGTGCGGTTAGAAAAAAAATCAACAATACAAATGATATGTTGGGAGAGCTCCATTAACATTAGCTAGTGTTCATCATTAGGCTGTTAAGTTAGCTGGCTAGCTAATTAATATGTACTTATATAAGCACAGACGTACTGTTCTTTGTGGGGCCTCAAATATTGAACAAAGTTTGATCTTGTTGCATCTCCATCTGTGATCTTCACTCCATGGTTTGCATTTTGCATTTCTTTTTTTATTCAATCAGCATAGTATTTATAATTGAAAATGATTAAAATTAGTGGCCCCCAAAAATGAGACTGACTGCTGACTTGTTGCAAGGTTACAGATAAGCTCAGATAAGGATCAGCTCCGTAGCATTACAGTGATACAGCACTATGCAAGCAATACAAACTGCTCAGTTATGTGATTCAATATTATTTTAACACTTGGAAATAAATCGTTAAAGTGGGTTTGTGGGGGCTCTCAAGTCTTTTCGAGTCTTAAAGTTGGGTCCAAGTCCAAGTCATTGATGGTAAAATCAAAGTTTTTGTTGATTTTGTCCACCCAGAGTTCAAAGTCCACATCTGTGCTGATAAGCTGAAAAAAAAGTTAAAGCCATAGAAAGTATATAAGCATTGAAAATAAAGCAGTCCCCCTTTGCCTCAAATGGTGTGATCCAATTGATGCATCTGTGGCTCACGGGCTCAGTGTTCAAGGAATGTTTCTCAGAATTGTTGGTGTCTTTCCAGTAAGTGTTTTGTTTTCCCAACCAAAAAAAGTCAGCGGTTCTTCCTTCGCAAGTGTGGAAACGATGGTCCAAAATTACACTAAAATGTAAAAGATTTTTTTGGTTTAAAAAAAAAACAACAAGTGGGCTGGTTTTTCCCCTAAGGCTCTGATCCTAGAATCACCCATGCCTCCAACTTAAGGTAAGCTTCATATATAATTAAATCATTTTCGTCGTGAACCTGGAAAGGGCATCAAACAGAAGGCGCTGCCCCAGGGTCATGTAGATCACGGTGGCATTTTTATTTCCAGTAATCCCTCCGGGCTAAACACTCTAATGAACTCAGTAATCTCGGCGTCAAACTGTAGCTTTGGGTGGAAGCTTTTTGACGAACCTTTCACAATACTGCAATCCAGCGTATTGTGAGCGATCGCTGCCTGAGCTTCAGTGCGTGAGGATATTTGGACAGGTGGCGCTGGAGGTCCTGCAGAAGTCCCAGAGATTGCAGTAGATGTTCAGATTCATGATGACAGAAAAGGATGAAGTCATATTTTCGAAAGTATTAAAACACCCCCTAGGGTAGATGCGCTAAGCCTGATTTAAGGAGCGATTTGCAGCCCTGGCGTCTGAGCTCTCATGCATATGCATAGCACAGTTCTGCACATAGAAAAACAACAAAAACACCGCAAATACATTTAAGAGGTGATCATTTACACAATTAAAGGCAGAACATGGAATTGGGCTGTTGTAGGGGCCACCTCACAGCTCCAGAGACCCCGTTTGTTCCTTCCTTGCATAACAGCTGCCTGTATGGAGTCTGCACATTCTCTTTGTTTTTTGAGTGAGGTTCCTCCAGGTACTCCAGTTTTGTAAGATTTATATTTCAGGATACTTCAATGAAATAATATTTACCAATTACTTCCCTCTTACGTGTATTATAGTCATTCATTCATTCTTATCTGCTCAATCCTTGGTCATGGTCGTGGGAAAGCCAGTGAGTAGCCGGCGACACAGGGTGCAAGTCAGGAATGACCCCAGACGGTGCCAATCTATCGTACCATCGTAGAGTGTGTGTAGTACAGTTGGAGCCAAAAGGCAGAGACCACTACTTAAAACTACTGAATAATAACCCAAAAACACACTACAAAGCTTTGCAACAAATAACTGAAGATGTATTTTTCCAAAACTTTTCTTTGTTTTACTAATCTGCAATGAAAAACACTGTATTACATTCGATTCAAATGCAAAACAGAAGTTCACTAGTGGTCTCACACTTTTGGCTCTCACTGTGTGTTTCTAAAAACAGAATTGTGGTAGCCAGTTCTGTGCATCATGTTCCTGAAAACAGTTCATTTAACCGCTGGGAATGGTTGCCATGTTCCTGTTTTTTTTTCCAGCAGAATTTGGTCAAATATTTTTGCTTTTTCTGTTCCTGGTATGTTGTTTGGAGCCTCGTGCATGCTAACAGCCATGTGGTGTGCTGTTTTAAATAAGTATCATTCGACACCTCTGTAGTAAGGAACAGTACAGGAGGTCAATGTTCCCAATAATGACCACCTTGTATAACTAATTTACTCACTGGTAGTTCCTCATTGTGCCAGGAAATTATTGGGCAATAGAACCCAGTCATAGAGTAAGCTCATAGGAAATGCATTTTTGCACATTCTTATATACATATTGCATAATTACAGACTGTAGTCCATCTGTCTAAATACTTTGTTTGTCCACTTTAATCTGTCCTCTGCTGGTCAGGACCTCCACAGGACCAATACAGATCAGGTACTGTTTGTTGGCTGATCATTCTCAGCACTGCAGTGACACTGATGTGGTGGTGGTGTTAGTGTGTGTTGTGCTGGTATGAGTGGATCAGACACAGCAGTGCTGTTGGAGTTGTAAACCACTGTTCACTCACTGTCCACTTTATTAGAGACATTCGCCAAATTGAGGTTGTCCCGACAGTACATTCTGGCCAGGTTGGATTTCACATGCAGATACAATTAGCTGTATATGAGCGAGTGGAGGTCAGGTGGGGGATCACCCCCGCTCCCACAGCAACCCCTCCCAGCCCTGCGATGGACTGGTTTCCAGGTCAAACATTCTTATGTAATGGTAAATATCACAATTTAAGATCACTTAGGATTATAGTGAATAAGGAAATTTTCTCTGCCTGTCAATTGGACATCCATTTGGACCTTTTTAATGGGGATTTGGACTACTCTTGTCATGCAGACCTGGCAACTCTGACTGTATACAGGTTTTGGAGACACTCTGAATGCATGTTAGTACTGTATTTGCATTATCTAGTTAAGCTGGGAGTCTAACTGTCTATTAGCCTTACCAAATCAATCCACACCATTTATTTGCCTTTATTGAAATCCAGCTTACATGTGTCATAAGCTCACATTTGTTCTTTAATTCACAGCTTTTTTATGTCTCTTGGATTACACCATTTCAGAGCTACTTGCAGAGCCGTGTGTGATTTTATGTCATCCAGAGCTCCTACTGCAGAGGGTAATTAGCAGGTGGTTCCAGACTGCATGATTAGCCACAGCCTTTTGGATGCTGATTTCAAACACATTGCAACTGCGGCTACATTAACGTGCACCTTGCACTCCACCTGCTTTGACCATGTTGATAGCAAGTTCAGATTTGGTTTTGCTTAATGACTTGGACGTGCTTTTAAACACACCCATTGTATAATACAGGTGAAATCTGGCGTTGGGCTGAAATCCAGGTAGGACAGGGTTAAATGAAAAGTAACATTTCTTGCTCGTCTGGCTCTGCATCGGCTGCTTGCCAGCGACCCTGAAAGCGTCTCCAATCAGACGCATGCAGGTGATGAAACCTGAGAGACTCTTATTTCGCTCGAGCTGAGGTGCTCCTGCTGATGTGGATGAGCTGATATAGACTGACAGCATGCTTTTTAATGGGCACCTTTTGTTTTTTTAAAGACGGCTGCCTTCATGTAATTGTGACCTGAAGATCTAGAGCTGGTCTGCCTGCATTAGTGCTTTCGTGCATGGAGCTCTCGCTCTCTCAAAGTTTTATTGGCATGCCTGTACACCATGCAGTATTGCCTAAGCATTAATAATAAATCAGTTAAAAGAAAGGGAACACTAACAACCTCTTTTAACGTGTTGGGTTCAGATGCAGACTAAGAGTAAAAAATGTGGGTACTGGGTATAGTGGTTTGCAGGGTAGGACTTGGGTGGGGGTGCAGGGTATGAGTGAGATGTTTGGTATAGTGGGGTAGAGAGTAGGAGTTGGATGAGAGTAGAGACTAGGGTATGAGTTTGGCGATGATGTAGTGAGGTATATGGTAGGAGTTGGGTTCATGGTAAAGCTTAGATTTTGAGTGTAGCTGGTGTGAGAAGATTTCATGGCAGGGTAAGAGTTGAATGTCGGTTTTAGTTGTTGTCCTGAAGAAGATTCAGATGTTGGAGAAGTACCTGTTGGGTATAGTTGGCTGTAGAGTGGAAGTTGGGAACAGCTGTGTGGAGTAGGAGTCGAATGTGGTAGTGGTGCAGGCTAAGAGTTGGATATAGTGGGCTGTAGAGCAGGGGCTGTGTACAGTGGAGTGCAAAGTAGGAGATGGATGTGGGAGGAATGCAGAATAAGAGTTGGGTGTTGGGTATAGTGGTTTGCAGGGTAGGAGTTGGATGGGAGTGCATGGTTGGATTCACAGTCGTGCTTGAAAGTTTGTGAACCATTTAGAATTTTCTATATTTCTGCAAAAAGTTAACCTAAAACATCACATTTTCACACAAGTCCTAAAAGTAGATAAAGAGAACCCAGTTAAACAAATGAGACAAACACATTATACTTAGACATTTATTTATTAAGCAAAATGGTCCAATATATTACATATTAGTGAGTGGCAAAAGTATGTGAACCTCTAGAATTAGCAGTTAATTTGAAGGTGAAATTAGAGTCAGATGTTTTCAATCAATAGGATGACAATCAGGTGTGAGTGGGCACCCTGTTTTAATTTATTTTTAACATTGATGCTCATTTACAGTTTGAAAGATCACGTGGACAAGCCAGAAGGCTATTGGAAGAATGTTTTTTGGATGGATGAGACCAAAATAGAACTTTTTGGTTTAAAAGAAAAGCGTTATGTTTGGAGAAAGGAGAACACTACATTCCAGCATAAGAACCTTATCCCATCTGTGAAACATGGTGGTGGTAGTATCATGGTTTGGGTCTGTTTTGCTGCATCTGAGCCATTGCCGTCATTGATGGAACAATGAATTCTGAATTATATCAGAGAATTCTAAAGGAAAATGTCAGGACATCTGTCCATAAACTGAATCTCAAGAGAAGGTGGGTCATGCAGCAAGACAACGACCCTAAGCACACAAGTCATTCTACCAAAGAATGATTAAAGAAGAATAAAGTTAACGTTTTGGAATGGCCAAGTCAAAGTCCTGACCTTAATCCAATCGAAACGTTGTGGAAGGAACTGAAGCGAGCAGTTAATGTGTGGAAACCCACCAACATCCCAGAGTTGAAGCTGTTCTGTGTGGAGGAATGGGCAAAAATTCCTCCAAGCCAGTGTGCAGGACTGATCAACAGTTACAAGAAAATGTTTAGTTGCAGTTATTGCTGCACAGGGGGGTCACACCAGATACTGAAACAAAGGTTCACATACTTTTGTCATGCATCTTTATGCAGAGACCTAGAACATTCTAAAGGATTCATAAACTTTCAAGCACCACTGTAGTTGTTGGGCATAGTGGGGTGTAGAACAGGGTTTGAATATGGGGGAGGTGCAGGGTTAGAGTTGGGTATTAGGTATAGTGGTTTGAAGGTTAGGATTGTGCGGTTGCTGGGTGCAGAGTAGGAGTGTACAGGGTAAGAATTTAGTTGTTGTGCTGAGTTGGATGTGAGGGGAGTGCAGAATAACAGCTGGGTGTTCAGTATAGTGGGGTGTAGGTTAGGAACTGGGAGTGAGTAAATGGCAGGACTTTGGCATAGTGAAGAGCAAAGTAGTGGGGAGAGAGTTGCTGTGCTGAGAACAAGTCATGTTGAAGGAGTACTGGTTAAGTGTTGGGTGTCGGGTATAGTTGGCTGAAGAGTAGGTGTTGCGTACAGTTGGTTGTAGAGTAGGAGTCCAGCCTTGGAAGAAAGATGGGTGTTGGATATAGGTTGCTGTAGAGCAGGGGCTGGGTACAGTGGAGTGCAGAGTAGGTGTTGGATGTTGGAGGGATGCAGGATACAAGTTGGATGTTTGGTGCTGTGGGGTGGAGAGCACTTGCTGTATGGGAAAAGAGTGCAAGGCAAGAGTAGGTTTTTCGCTATAGTGGTTTAGAAGTTGGGTGCCAGGCCTCGTGAGGTGTAGTGTAGGAGTGTGAGTAAGAGTTGGGAGTTGGGTTTAGTTGCTGTCCTGAGTAGGAGTCAGATGTTGAAGTGTGAATTAAGTGCTGGATGATTGGTATTGTGCTGTATAGTAGGTACTTGGTACAGTGGACTGGAGAGTAAAAGTTGATTGTTGGAGGAATGCTCAGTAAGAGTTGGGTGTTGGATATAGTGGGGTGTAGAGTAGAAACTGGCAGTGGGAGAGATGCAGAGTAAGAGTTGAGTATTGACTATAGTGGTTTACAGGGTAGGAGTTGGGTATGGGAGCATGGTAGGACTTAGATGTTGGGCGTAGTGGTGTGTAAAGTAGGAGTATAAGAGTTGGGTAAGAGCTGGAAGTTGAGTTTAGTTGCTGTGTTTTAAGTGTGGGTAATTGGTAGTGTGGGCTATAGATTAGAACCTGGGTATAGCCGAGGGGAGAGTAGGAGTTGGCTGTGGGATGAATGTAGGCTAAGATTTGGCTGTTGGATATAGTGGGGTTTAGAGAATGGACAGGACACAGCAAATGGGAGAGTAGGAGTGGGATTTGGGAGGAATGCAGGCAATTTCGATGTTTGGTATGATGGTCTGTAGAGTAGGAAATGAGTATAATAGGCTGTTGAGTTTGATGTTTGGTAAAGTGGGGAGCACAGTAGGAGTTGGATGTGGGAGGGATGCAGGGTAAGAGTTGGGTGTTGGGTATAGTGGTTTACAGAGTTGGGTGGGGAAGCCGGGTAAGAGTTGGATATTGAGTAAAGTAGTATGTAGAGTAGGAGATAGAAGTAAAGGTACAGGGTAGGAGTTGAATGTGGGTTTAAAATAAGGTTTGGATGTGGGGGGGGGGCTAAGTTTAAGATAAGTCATGTACACAGTGGTATGTGATTCCAGCTGGCAGCGTGTCATTTTATTAGGAACTCATTTAATGGGTGTATATTTTTATTCGATCAATTTAATTTGATAGAGTTTCATGTTACACCTTTTATGTTGGGGTGTGTGTGTGTGTGTGTCGCCCACACTGTGATTCATCAGAGAGAGGGTGTGTCTACTGGAGTACTGGCTCATGTATTGATGCCACAGGCTAAGTGACTGGCTATGTGCCAGAACACACACACTCTCACTGTTTCTCTTTTAGCTAGCTCCTCAGGAATACTCAACAGATCCTGTGATTTAGGCCTTTCCAAAATCTCTCATCTGGCAATTATTTGGTAATATTGTGCTCCTACAGCTCCACCATAGATGCACAAATAGAACCAAATCTGGTCCAGATTTTCAGTACAGAACTCGAAGTGGATCCAGATAAAGCCAGCGCCCGGAGGATTTGGAATGGACTGATCACCAGATCTAGGGTTAATTTCTCCCAAGCGCAAAGTGACATTTTCCAGCCGCCCCTCCTTTACAGTGTTTGACATTTCCACTGACTTTCAATCACTCAGCATATCAGGTTGTATGTGGGTACCTATCACTGGAGGCCTCCTCATGCTCATGAACAAAAGGCCTTTTTCTCTCCCTCACGAGCGTGACGTAAATATGACATTTTTTCGGATGATAAACTGCAGGCCATCACCGTTTTTAAGGGTTGACATTTCAGGAGAGGTGAAAATTGAGCTTTTTAATCCAATGGGTGTGAGATAGCCACCCGCCAGTACAGGACCTGCAAGCGCCAACAATAGCTGTTTAGCAACGTGAGTCATACAAAAATTCCACATTATTCAAGTCTGACCTCAGTCTGAAATCACATATCTAGCCATATCCATTAAATTACTCAAAATGAAATGATTGCTATTACCTCTAATACATTGTGATGGTGGAATTTATTCCACTTCATTTAACTGAACCACCCCTTGAACACGGCTTTGGCAAAATCAAGAAATCTCAAGCAAGTTGCCTTAAAGTGGAGTTACAAAATATTTAAAATGCAGACAAATAAGATTTGTTAGAATGTAAAAGCCTTTGAATATTCAAATGTCCAGGTATTCTCCACATACGTCCATTCGCATGTCTAGCCGTTGTCCGATAAAGTTATTATCTTTATTATTATGGTAATTAACCTACTTAACCTGTATATTACCTTGTCAGATTCATTAGCTTTTGTAGTACAGCAGTTGTAATGACAGCACAGCTTCTGGTGGTTTTAGTAAACACAAACGTTGTATTAAACGCATGCGGCATCAGCGTGAGCAGACTGAATGTTGAGCAATGTTTGGCTGGCACTGCACTAATTATAAGCCCCGAGGTGATGACAATGAGCAGGTTTTACCACTCAGGTGAATTGTGCTGCATGTGGATCACAGGACAGTTGTGAATTCGTTTTTGAGAGTTAGTTCTATTTTGTTGCATCACAGGGGAAACAAGGGAAGTAAGAAGAACTGCATTTTTGCAACACACCACACCAGTCGTTTGTCATAGCCTCTCCAGCTTCTGGACGCATCTCAGTTTCCTGCCCTTTTCTGAAATACCTGCCCGTGTCATAAGTACAGCAGGAAATATGTTGCGCTGTCACATAAAGGACAGTTTCCCATACCATAAATGCATTTGTGGGAGAGGGCGAGAGACAGAGAGAGAAAGGGCTAAGTGAAACAATTCACAGTTTTACAGTGACATAAGATTTTACTTATCTTAAACAGCAAAAAAAAGAAGATCACAATCACACTGGTACTGGACTGTGAACCATTCCCACTAAGGACACAAGTTACTACAGTGACTGGACTAAATAATACTGATATGCATATTTTTTTAAAGTGATGTTATTCAATATTTTCCTTAGTTTCACAATTGTCTTATATGCCATTGTTTTATATTCTCTATTTTATAATACTCTCCATATTACATTATCTCTAGTCTACATATTATTGTATTTCATTTTAATTTGTATATATTTAATATGTTCTCTTTGTTAATATTTTTTAGATAATATTCATTCAAACAATTACTATAAGCTTAATTAGATAACTTTTTAAATGTTTAATTCTTGGTCCTCCCAAGGTTTCTTCCTTATAACATTTAGGGAGTTTTTCCTTGTCACTATCACCCTAGACTTGCAACTTGGTTGAACATCTACAATGCCCTCAATGTTTTTTAATTTATTCTATTTCATCCTAGCATTAATCTCAGGATATAAAATTATCCAGTTTCAGAGTAAACAATTTTCCAAAGCAAACTACTGGGGAACAAGTTGTTTTTGCCAGGCACATTAGTCTACAATACTGATCCATGTACTATTGTCATTATGTGACAATCACATGTCTCTCTCAATCATTAAATTTCCATTAAATTCTTCCCAAACATAGCCAATAGCAAAATGGTTTTAGTGATTAAGTTACTGTGGGATGCTGCATGGACCAACATCTCACCTTACAATGGTACTTATAAATCCAGATCCAGATTTCTGCAAGCAAAATAAGAAGCGATGAGAGCATCTTCGAGAATGTGATGATGCCTTCTGGCAGAAGGAGCACCTCTGGGAGAAGGTCCATGCTTTAGCACTGAGAGATCAACAAGATGTTGGATCCGCATGATAAAGTTTTGGCTCCCAGATGTCTGTCCTGTACTGAATGCGAGTAAGGTGACTAAGCCTGTCTGCTTTCGAATTCTACTTCAATTTAGCACTGGTAGTCGGCAGCTCCTCAAGCCCAGAGTAATAACAAAAGAGGGGTATTATTACAACTAACATGGGCCACACCCAAGTGGGTCCTTTAATGTCTAATAATGTTACTGAGACGGTGCAACCCACCTGCCTGTGGGCTAGCTTAAGGAGTATCCTGGAGATCAGTCTTGCCAGAAGAGAAAACAAGCAACCAGGACTATAGGCCCAAAAGAAACGACTTGGCTCGAAAAAATAAGCCCAAAACAGGCATTCTACCACAAAAGGAGAGAGACCACTTGATCAGTTAATAATTACAGCTAATTATAATAATTACAGGTAGCCCCCGTTTTACGATGGACCATTTTACAATTTATAAAGTGGCAGCTCGGTGATAAATCTTTCCAGAAGGCTTGTCGGGAATCGAAATACGACTCGAATCGAATGACGAGTACCGAGCAATTTTTTCCCATAAGGAATAATGGAAATTGAATTGATCCGTTCCAGACCGCCAGAAAATCCACACTGTATAAGGCATCATATCTATTAATGGAGTTATATCGTACAGGTGCTCCCTGATTTACAATGGGGATATGTTCAACAAATCCATCACAAGCTAAATGTATGTTTGGTAGGGCGGTCTATACTGTATCATAGTGGAGCCTATAACAAGTAATGATAAGTAAGTTAATGTTTAAAACACTTAAATTAACCTAAGGTTGGCTAAAATCATTAACACAAAGCTTATTGTATAATAAAGTGTTGAAAAATGTCATGTAATTTAGTGGATCAATGGATTGAAAGTGAAATGAAACAGCAAAACACTTACTCTATTGGTGAACTCCAGGTGCTAGCATACTTGCTAAGCACCGAGCAAGCAACGAGCAAGCGTGAGAGCCGAGACAAAACTGAATTCGACAAGTTCCGAGGTGGTGGAGAACTGAGGTACCACTGTATTGAACTTTACAATGTGAATGAGTATCCAATAATACACATAAATACATATTCAGCAGAAACTGTACTCTATTTTGAATTTTGTTCATTCCACAGGCAAGCAATGTGCAGCATGATTTGATTTATTGATTACTGCCTCTCAGTCAGGGTGTTTAGTTTTGTGTTTAGTTGTGAACAAGTTTCAAGGTCGGGACTTGTCCTTTGGCAAACTATGACAGTTGAGGGTGTGGTTATGTGGGGAAGGCATCGTTTTTGGATGCCCCCATCGTGTGTCCTGTGCCGTGAAGGCACTCGCTCCTGGTTAAGTTCTGCATACTTGGGAGGCATGTGGACGAAACAGCCTATAATGACTAAGTTTGTCCAGCTGCAGCCATCATCAGGTGGATTCTTCGCACTTTGTCTGAACATGCCGTGCCTCCATACCCTCAGCAAGAGAAAGCTTTGAAGCAAATGCAAAACTTTGTAGCCGCATGCCGTCGCCCACGGGACTCTCTTTCATTATGCTTGCAGAACGTCACTGATTTGAAACAAATGGCCACCTCCGGCATAACACCCTGTCCGATATATGTTATAAAGGAGAGTAAGTACTTCATGAATCAATTTATAGACCTTAGATGTTATTTATAGCCTGAATTCTTGCCAGTACCAATAACAACTGGCAACTTTTTTCAGATAGGGCTGAGGAAGAAATAAGAATAGACTAGCGGGATATTAGCATTAGGAAAACGAGCACCACCTGTTACAAATCTGATTTAACTGGTGCCAATCCCTGCATGCATCAAATCCCTCTGACCCTGGCAGGCTGAACTGATTACACACTACCCTGATCAGTGGGGGATGTCAGCAAGTGTTCGCGTGTCTTGACCAGTGTGCCATGGCAGGCTCTCTTTTTTGGGGTCGGTGTGCCCAGGGCTATATCAAAACCGTGTTGTCGTGACCATGCCTGTAGTGTGGGCATTGTGTGATGCCCAGGAATGGCACAATGGCCCAGTAGGGAGGGAACACAGCAGGGGTTTGGAAGCAGCTGTAGTACTGGTTTTCTTGATGCTTCTTCTGCTACAATGGCCCAGCATGGCACTTTAGGACAGGCACACAAATTGCCCGTAGTGACTCAGACAGAAAGAAACTGTGAATGCAGAGAGAGAGAGAGAGAGAAAGAAATATGTGAGTGAGAAAATACATACTTTGGAACGTGGGCTTCCTCTTATTTTCACGTGAGAATAGGGGCCTGTGTACAGAAGCTTCAATAAAATGGCAGATATTCAATGACCTCACCCTACATTCAACAAAACTCTTTCTGCCCCATCCCCTTCGATTATGGTCACTGTATTCACATGAGCTACCTGTCACAACCCACAAATGCAGATCCACATATCCTTTTATTTTATAATAATCATTTTAACAAGGTATTCCAGAGTCAGCACCATAATATAACCACTGACAAAAAAATAAAGCACCCAGACAGAAACTCGGAATGCCGTTCTGTCTCAGGGAGATATGAAACGATTACAGGTGTGGTCTGATTAGACACTGGGTCTTGCCACAAGAGGGTCTAAAAGTGCTTCCCCCGCTACTGTATAAAAAGTTTCTTGGAAGCTGCTTTTGGATAGTGTACAGTGGTGCTTGAAAGTTTGTGACCCCTTTAGAATTTGCTATATTGAATTGTCTATATTTCTGCGTAAATATGACCTAAAACATCATAAGATTTTCACACAAGTCATGAAAGTAGATAAAGTCTAATTTCAGTTATACAAATGAGACAAAAATATTATACTTGGTCATTTAAATATTGAGCAAAATGATCCAATATTACTAAATACTTTTTTTCCCCCACTGCATGTCCTGCCATTTAGATCTATGCACTGTCACTTGCAATGGCATCATGAACGAGATACCTATACCTACGAACAAAGGAGATTTCTGAGGATCTCAGGAAAAAAGATTTGTTGATGCTCATCAGGCTGGAAAAGGTTACAAAACCCATCTCTGAAGAGTGTTGCAATATGGCAGAATCATTCCTAGGAAACCTTTGCTGCGTGTGAGAATTATCCTGTTGAAAAATGCCAGTTGAAAGTCCTGCAATGAAAGGCAACAAATGTGGCCATAGAATATCCTGCACATGTCACTGAGTTTTTAGTGTCCCTCGTATCACTGCTAGGGATGACCTACTGTCATTTGCGATGACTCCCCAGATCATCACTCTAGCAGCTAGGGCAGTGTGTCTTTCCACAGCAAAGGCAGGATAGAAGCGCATACCATGAGGCTTCCATACTCGACCATCATTGGATCCCAAACAGAACCTCTATTCGTCTCTAAAGTCCATAGCAGTCCAGGATTTCCGTTCAGGACATCACTGCTAACTAAGGTGACGACGGCTGGCTGGCTGGCTGTCAGTGTTAGGACACATGATGGTGCCTTGACAACAAATTCCCTTCTGCTAAGCACCTGAAAATGGTCTGGCAAAGACAGGGGTGTGTAGTGAAGGTGCAACTTGTTTCTGGACAACAAAAAACTGTCTGAGCTGCTCGGCTCTCTACTGGTGGTCTGTCAGGGCCGTGGGGATTCTGTTTGCTGTGTGTGCATGCCTTCACGAAACCACTGCTCCAGCCTAGATAGCAGGTAATCCGTCAAAAGGACCACCCTGCTACTCTCAGTCCAATGATGCACCCCCTCTCAGTTCCCCTGTCAACTCAGGAAAATATCTTTGAGTGAATATCTTTGAGGCATGTCTAGTAGTCAAACGATCTCTCACCAAGAAGTATACTATCCAAAAGTAGCCTCTGAGAGCCTTTTTACAGACATTGGGGGACTTCTACGTTCCCTTGTGGCAAGACCCAGTGTGTAATCAGATCACACCTTTAACCATTTACATATCTGCCTGCATAAATGCATGCAGAGTTTTGCAGCAATAATACATTTAAATCTGGGTGCTTTAGTTTTTGTCAATGAGTACTCCTCAAAAAAGACAAGCCAACCAAACTGTCAGAATGTGGCTCCATGCGATTATTGTCTGTTTACTCTGTAATCTTTGACCCACGGTGATTCATGCTTCTGTTCAACAATTTTCAGTTTCATTGCACACCTGTTGGTCATGGCCTGCAAAGCTGGTCAGAAGCAAATTCCCTCATGGTCCTGAGACAAAATGGCACCACGAACCAGATGTCTAGCATCCGCTTTAAAAATAAAGGGCTTACAAAAGTAGTCTAACGCAGAGGGAGTGATTAGTTTGCCTTTGGTCAACCTTTGCTCGCAATGGTCCTGGAATGAACCTGATGACCGACCATGGGCTGTAAATTCACACCAACTTATTTAGAAAGGCAGCACGATTGCAAAACCCACCACAAAGCAGCTGGAGATGTTTAGTTCCAGCCTGTTCAGATGGGCAGAAATAGGGAACATCAGCCACATAGTCAAAGGACAAGAGAGAGAAGCACAAGAACCGATTGGTCACCAAAAATCCACTTCATTATTTGCTGGAAAGTACATGGGGCATTACATAAACCAACAGCTATGCGCTTGAAATCTCCGAAGGGAGTGCGAAAATCTGTTTTTGCTTCGGCTTGTCCAGCTAAATGAAGCACTCGTAAGGTCTTGCACTAGTCAAAGGATTCAAAGCTTCCTCTATAAGTTTTAATGGTAAACCATCTAGTGCTTTTCCAAACACAGTCTAAGTGCTGAAACTTATAAACAATATACCCAGTTAAAAGACACTCTGCCTTGATCACTTTTCACCAGAATATAATTTGGTTGGCAGACTCATCCGACAAGAGAATTTGATGTTCAACCAAGTCTGTAAAACCCAAATCTCCACACCCATTACAGACAGCATGTGCACTTCAAAGCTTTTGAAACACTTGTTCAAAGAGAATCGATTAACCTTACGGCTGTGTTAGTACCATGGATTTCTCCTTACATGGTTTTTGGCTTTGACTCCTGATCTCGTGTGCCAGTGTTGACAACCACAAACTCAATGGTGCTTAAGTGAACAGCAATTATTATACTAGCTCTAATTCTACCTGGTCCTGCCTGGGAGTCTCTCTTTTCATATGATTGCTATCGTTCAATGCTGAGAAGGATGACCAGGGCACTGACACTACATATGTCTTCCATTTTCTCAGGAGCAAAAAAAAATTCAGTTGCTAGAAGTGTTAATTTTGTCAGCAAATTTTGATTTAGTTTTAGTCACAATTTAGTCATATGAATTATTTTTAGTTTTAGTCTAGTTTTCATCGACTAATTATAATAAATTTATAGTCAAACTAAGTCTACAGTAGATTTACTCGACTAAAATATGAAATGTAAAGGTTGCAATACATAAATGGTTTTTTAACATTTCCCTTTTAAAGTGAAACATGTACATGCATGCATTGATAATAAAAGTGGACATTAAAGTGGTTATTACTCACATTTTCCACCATAGATCTGCTTCACACTCCGTGTGGACATTCAGCAGATAATCTAGAAAAGAATCAAGTTGGAATGAATGATATATTATAAGATCTAATTAAGCTATAAGCTCAGGTCTATATGCATGCATTATAATAACAGTATATATTAAAGTGGTCACCAAAACTCAATTTCCATCAAAGATCTGCTTCAAACTTGGTGTGGACACTCATGAGATATTGTAGAATAGAATCAAGTTGGAACAAATGATATATTATGAGCTTTATTAAACATATAAGATAAGAAGACCAGATATATGTGCATGCTCTATTAGCATTTATTCATAATTATAGTATAGAATGTTACCCGAATACTCCTTAAATACAGTATGAACATTTCTTAGACAAAGTTAAAATATATTCACTTCGCGAACCGAAAACATATTTTAATCCCTATTTTATTTGCATTTAGGTGCTGATAGCTTGACCGCAGTTTCAGGACGACAGGCCTGCCGATGTCGTTTAAACTTTGTTGTGTTTTTACCGGAGATGGCGCCCCACACGGTTTACAAAGAGTCTTGTTTTCCTTGATATCAAATGAGAAATGTGTCCATATACCCATTCTCCTCTTTCTCGCAGGTGTTGACAGTAATTGTCGAGCCACTACGGTCTTCCCGGGTTCAGATCAAACGTCTGCGTCTTACCGCATTACTGATTGAATCGCTAACCAACATGTCCCACCTTTCCACATATGCTAAATGTATGATTGGATCTTTTATAAACTTGCCCCACCCAAAACAAAATCAGATCTGATTGGATGTCGTCTCTGCCAAACATTTTCTTCTCGTTTTTATTCGCTGACAAAAGTGTCCATTCATTTTAATTTAGTCATCGTCTCGTTTTTCGTTGGAACAAAAGGGTCGTTGACGAAAACTATGACCAAAATCATACGTCAACAATATTTACACTGGCTGCTAGACACATCAAATAAAAGCATTGCCTCCTTACTGCTTTAACATGACCTTAAACTGGGTAATCAGATCTAGGTTATTCATAATATAAGACAGATATGAGCTATTTAGTATCCATCTGACCAATGTCTGTTCGCTTTAACAAGGTTTTAAAAATAATAATAAATTATAATAGGAAACAAAAAACTCTTTTAATCCTAGATGTTGTGACTGTAAACAGCTGGTCACCTCAACAGTCGGAAGGCACGTTTGAACAAGACACTGTTCTAACTTGGTTGATGTGTTTAGAGACTTTTTTTTAGTTACTCGTCCGTGTTTGAGTGGATGACTTTCCGCTACTTTTTTGTTCCAAGCTGAAAATGGTGTTCGTAAGTGTATGTGCCTGTCCTATTGTAAGTAGTACTCTGTTATTTGTACCCATTACCTATATAGTCTATGAGCCATTTCGCCGAATGGGTGCCATTTGCGTGTTATAACTCTTTAAAAATTAATCTTCATTTCTACAGTTTTTCAACACTAAATCTAAAACACATCTTTAACTATTCATAATGAGTACTGGTAAATTTCAGGCAACTTTATTTTATTACAAGGTTTCTTCTGTTACTGTAGCAGGACTGAGTTTTCGGCACAGAATTAGCAAATACATAACATGTAACCATATGGCATACATACTAAAAGCATTAGGATGCTGAGCACATTGTGACTATTTACATTGTAATTATTATCTTTAAAAAATTAAGGTATTATTATCTTAAAAAAATTAAGGTAACAGGATAGTAAGTTGAGACGTTGACCTTCGCAGTTATAGTTCCAATATCATTAAATATACAGGAAAATAAGAGAGAACACATGATACAACTTCGTATTGAACATGTGACTTGTGGTATGTTCCATAATTTTTAGAAGTAGGAATCTGTTAGGGTAACAGGACTGTGATCCCCCTGTGCAGCAATAACTGCAACTAAACATTTCCTGTAACTGTTGATCAGTCCTGCACACTGGCTTAGAGGAATTTTTGCCCATTCCTCCGTACAGAACAGCTTCAGCTCTGGGATGTTGGTGGGTTTCCTCACAGT